>CM067484.1:30835715-30914516 GCA_034552555.1 Semaprochilodus insignis
CACCTGGGCAGACACCCTACACTATACTAACAAGGGTCCTTGGCAACCAATCCCCCACCTGGGCAGACACCCTACACTATACTAATAAGGGTTCTTGGCAACCAATCCCCCACCTGGGCAGACACCCTACACTGTGCTAATAAGGGTCCTTGGGCAAGACTCCTAACACTACCATCTTCTCCCTTTGTAGGAAATGATCAGGATAAGAACGTCTGTCAAACACCACAAATGGAAATGGAAATTATCACTACCACTACTAGGGGCAATATGGCCCAATACGTCGGGACATTTTCGTGTTACACCATACAAGCAAGTAGAACATGTCTAAGAGAACAAGTGGTGGCTTTAAAAAAAAAAAAAAAAAGCTCAAATAAATGTTAATATACCAAATTATTTTCAGCATTTCACAAACAGCACTGTGCTTACTTCAGCTAAACAGCACTAATTATGCTCTATATGTAATAAAGCATGAAAGCTCTTTAGATACTGTAGTTCTTTATGGACTGACAGTATCTGATGGTTAACAAACACATTCTGCACCTGCATAAACAGTTTTGACTGCACGATTATCACTGGGTTTTATTCTGTGGTGTATCATTAAAGCCCATAATCTCTTCATGACTAGTAGCGTCAGCGGTCTTCATTGCGCTTTCCGACCGGCAGGATTCACTTTTAGCGGCTTTTTCTAATTAGTCTCCATTGCAGAAGTGTAACGTTGTCAGATTCTGGGATGATTTCTGTGTGAAATTGAGTGGAAGGTGTGTAATTGCTCCATGCACCCTAGAAGAACGCTTGACTGGGAACAGAAAATTCCACTCCGGCATGTCGTTTGTGCTTACCTGCTTCACCAGAAGAAAATTGTTGGTATTTGAAACTGTTTGCACTGATGCCTTTTTGTCCAGGCGTTACACATTGCTCTGAAAATCAAGGCTGTTTCTCTGAGAAGCCATCAAAATAACGTATAGTAGACATGCAGTGTGACATGCAGCGTGCATGTCAAAATGTTGCACCTAGAAATGCAAAAAATCTGCACTCAGTTTGAGATATGCAGTATTTGACTGTGTCTGAGCTGTGATCCATGATGATCCCCTCAGGTGAATGCATGATCTTTGGGTTGAGACTGAACCCTAGAGACGCAGCCGTCATGGATTCTTTCTTTCTTCACAGCTGAACGAGTCACTTCCTGATGTTTTGGCCGATTTTAATTAGCCCTGAAACATGAAACAGACTAGAACGTGTGGTGTATCTTCTGTTAGCCAAACAACATAAATAACAGTATTTGCTGGCGCTTTTAATTGTTTCAGTCAGTTTTTAAAGCGGTTGCCTGTTTAAATAGTATAGGTCAAATACAGTGCCAAGAGGCAATGAGCTTTTTAGCACAATGAGTCATGCAGAATTATGCTGTGGCATTTTGGTACAGGTGTAGCAGCAGCAGCAGCAGCAGTTAAATACATGAGCAATTACACTCATCAGACTCATCGTTAATTTACAGCACAGGTCTACCAGTATACATGTAAGAAAATAATAATGCCAGTTTTATGCTTTGAGGAAAAACCTGCTTATTATTATTATTATTTTTGTTATTATTAGTGATGCATTGAAATAAGGTTCTTGGCTGAAACTGAAATCAGTCTTCGGAACAAAGAAAGTAGTTGTTTTTTGGCCCTTGCTTTTGAATAAAATGTAAATAACCAACAAATTTACAGCCATCTGTTATGGCAATAAATAAAAACTCTCATTGCTCATCTTCTAAATCGCTTTAACCTTCTGGGTGGGGAGTTGAGGAGGCAGGAAACAACAATCTGCACAGGCCGCCAGTCTAGCACAGGGCAGACCCACACATTCACTCACACCTAGAGGCAATTCAGTATCTCCAGTTTACCTGACCGCATGTCCGTGTGAAACCCACACAGATATGAGGAGAACATGCAAACTCCACACAGGAAGGCCCCCGGATGGGAATCAAACCCAGGCCCTTCTTGCTGTGCGGTGACCGCGCTACCCACCAGGGCCGCCGCGCCGCCCATAAATAAAAACATTCAACATAAAATACATGAAATTATTCCATTGCTTGTCTACAAAATCCAGCACCCTCAACAACAGTGACTGATTGACTAAGGCGATGAACAGCGTCACAACAAACTGCGTTTTCAATCACTTAAGTAGCAGATCAGTGTTAGGTTTTGATAGAAATGTGATTGAAGAAATTCAGTTAGCCATTTATTTTTTCCTCCAGTCATCCAACTCACATGGCTGAAGTTCACATCCCTCGTATACATCTGCAGGCACACTGTCTTGACACAAGGTGACGTTCCATTAAAATTCTGCCCTTCATCACCGCCTTATCATTCTTTTCCTCCTGCCTGCTCTGTTTACCTTTGTTACACATTATCACTGCTCTGTTCCCTGCTTTCTATTCAAACTCAGTGTCAATATTTTAGACCGGGACTGCTGCGAGTACAGGTGTGCAGATAGCCGATAGTGCCTGACTTCCATTAGTCAAATTGTATTGAAGGAATGAAAGTGTAGATACTCTCAAATATTAAATAATAGCCTTATTTATACCTAATCTGTCCTTTTGTGTGTACAAGGAGCTACACATAAGCTGTGATGACACTGTGATCTTACATACTGTGTGTGTGTGTGTCTGCGTGTGTATTCACAGGAACTCCTGCGCTTTCCTAAGCTGCATGACTCGATAGTGGAGGTAGTGACCAGCTTACTCAGAAAACGTCTTCCGATCACCAATGAAATGGTAAGAAACTGGATTTGCATGCACAGACACAAACTGCAGTTTTGGATTAAAGCCCTGGTCCAAAACCCATGGCTTTGTGATGTATTTCTGTCTTAGGTCCATAATCTGGTGGCAATAGAACTGGCGTACATCAACACTAAACACCCAGACTTCACAGATGCTGCACAAGTGTCTGCTTCGGTCAACAGCCAGCAGGTATTCGTGTGCACAAACACATGCACGCTTACAGTGAATTTTTGTTCCCATTTACTAATATAAGCAAAAGAGGAAAATTGTCTTTGTTCTTTATCTGGTCTGGTTTTGACTTAGAGCCCAGGTCTCAGTCTTAGACTTCATCACTTCAGAGTCTCACTCTTGGAATCTGGGCTTACCTCTGTTGGCCTTGACTACAACACATAAGAACATATCAGCGTTATCAGCTTAATTTGAAGCAGGCTCATCCACAAATCTGTAGTCACATTAAGAATCAATCACTCTGACATGTGTTCACTTCTTTGCTTCTCTACCCCTCTTTTATAGACTGATTCGCTGGATGCAGGGAAGCGATGGAAGAATGACAAGATGCCTTCAGAGGACAAAGGCCTGGTACCAGGTTTCGGAAGCCCTACCAAAGCAGTAAACCTGCTGGACACGGTAAGAGACTATCCTGCAAACAGCCTAGAATGATCTTCATTGTTGAGGCAGTCTGCTAGAGGCTGCGGATGATCCACATTTGTGTTTTATTCCGTCCCCCAAACACTCCATGGAGCATTTACCAAGGCACAATTAATCACTTAAGCAGGTAATCCAAACCCAAAGCTGGGATCGTCCAAACACACATCTTAAGCTGGTCAATTATCTTGGTGTATTAAACCTGGAACGGAATACAAAGGTAGAACAACTGGAGGACCATGAGTGCTGGATTGAAGCTCGAATGCACAGCCATTTACAGCACTGACATTTACGTATGTAGATAGTATGTAAGAATGCAACAGTCAAGGGTGGTGTTTCATCTACAGCACCCTTTGGAACATTGAAATTGATTATGTTAATATTCAGCTAAATTGCAGACATAATACAATTCCAAAGGTACTACTTACCCCAAAAGCTTGGAGTATTGTTTTATGATCTATATCATGCTACTGAGTAAATGGTTCCTCCAGTCATATTTGTGGGTGTGAACTGTAGCAAAAGAATCTAATAGAAATTTCAGCTGCGTTGAATCATTGCCTAAGTAATGCTGACTGTAAGGTCAGTTGTAATAATTGTGAGGTCAGAGATTTACAACCTTAATGCAGTGCTGTTTTACAAAGTCCAAACCATTTAAGAGTTAATGGCAATCATAATTGCCTTATTGACATGTGCTTGATTTGTCTCGGGTCCACCAGGCAGTGCCGGTCTCCAGAAAGCTGAGTGCTCGTGAGCAACGGGACTGCGAGGTCATCCAGCGCCTCATCAAAAGCTACTTCCTTATTGTACGCAAGAACATCCAGGACAGGTTAGTGGAGTCAAGGTCATGTCGGCCATACCCTACTGTAACTATCCGTGGTAATACTAATAGTGCCATGTATGTGGTCTCCAACAAGCTGCCCCTCCCCTTACTTAACTCTTCATGGTACTGATGCAGCGAGTCAGGGAGTCGGGAAGAGGTTGATTAGCTGGAGCAGGTGTGGCAAATTGTGGTTGAGGCTAGTCTCTGTAGTAAAGCTCTCCAGGACTCCAGGTTGGAGACCACTGTACTACATAAAACTACAGTACAGGCAAGATTTAAAGAAGTCCGGATTTCAGGAAATC
Organism: Semaprochilodus insignis; assembly: GCA_034552555.1. NCBI lineage: Eukaryota > Metazoa > Chordata > Actinopteri > Characiformes > Prochilodontidae > Semaprochilodus > Semaprochilodus insignis. The sequence goes on from CM067484.1 coordinate 30,840,244, forward strand.
AAGGAGCCTTTGCATGAAGCATGAAATGCTGTCATGGAGTTTAAGACTCCTGTGCCACAAAAAAATGCTGACTTTTAGGTCTAAAATGGGCCAAATCACATTCACATTGACAGTCCCGTCAGTTTGAACTGCATCATTTCTTACACTTTAAATAAATGGATGCTTCATTGAACTGGGCTGCGTGAGTAACTGGAACAGATCCCCTCCTGTCCTGCCCTCCCCACCCTCCTGCCAATAAATTCTCTCTACCACTTTCTTCATCTTCTCCACCGTCTTTCTCCCTTTCTCTCTCTTTCCCTGCAGCGTGCCCAAAACAGTGATGCACTTCCTAGTGAACTTTGTGAAGGAGCGGCTGCAGAGCGAGCTGGTGGGGCAGCTCTATAAGCAGCCTCTGCTGCAGGAGCTCCTTATCGAGTCTCAGGATACGGCACAGCAACGAACAGAAGTGTCCCAGATGCTGGAGGTTAGTGCGTGCACGCTTTCCATTTAATCCTTTTTGGTATTATATGCCCAGAGGTGTTTTGGGAAGTTATTGAATGAAATATAATTACACTGTAATTTCCTGCTTTCGGTTGTTTTTGCCAAGTTCAAACATTCAAATGTGTTGCTCTTCTGAAACATGCCATTCACTTGAATCATGTAGAGTTAGTTAGAATGACTTCAGTTCTTTGTGTTATATCTGTGTATATTTAGAACTAAGCTCTTCTGCTCATTTGCTCCATGAAATTCTACAGTTTAGCCAATTGAACTAACTACAGTGCCGTTAATGCACTAAATCAGCCTAACAATGAAATAAGGCACTGTTAGCGTTAGCCAACAGTTATTGCAATTGTAAGTGGACTTCATTATTAGTGAATATGGATTTTTTTTTTTTTAATTAATAGGCTCACTGGACAAAAATTAGTTGCTTGTGACTGAAATGTACCTAATAGTGTGTAATACCTCCACAAGCACCAGTAACAGATGTGATTGGATTTGGCATGGACTGGATGTTTCATGTTCAGCCACTCTTGCATCATAGAATTGATCCAGATTTGGTGGATGCCTTCCCTGGCACAATTCCGAGGAGAATTCCCTGTAGACTGGGATTTTAGCCACTGCTGGTAGACCCGTATGACCGTATGCTTCCATACACCTGCAGATTTAGCTAGTTCCTTGACACCATGGTCTTTGGCACGGCCAAATGCAATCAATTTCCACAATTTCCACACATGGAACGAGACATTCACTGCACTGTAGCACCTCTTCTCAGTCTATGGATCCTGTCACTCACATCCCGCAGGTATTTATAGAGCCATCATCCTCGTGCAGTGCCATCTGTAGGAACCTGAAGTTGCTGCCATATATTAAACACACAAAGTGACTCATTTTTTTGTCTGGTGAGCTAGACACATATCTGCTAAATATCCTGATAAGTTGAAACCTAGCATATAAGAATGGGAAATGTCCAGTCCATGGGTACCGCGCAGTAGTTCTAATGAGAAAGTTAAGCGAGAACACAGTGGTCACTTCAGGAGTTGCAGGATGACCTGAAAACAGAGGGAACCACAGTAACACTGAAAACAATTATCAGTGAACTGCACTGTGGTTTCGATTCCTTCACCCCACACAGACTCCTCTGCTGAAAAAAGCACAGAGATGTGCAACTAAATCTTGCACTTGAGCATTCAGACAAATCGGAACTCATTTGGAACAGTGTCAAAACAACAACAGAACTTGAGAAAGAAGGACTGTGCATATGATCGCTACATCACAGTTCCAAAGAAGGGAGCATCATGATATGGAGCTGCTCTCTGTAAATGGTACTATTACACGTGACCAAAGGAAAGTTGAATGGAACGGTGTACCAGGAGATATCAGGGGAGAATTTAGTCTCGAAATTCCTTAGAATTTAGGAGAAGATGTACATGTCAATGAGACAATGACCCCAAACACATAACCAAAATAACTGATAAAGGTGCTTACCCGGCCTGGTTAACCTACTAATGTGGATGTGTGATTTTGAAACTGCGAGTCCGTCAGACGGATCCTCGTAACCTTTGAGAACTGAAGTTTGCCAAGAGGCATGGGCCAAAACTGAACCACAGGACTGCAAAGAGTTAAATATTTAGACATCCCGAAGCTTTGCGTTTGCCAGCAGCAGCAGCCTTGAAGCGAAGCACTTACGTTATTAATTTGTGGTTTCTGATCAAGTTTTCCCCTATCGATTTAGTTTTGTCTTTGTTTATGCTTATGCTTATGAGTATAAAGTCAAAAGACATTATGTGCCTAAAACAAAGTGGATATATAAGATGGAAGTAAATAATATCAACAGAAGTGACCTTAGCGACCTTCAGTATCTGCAGGAAAGTTCTGTATTACTGAAGACATTGATTGATTCCAGCCTTTGCACAGCTGCGCCTGTACGTGTTGGACTACAAGACAGACAGGAGAGCTAGTTACGCTTCTAGACTTTTCTTGACAGCAGTGCATACGTGTCTAAGAGCAGGGAAGCAGAAGAGCTCATTAAGTGTCTGGACCGTTCTCAACAAAAGGTCACATAGGTCCTTCCATATTAGCGCTTGCTCATTTGCACACTGTATGCAGAACACAGCTTCTTTTGTTTGACTTGTCTCCTGGTTTTTTTTATCCCTCACCACAAACTCCTCTCCTCCTTCTGCTCTCTTATTTCAGGCACTGAAGAAAGCCAACAACATTATCTCAGAGATCCGAGAGACTCACCTGTGGTAGCCGAGCATCCTCAGCAGCAGCAGCAGCGAGAGTGTCTGTGTGTGTGTGTGTGTGTGTGTGTGTGTGTACTTGCCTGCATGTGGTCGAGCGTTTCATATCTAAAGTCAAATACATATTTAAAGACTGTCAGTGAGCACATGATCAAGATATATTTATGAACACATTTGTACACTCCTCGTTTTTCAGGTACTTGAGTCTAATGTATATACACCTGATTCTTTAAATATGTATTTGAGTGTGTGCATGTGCGCATTGAGAGTGTGAGTGCTTATGAGGTGAGCTGGAGTGTTTGTTTACTGTCGGCCAGATGTGAACTATACCACAAGCATGTCTAGGCTATACCAAAGTCTAAGGCATGCTATGTAAATGCACTGAGCTTTAAAGGAGTACTCCAGCGTTTTTCAACCTAATCTTTAGTGATGCGCCGATCTGCTACACCTGACTGATAAAGATCTCATTAAACCGGTCGGATATCAGCCAGACGTGACCAGTCTGCTATCCAGTTTGATTTATATTCGTGCAGTGCATTCCCGCTGTATGTTTTTATTAATGGAACTGAAGGCTCTGCCTATAGTTAATAATCATAAATCATCACATTACATATTAAATGGATCGGATATCTGCCAGACATGACCAATCCACTGTGGATAGTTTTTTTTCCCACCTCATTGCATTCCAAAATAGACTTTGTCTTTTTATGGAATTTAATGGAATTTAACCCAGCTTATAACTGAAAAAGCCCCATGCATGTGTATATATATATATATATATATATATATATCCTATGTCTATGTGTTCATATTCAGCATCATGTTCAGACATTAAAAACTAAAAGCCATTTAAAATCCGATAGGGTCAGATTTGTGTGCGCTTTGGAGATAGGAAGATAACAAGGCGACAGTTCAGATGTCTACCGTGATCAGTTACACATCAGTTAATGGGAAGAACATGGTTGACTTCTAAAGTCCTTGTCCAGTACTTGCGTCCTCATTTGAACATCCTTAACTACCAAAGTTTCTTCAAAGAGAAAGACGGAATTTTGTAACGATACGCTTCACATACTCAGCATGCAGGTTTTCTGTTCGTCTCTATGTGCAGAGAAACATCACACAGCCATCGTCTGCGGTTTCCGACAGACAGTGCTGCAGACGCAGTAGATTAGGTTGAAACAGTGCTGGAGTATTCCTTTAATCAGTTGGGGCTGTGCTTTTTGATGGGTACATGGAAATTCATCAAACCTCCTGTTGTACAGTTTTGCCTTTCACAGCTAGACAGCTACACATGACCATGACTCGAAAGCCTATTTACGTGATGAGTAATAATGATAAAGATGATTTATTGTGAATATTGTGCATATGTAGGAGGTTTTCGCCAGCCCCTCCTGTAACGCCGAACACGGACCAATCATAGATTCTCTGCCATCCTTAACTGGAACTGACCAAGACTGTGTGTTTGTGTCCCAGAAATCTGTGCCAATTCCATTCTCATAGTCGGAAGTGTCCTGAATACTACTAAACCACTTTTTTTGTCCCCTGTGTTTGATACTGGAGTCAAATGCGGGGGGGTTTAGTCTTGCTACCTGGGGGATTCTGTATGCAGACTTCTGAGAGTAAAGCCCCATAAGCGATGCTAAATCAGTAAGATGCCAGTAAATTAAGGATGTAAATATAATACAGAAGCATGTGCTCTCTTTAAGTTATTGTTGAATGTTAATATGAAGCTTGGCAGTCGGAGCGCCTTGGTGCGGTTGTTTTTGCGTCCACTGGTTGTTTGATTATTTATGGAAAACGGGTTATAATCATGGCTCTGACACAGTTTGACTGGTCTGTGTGGTTCAGTCTATGAAGAAAACAGCTGGTCCTGGATCTTGCGAAAGGGAACACAGACCTCTCTCGTTCCTAAAGGAATACCCCAGTCTTTTATTCCTCATTTTCATTAGCCAAATCTGCACAGCACAGATAATTATTTTGAATGCTTTTCCTCTAATAAGACATAATTGAAAACACACGGGCTCACTTAAAATAGAAGCCATTGGGTAATTTCTGTATTCTGTGAATAAATGATCGGAATACGTCACCAATGTAACACAAATTACTGATTAGTATAATTACTGAAATTATAGATTAACTGTAACAAAACAGCATAGTGACAAAAAAGCTGCTGCTGCTGCTACTACTGCTACTACTACTACCTAAGGCTGTTCTATGGGCGATCAGGCTGCCGCTCCACCCACACCACTTCTAGGGTCCAACTAATATGAAGGTTGTGTGGCTGATATCGATTTTAGAGGGCTAAAAAAAATTCAATAGCTGATTGTATCGGATGATTTCCTACTCTGAAGGTTGTCCTCAGCTGAACAGCAGGTACAAGCAGTATTGTAGCACTGTTCTTTCTGTAAACTACCTCTTATTTTGCTGACTTTCTGTGAGCGCATGCATCAAAATTCACTCATTCTTCAGGAGCGCTAATAAGCACAGGAATAACACTGTATTCTCATGCTCAAGGTCAGTTTTGAATATGTTTTTCAACACGTTATTTTCATGCTGTTTTCTTGTTTAACCATTACAGTGTTGTAAATGATCAGTTCAGCTTAACAAATAGTTACACAGGAGTCCCTCATGTTGACCTCCTGTCGTCCGGAGGTGGGAAGTTGATGCCACCAGGTTGGAAAAATTAGCTGATTATTGCTGCACTATGGACAGTGTTTTTGATACTAATAAAACCAGGTCATCACTAACGCCTAACCGATATACAGGCTGGGAATTACATGGTCGTAAATCACCTCAAAGCGTTCTCTCTGGAGAACAGGTCCCATCCCTGAAAGACGGAATTGTACAGATTGTGCAGAAACATCCGCAAGAATCGTGGTAGGGCTGGATCCAAAAATGATTAAATTATATTATTTTATTGAGCTATTCTGATATTTGTTTGTTGGATAGGTATTGGGTTTTTAACTTTGGGATTGGGATATTCGGGGGTTTTTTTTGTTTTTTTGGGGGGTTTTTTGGTCAAAATATTTTAACATTAGGAGTAATTGTGAGAAACTTAGGGTTATGTTCCATAACTTTTATTTTTAATTTTAATATTTGCTAAAAACAGCACCCAATGAAGGATAGGAGAAGCCCAGCCTCTCCAGCACTACCAGCTACAAACACAGCCATCTGCTGTACTCTGGAAAATGAATGAACATAAAACAGCCCAGCATAAACCCCCACCCCCCGCTTAGAATAAAACCAGCATCAATATCGACTAACCGATATACAGGTTTGGGAATTACGTGGTCATAATTTACCTCGAAGTGTTCTCTCTGGAGAACAAGTCGCATCCCTGAAAGACAGAATTGTACAGATTTCCAGCTTAATTTGCAAACATCTCTGGCAGAAGAATTCATCAAAGTGGTCTACAGACGTACGTCCTTTGTGGAAACGTTTACTGACAGAACTCAGCAACTGCTCATTAGCTTCTGTCATTAGGCTGAAATAACACTGGAGTATTCCTTTAATGACGAGATGATCAAGAGGTTTTGGGTACAACCACTGGTGTAACTTTCCTCCATTATGTTTCCCTTCATCTCGCTGGAATCAGCTCAGATCAAATTGACTGTGTCCCTGTTTTGTGTGATAACTGAGTCGATATCTGCTGAAACAATAACCAGTTCAGAGATAATGTGATATAGCTGTAGACTGCCATGGTCAAAGGTTTAGAGTAGAACACGGCCCCAGAACAAAAAGGCCTATCATTAATGTCTCTGCTGTGATATAGTTGAAATCATAGCGCTTGTTGTCAGGGGCTTGAGTGTGGTGGAATATTTATGTGCGTTTGAGTATTTATAGAGAGGGTGCGAGTGTTGGAGGTAGAGGTATGCGCCGAAGCCGTTCTGTCTGAAGTGTTCTGTAGTTCGTCGTGTGCTTAGGCAGGTGCAGGCTGCCGGGGGGAAAGGCTTTCGTCTTCGCTGTTCAGTCTCAAACATGAAAAAGGTATCCATAATTAAAGACAGACAAAGCTGATGCATACACTGCCCATCAAAAGTTTGGGGACGCCTGGCTTTTTGACATGTTTAGTACGGATGAGGGGGTTGTCTATTGTTCTCTCACAATGCCCCTTTGGAAATAATGACCTACGCCGCTAAAGATGGCACCCGTCCCAACCAGGTGGGTTGGTGTCGGGCCAGGATAGGAAGGAAAAAACAAATGCATGTTATCCAATCCTGCAACAAATCTCTCCTGACACAGAACTGTGTGACGTGATGGATGTTAGCTTTGTATTTCTAGCTGTGGGGTAGTAGAGTGATTGATTAGTCAGAGCCTTCTTTCTTGTGAAGTGTTACAAGTAAAAGTAGCTCATTTTCAAGCTTAGTAGCTTTTAAAGGAAACATATCGCCTCAGTCCGTGCCAGTTCTCAAGGTTTCAGTCCTTGTTGTTATGCCTGAAACCTTTCACCAGTTTAAACCACCTTTAGGCCAAAAGGGATTTTCAGTCCGTGCTTTTAACAATAGCAGCAACTATTAGGCAGAACATGAAAACATGAAAGTCACTGAGGCTGAGTGATGCAGAATGTGTCCTGTATTCAGGTTCTAGTATTCAGGTTCTAGGTTCAAGTCCTTGTATGAATGAACGTAACACAGCCCAACAGCCCACAACCCAACACCTCCTCTTGGGTGGGCATAGTTCGGAACATTCACTGTTGACTACTATTAATTCACCGGAGGCCAGGAAACTGGTATTTGGGACAACCCTAAATCACTGCTTAACCAACAGTACCTACAATTATTGTTAATGTATGTTAAACATAAAGTGAAATTGTTAACAATAAAGAAATAGGAGCTGGTTTCAGTGGAATAGATCATAAATTCATGCATCTGCATCACTTCCTCTCAGAACACCATAGACTCAGAGCCACCCTTCTTAGCTTGACTACTTTACGAGTCAGCCAGGCAACAAGCAAGATGAAGTTACCTGAGAAAATGAATGCGATGAGCTAAATCTAACTAAACTAAAACTTCGTTAGACCCTTAGCGTCCACATAACAAGCTCGACTTCTCCACCAGAACACAGGGCTTCTGCTGGGCTTCTGCCTGATCGTTAATACATTGTTGTCGACTGCTGGGGTGCAGTAATGAACATAATTATGATTACTAATCAATGCTTCTTTGAAAACACTCCCAAATACTATTGTTTTTCACAGTGATTCTGAGAATGGTTGTTTAAATAAGCTCACCGGACCCTGAAAAGAGTCACCTGTGACTGAAACGTAGCTAAAAGCTACTTCCACGAGCACCAATAACAGCTGTGATTGGATTTGGCAGGGACTGGACAAGTTTCTGGATGTAGGCCACATCAGTGTTCAGACACTCTTGCATCAAAGGATTGCTCAGTTGGGGCAGATTTGGTGGATGCCTTCCTTGGCACAATTCCGAGGAGAGTTTCCTGTAGACTGGGATTTTAGCCACTGCTGGTAGATCTGCATGACCGTATGCTTCCATACACCTGGAGATTCGGCTACTTCCTTCACACTATGGTCTTTGGTACACCCGACTGTAATGACTCCTTTCAGCCAATCATTAACATCTGCTTTGGGGCCATTTCTCAATCTATGAATCCCGTCATTGACACCCTGCAGACACACAACACACAAGGTGACTCACAAGGAGCTTATTTGTTCAGAAATACCAACAAATACAGCAACTGAAGCCTATAGAACTGCGTACAGGCTAGCGCTACACAATGCAAAGAAAGTCGCACTGCAGTCATATTGCACACGACGCAACACATTAAAACCAGTTGGTGAACTAATTATATATTTATCAGTCTTGAGAAGAAATAATTGCCTTTTGGTTCCTATTTTGATTCATATTTGCTCAAACCATATTTGCTCATTACGGCTTTCTGCAGTAGCAGTAATGCAAAGGCTGCTATCCTCATGATGATTAAGAAACAGTGTATTATGCAACCCCTGATTTTAAAAGAAGGCATGGGGTCTCAGACTTTTGAGGGGCTGTGTATGTGAGATGGCGTGTGAGAACTTTTGTGAGCTATTGTAGTGGATTCAGCAACCAGAGAAAAGGCGAAGTTGTGGCCTTGCTGCATCGGGAAGCTCTGATGTCCTGATCAGAAGGCGAAGCGAGGGATCTAGGGGTGAATTTTTATTCATAAGGTTGTGTCTCTGCTCTCCCAAAATCCTACAGAGCGGCTCCATATTGAAGAGAGAGACAGAAACGGAGAGAGGGAGAGACTAGTTCTGTGAAGGTCAGTATACAATGAGCTACTGATCTGTCAAAGCCCTCAGAAATGAACAGATAAGAGAGAGAAAGGGAGGCGGCGTGTGAGGAAGAAAGAGCATGGTCAGTAAGTCAGATTCCTTTGTGCATTGAACCCCATTGAATAAACTGTTTATCCCCGTGGAGTATTTCATTAGCAGGTATAAGAGCACTCGAAAGATCAGCCATGGACAAACATGATAAATGTCTCAAAGCATAAATAAAAACGGGGGATTAAATAAATTGTGTGTTTGTGAGCCAATAAACAATACATGCTGTTCGCAGTGTGTGAACTGCAGCATGCCCACTTCTTTTCTGTGCATCTTTCATCTTTTGTCTCTCTGTGCTGTGGATTCTTCCCTGCAAATTAGATAGCTTCTGTATTCCATGGATGCATGAGGGTCCCACTACTTCCACTCCCCCCTCCAAACTTTGCTCTCCTGTGAGAATAAGTCTCTGCATGTTCGCTGCAGTTGGAATGTGGAGAGATGAGAAGTGATGAAGTTTAAAGGAATAGGCCAGCATTTTTCATCTGTGGCGTGCGGTCAGTTACCACACTTGATCATTTTAACAAGCTACAAACATATATGAATACAATAGATGCCAATGGGCAGCTGCCTCATTACCTGCTCATAGGCTTCTATTATAAGTGCCCCCCCCATAGTTTCTCTGAATACAGGAATATTACTCTACCTAACAAGATTTTTTGTTCCCGGCTTCTGTGTGTTCTAGTCTGATTGCTTATGTGTACAATGTAAACAAAGAAACAGCTTTATTCATCACAGACATTGTTTCTGTGACCAGCACAATGAAATGAAAAACTTCCACATGTTACTTATATACAGCGCATAAAGTATGTATTGTAATGTAATATATATGTTCATCATCAAAGTGTGGGATTGCAGTGCTGTTGGGAAGGAAGATAAAGTTTACCATGAACAATAAACGATGATGCATTTAGACTGATATGATCAATATTTATTGAGCTGCACATACAGAAGTAGTGTCTCTCAGTATGGTGTTAGGCCACCATGTTTGCTAACCTATTGTGCCGGGCGTCTCACCATGGAGTTGTAGAGGTGCCCTGTGGTGTCCTCTGATAGTCCGTCCCATGCAGCTTGAATATTCTCACACAGTTCCTGCAGATTCTGTGGTAGGGGTGGAGGTGGAGTGACTTGGGATGTGTGACAACAAACTGTTCATCTTGGCGCTGCCCATGGTGCCTCAACTGAGACAGAAGCGGGACTCATCACTAAAGATGACCCGCTGCCATTCTGAGTCACTCCATGACAGTCTGCCACGACACCATTCCAGTCGTTGTACCAGTCTGGGTGCATGTAGTCCTGTATCGTGCAGCTGTCTGCCAATGGTGCTGGCACTAACAGGATGAGCAATGGAGGACATCACTGCTCCCTGATGGTCTGCTGTTGTGGCTGTTGGGTCAGTCAGGTACAGCGATAAGGCCCATCCTTGCTTACGTCACATGCAAGGGTGAAACTTGAATCATTCGCATGTCTCACAATGTCAAACCTACCCACCAAGTTTCATTCCTGAAACCAAGGTTGATTCCTTCTGGGTGCAGCTGCTTGTGCAGCTATTGCTTAATAACAGCTTTTCAACTTCAATGAATCTTCAAAACTTTACGGAAAATAAAATTCTGAGCGGCAGTCGTCCACCTTCCCTTCAAGAGCTTTCCTGCAGTGCTCGCACATAAAATGAGGTGCCTATGGTTTGTCTCGGTCCCTGACAGGCATGCCGCAGTAAGCTTTGTAGATGCTTTCACGGAGTACTTTCTCACTCTGGTCTTGATAAATTGCCCACAGACGTAGCAGAGTGCGTCCACCGGATGCTGCAGCCTCTTGATGCCCTTTAAATGAAATGTAGCTCTGTATTCTCTATCCACTCACTCAGCTGGAGCATCAACTGAAATGCCTGTTTTAACGCACCTGTATTTTTACTGCTATGTACACTACTGGACAGTCCCAGACAGTTCTAGAAAGTTCTAAACAATTCCCCAAAGTTCTAGAAAATTCCAGACAGTTCTATAAACTTCTCAAGAGTTTTCACAGTTCCAGAAGCTACTTAAAGTCTTCTGAGCACTGAATGTATCATAGATGTATCGGATAATAGGGAACCTTTCAAAACATCATTGTCCTCACCACAGAAGCAAAGTTTATGGGAGCCAGTAGTCATTTTCTGAACATTTTAGGCCGAAAGAAACTAAGAAAACACACTTAGTTCCCGGGAACAAGGAAAAATCAACATTTTGAACGTAGTGTTATTATCTGTGGTAATGGACCATATGCAACAGATGCCACAGATGGAGACAAAGTTGCTGGAGTATTCCTTTGATGGTAGCGTGTAAAGGACACCGGTGAAAAGCTGGTGAACGTTAATCACAACTTCTTGTAGTCTTGCTGCTAATTGGATGATAGTTAACTGAATGAAGTGCAGAACAACTGCCACTTAGCGCGTCTTCGCTGGATCTGCAGTGCTAGAGTGACTCTTTTACCCTGCTCTCAAGCCTGAAGTACAGAAGTCTTCCCCTTGTGTCTGTGTGCTCAAGGTTTGATCAAGGTGGGAAAATCAAATGAGAGAGAAATATGTGTATTGTTTTTAAAGTAATTAAAGAGATGCTTCAGCTAAAAGTTGAGTTTGCACAGTTTCCTCCTGAACCTCAACGGACAACAGTATGGACAAACTGATGGCCCCATGATACCTTATAATTAAGATACGATACAATATTATTGGACATTTACAGTATGATGGGTATTGAGAAAGCATATACAGGGGTTGGACAATGAAACGGTTGGACAGATGCACGTCTTCCTGCGCATCTGTGACCAAGACAGCAAGTCTTTGTGATGTATCAAGAGCCACGGTATCCAGGGTAATGTCAGCATACCACCAAGAAGGACATTTTCCTCCACCAGCATCACGTAGTGACCTGGCCACTATCCTGCAAGAAGAATGGCTTAAAATCCCTCTGACCACTGTGCAGGACTTGTATATGTCATTCCCAAGACGAACTGACGCTGTATTGGCCGCAAAAGGAGGAGGAGGCCCTGCACCATACTAATAAATGATTGTGGTCTAAAACCAGGTGTTTCAGTTTCATTGTCCAACCCCTGTGTATATATATATATATATACAACTGCAAATTACATCCCAAAAGGAAAACGTTGTGCTGTTATAGTCACATAGGAACCCACTGCCCTGTCATCCTTTCTGCTGTACTCAAAGAAATTGGTGGTATTATTCCAGTACTAGAAGTGTAATTTGTATTTACAGTTCATAATAATAGAATCACCAAACTTGGCATCCATGAATCCATATACTGTAGTGATGCCATGCAAAATATCGTGATGATGTGCTGTATCTTTATTTTTTCCTGTATTTAGCTACACTATATTGCCAAAAGTATTCACTCACCCATCCAAATAATTGAATTCAGGTGTTCCACTCACTTCCATGGCCACAGGTGTATAAAATCATGCACCTAGGCATGCAGACTGCTCCTACAGACATTAGTGAAAGAATGGGTCGCCCTCAGGAGCTCAGTGAATTCCAGCATGGTACCACCTGTGCAACAAGTCCAGTCGTGAAATTTCCTCCTTACTAAATATTCCACAGTTAACTGTCAGTGGGATTATAACAAAGTGGAAGCGACTGGGAACGACAGCAACTCAGCCACGGAGTAGTAGGCCACGTAAAATGACTGAGCGGGATCAGCGGATGCTGAGGGGTATAGCACGCAGAGGTCACCAACTTTCTGCAGAGTCAATCACTACAGACCTCCAAACTTCATGTGGCCTTCAGATTAGCTCGTAGAGAGATTAGTGCGTAGAGAGCTTCATGGAATGGGTTTCCATGGCCGAGCAGCTGCATCCAAGCCTTATATCACCAAGCGCAATGCAAAGCGTCGAATCTCTATTTTTTTTTTTAAGATAACAGTATGTTTGTGTATAGTAGGACTGCACAATATGAACGTATAAATGCTTATGGATATGATGACGCTATGATGTGGGATATGATGACCTACTATTACAATATTCTGCTTATAAACTAATGCAAAACAGCATTTAGTATCGAGCAACATATAAATAATAAAAATTACTTATGACAGAACTACACATTTCCTTCTTTACTGTAAGACTGAAGGCATTTCCTATATGACTACGCATCAAATTAAACACAGTTCTATTTCATTTCCTGCATGAGCCTTCAAGTTACAGACCATCTGTAGTCCACCTGTTTCTCTGTATAGTTTGTTACCCTGTTCTTCAATGCTCAGGACCACCACAGAGCAAGTGTGTGGGTGGTGGATCATTCTCAGCACTGCAGTGACACTGATGTGGTTAGTGTGTGTTGTGCTGGTGTGAGTGGATCAGACACAGCAGTGCTGCTGGAATGTTTACACACAGGCTGTATTCAAAATGACACACTGCTATACTGCACACTGCATACTATGTATACGCCCCCTGTGTGTGGTATACAGTACAGTAACAAGTTCTGACCTACAGTGTAGTACACTAATACAGTCACATGACCAGTTACCTCACATTTACCTCAGAGCTGTTATTACTGTATCCACTGTTTAGAGCTAGCTGCTGCTAACGCTGCTCAGTTCACCTGAAATACGTTTAGCCTAGCTGTTAGCTCCCCTCGGCTATTTCACTCTAAAACTGGTCCTCTAAAGCGAGTTCATCTTTTATTAATCTTCAGACCTGTATATTTTAACTTTCTGAGGCTCATTCTGATGAAAACATACCCCACTACAATCACTACACCCACATTTATACTCAGAGCTGGCTGCGTTTCACTCCCCAGTGTTACCCGCCGCCATTTTCTCTGGTTGAAGCAGGCTGAGAGCTGGTGAGGGTGCAGTGCATGATGGGATACAGTACACCATGAAGATAGCTCCACCTGTTTACCAGAAACACCATCCGGGTATCTTCAGTGGACTACAGATTTACAATTTGGTCACATACTACATACTAGATACTACTTTTAGGTAGATTTAGTACATGAGTAGTATGTAATATGCCATTTCGAATACAGCCAATGTGTCCACTAACTGTACACTCTATTAGACACTCCTACCTTTTGGTGGTGGTGTGTTAGTGTGTCTTGCGCTGGTATGTGTGGATCAGACGGACCTCAGTGTCACTCCTGGACTGAGAATGGAAGACACACTGGAAGGAAGAGTAGTCCTCATGTTTTAGGCGCTTTACAAGCTGGTGGTTATTAATAAGCTGCGTGTATATGATTTATAAATGCCCGTTTGGAAGCACTTGTAGGTTCTAACGCTGGTGTTCCCACTAATCTGGATTAGATTTAGAATTAGATCCCTTCTGTCACTGCAGCTCTAAAAGATCTGTTTATCATGGAAACTCCAGGTACCGGATACAGCACCGCTGACTGACCCCGCTGCAGGTACAGGGGGAAACTGTGTAACCCAGACACCATCTCTTTATACTTCATTTTCCTTCCCTCTATGACGTGTCCTGTTAATACCTGTTTGCATGTGCGTGTGTGTTTGCGTGACCAGGAGCGGACGTGTGTGTTCTTATGGGTTTAAAGGAACATGACATCTCAACAAAATGCCTGTGAGTTCCTGTCTGCCAATTTCTTTCTTTTTTCTGTCTTTCTGTTGTTGTTGTTTTTTGTGTGTGTGTTATATACTGATGTACTGATGTGCGTTCGTTTGGAAGAAAGTCATTAAAATTGAACACACTTCTTTCCCTCTCCTCCTTCACGTTCGACAGCAGAGGAACAAATTATTCATATTTGTTGGGCACTTGGTGGTGGTGGTGGTAAAGGGGGTTGCCGGCAGCTGCCTTTGCTCTGCAGTTTTCTACAGTGGAATAGGGAGGGAAGAAAAAAAGAGGGAGAAGAAGCGAGCGCTGTCAATCTGGAGGAGAAACAGCAGCTCAGATTTTAGGGCACAGCTCATGTTTTTGTAGCCGGGTGCCCATGGGCAACAAAAGAAGCAGAAGAAGAAAAAGCACTTGCGTGTACAGAAAGCAGCCTATCTGATATCAGATGCTGGTATAACCGTGTCGCTGCGCTCCGGATGAGCTTTGGTGTCCATTAGCCAAGGATGGAAATGATAGAAATGATGTTTAACATAACAAGATACCCCAGTAACAATCAGTTCATCCAGTTCAGCATGCGCTGGATGGTAAGGTATAAAACTACACACTGTTAAGGGACACAGCAGCTCATTTTGTGCAGCCCAACTTATTATTGAACAAACACTACAAATTATTACATATTCATAATTAATAATCAGTTTGTCACTTCTGAAATAAAGTGATTCCATAAATTATGACACAACTAAAGTCAGGAAAATAGTTCATTAATTAAATTAAATTGTTGTGATTATATTAAATATACTATATACAGATATTTTGGTAAATTAATATAAATATAGCTCACCAAACTTGATATGAATTGGATTTAGCATGCACTGGACAAGTTTCCGGGTGTAGACCACATCAATGTTCAGCCACTTTTGCATCAAAGCATTGCACAGTTGGGGCAGATTTGGTGGATGCCTTCCCTGTCACAATTCCGAAGAGAATTTCCTGTAGACTGGGATTTTAGCCACTGCTAGATGGCTAGACCTGTATGACCGTACGCTTCCATACACCTGCAGATTCAGCTACTTCCTTCAGACTGTAGTCTATGGTACACCCAAATACAGTCACTCCTTTTAGCCAATCATTAACATCTGCTTTGGAGCCATTTTCATGCACTGAATTAGTCATTCATCTGCAGGAGTCTGAAGTTACTACTACCTTAAACACACAAGGTGAGCTTATATTACATCAGTTTAAACAAAACATTCAGCATTTAAATAAGGCATGCAAATTAGACAGAGCAGATCATATTCATCTCCAGTAAGACCGCTAAAAATGTTGCCCAATTCTAGCTAACAGTTGCTCTAGCTATGGAACGCTAGCCTAGTGATGATGAAAAGTTAATCTAATTATTTTTGGGGCAGTATGATAAAGGTGACCCTTTGCCTCATGTCTGGGGTGACCCTATATGCCCTTATACCCACAAAAAAAAAAACCGAATATTTCCTATTAAAAAAATCTAATTTTTAGAAAATTAGATCAGTTAACCCCATTTTAACCATTTTTCATTTCTCTGGAATCCAGTGATCCAGGTCAGTTTCAGAATGAATTAGACCAAAGTCATTCAAGATTAGTGTCGAGATCAGATTTGGCCCCATCGTTTGATCAGGAGAGAAAATAACTGGGGGGAGAAGAGAGAACATCTTCCCCTGGGGAGGGTGCTTCTTTCCCCCACGTTACTAAAAGAACTTTAAAGTGAGATTCGGTGGCACTGTGTGGCTGACTCTTTGTGAAATTTATTCATGGATTTCACTTAGTATTCCCCCGGCTACGAACTCCAGCATGCTCCAGCATAGCCGGCCTTCTGCAGTGATCTGTTGGAACAAAAGCTTGTGGCAACTTTTGGAACAATTAGGACTCCCAAATGGATAATAGTGGGATAAGGAGGTGGAGCATAAGGAAAGGAATAGCCCAAGAGAGTTCTGTAAATGTCCTCAGATATACAACAAGCTAGCTGTATATTGACTGGCTAGTCATATAGTGATTTACATATAGCTTTATACATATATATATACATATATACATATATATTTACATATATGGCTACGGCTGCAGGCTGTTCCCCTCTCCTTATTGATCAATTCACTCTACCAATAAGGTGGAGGCTCAGGTTTTGCTCAGGGCTTCCAAAGACATCACTGTCCAGGCAACATCACTGGTTTTCTGTGGCGTCCAATACATTTAACTCATTTAGAGTGGGTTGATATGAAACTTCACTCAGAACTCTGCACTGTGGTGGTGAAGGGAACCGGACAGCCAGAGTGTTTAATGTCTCTGAAAGCTACCAGAAAGTTATTACACTGATATTCATATGTTGCTTTATACCTCATACATTTGTTTATGGAGACTTTGAGATAAGATTGTAACTGCTAATGGGGACCCCCCTACTGACCCCCCTCATCATGGACCCTGGTCCCCTCCCTTTGCTAAAACCATAGGTCCTCATCCTGAAGCAGCGTTGTTCTAGAAACTTATGTCCAGTTCTAGCCACTAGCTAGGGTCACTACCAGTGCTAGCAGTCTGGGAGGGCGAAGGCTATTCTCTGCTTCCTCTGAGACGCATGAAGCACCAATGCAATGTCATTAGAGCTCAACATGCTTAGTGGAGAACAATAAGTGCCAATTCCGTTACACCAGCTAATGGATGCCCCCTTTGACTACCATTGCACCGAGTGAGGGAAGGGGGAGGACTGTTCTACCCAGTTGTCCAACCTGCTATGCTCTCTTGGAACCCTGGATCACCAGGAACCATTGGTACAATCTCAAGTATATACACTCATCGTCGAAAAAGTGGTTGCGCCCAGAAGGAAACAACCGACGGGAATGAAACTTGGTGTGTAGGTTTGACGTTGTGAGACATGCAAAGTTTCACGGTCGGCTGTGCATGTGACGTAAACAATGATGGGCCTTATCGTTGTACCTGACTGACCCAAGAGCCACGATTGCGGGCATTCAGAGAGCAGTGATGCTCATCCTGAGTCATCCTGTTAGTGCCAGCACCATTGACAAATGGCTGCACGACGCAGGACTACATGCACACAGAGCGTTACGACGACTGCCCTTAACACCACATCAGCATCACCAAAGACTGCAATGGTGTCGTGCCAGACTGTCGTGAAGTGACTCAAAATGGCAGCCGGTCATGTTCAGTGACGAGTCCCGCTTTTGTCTTGGTAGAGACGGCCAACGAATCCATGTGCGGAGACACCGTGGTCAGCACCAAGCTGAACGGTTTGTTGTCATGTGTCACACATATAGAAGGCTTGGTGTCACTCCACCTCCACCCCTACCGCACAATCTGCAGGAACTGTGTGAGAATATTCAAGCTGCATGGGATGGATTATCACAGGACACCATTAGGAACCTCTACAACTCCATGCCGAGACGTCTGGCGTGTTGTGTTAGGCTGGCACCATAAGGGAATAAGCCCTGCTTGCCACTGCTACACTCTGTGTAGCTCAATAAATATTGTCCATATCAGTCTAAATGTATCATCATTTATTGTTCCTGGTGACCTTTATCTTCCTTCCCAACAGCACTTCAATCCCACACTTCCTCCTGGGTGCAACAGTGTTTTTTGATGATGAGTGTATAAAGGACAACTGGTATAAAAAATAAGGAATGAAAAACAAAAAATGGAAGGCTTTGATAAGACTGTGACGATATCAGTCCTTCCAGGAGCTAGCTGACCAGCACTGACCAACATAATGCAGTTTGCACTAGCATGGAATTAATACTGGACCGAGCAGTTTTCACAGCAGCGCCATTCAACAAGAAAATGCCTTGGTTAATAGTAGTCATGACATTTAGGTCAAAGTAATGCAGCACACCATCAAAGACCAGCCAGAGCATTTGGGCAGCCCTCGCTAAATTGCGATGGCGTGAAATTCATACAGAATAATGTGATATTGATTGTATACAGCCCTGACATTCATTTCTAGTAGGGCCCTCGAGACAGCTCTGCTTTACCTGAGGCTTCTGTCTTTTATATATATTTATATATATATGAGGTTTTTTTCGGAAACAGAAACCTTACAGACCGGTTCATTTGGCAAGACGGTGGCAATTAATCACGTTTGAATCACACGCCGCCAGCCAACACCGGCCCCCACCACGGAAAAGTAATTACAACACACAAAACAAATATGCGGCGGTGAGCTGTCACAAATTGCGATAAGTTGCACGGATGGGGACCGCTGCGGCTTCTCACACTGCGAATATTATTGCATGATTTCTCTTGAAGAACCATGCGACACCGCTGTGATTTATCTTCAAGGGGAGTGCTGTGCCCTGCTTGCCAATGCACTAATATACTGTACTTACAGTATATATTTGTCTTTAAACCAACATGAAGTTTGGCTCAGCTGCAAATGCTAACGGTAAAAAAATGACTAGCATTAATCTTTACAGTGGCTTTGTCCCAGTCGAGGGATCCGTACGAGGCCGAGGCACTTAATGACCGGAGGTAGAAGTGGCCAGATAGCTTTCTCCCATCTTGTGAGAGCAGCGAGTGGAATCTATTTGCACCCATGCACAACTTCCCCATCACTTCATCCGTGCAGAGCTAGCAATGGTAGTGTGCTGCAGTGGAAGGTATAAAATCACATTTACAAGAGAGAACTCCCCCCACTTTAAGCCAAGTAAAGTCAATCAGTTAAGTCATGCTAGCTTTTTCAGTTTTGCAGAACTGTGGGTTGAGAACAGCATCCCAACTTTCCGTGTAGGAGTTTTGCACTTTCTGACTTTTTGATTTGGATATTTCCGGCTCTGTTGAAATGCAGCATGATAGCAGTGTCCATTTTTATCAGCTCTATTTACCATGTAGAAGCACTTTATAGTATACTTTGTTACTCCGGTCTTCAGTGGTCAGGACCTCCACAGAGCAGGTATTATGTGGGTGGTGGATCATTCTCAGCACTCCAGTGACACTGACTTGGTGGTGGTGTGTTAGTGTGTGTTGTGCTGGTGTGAGTGGCTCAGACACAGCAGTGCTGCTGTGTCCACTCACTGTCCACTCTATTAGACACTCCTACCTTGCTGGTCCACCTTGTAGATGTACAGTCAGAGACGATAGCTCACATGCTGCCTCACAGTGCAGTGTTGGTCATCCTCTCGTCCTTCATCAGTGGCCACAGGACACTGCTCAGAGGACGCTGCCCACAGGACGCTGTTGGCTGGATCTGTTAATCCACCAACCTCTCGTCCAAGCAATCTTTTGACAGCTTTGTCCATTTGAAACCTAGATGTATGTTATACAGGTCCAGAAACAACATCAGTACATGTGTATTTCTTGACATTTTGGTTTGAGGCAAGTGTGGTTGTTTTAAGACATGCAGTTTGTGCAATGCTAATGCTTCCAATGTAAGTTCTCAGAATTTCCCAACTCTGACTAGGAAAACCAAACTGGGAATTCTCATTTAGGAAGTCAGGAAGGTGTCCTTAACTTATCTGTGCAGCAATAGACATCATATTAGCATGGCTGCTAACACCGTCAACAGTAACTTATCTTACAGCTGGTAATCCATGGTATGGTATGGTAAATCCATTCTCACATATATCTACTGACTAATGTGGCTAGCTTGTAATCTGGCTAGCTTGTTGCTAACAAAACCTGATTTCATGAAAGCCTGGCCATGTTTACCGTAGCCTGAATGTGCGAGGTGGAAAATGGCATTATTCTGAGCTCTGAGGTAAAACCCTCCGCTCCTCGTTAGCTACATTAGCCTCGTAGTTCCAGCGCAAAACTAAAGACCCCAAACATGTCTTGGCTGCTTGCCTGCATTTAAGTTAAAGGGGAGAATTGTGTTTTTGCCAAACCATTCTTTTAAATGCCTGGATAGACAGAGCAGATTTATCTCAGGTACAGTAATTCCGTGTACTGTTCGGGAGAAATCTCATTAGCATCCCGTACGTGATAAGATGCACAAAGACGCAGGCTCGTGTTTAGCTACTTAATGAGACGCCTAATGAAAATGA
Organism: Semaprochilodus insignis; assembly: GCA_034552555.1. Classification (NCBI taxonomy): domain Eukaryota; kingdom Metazoa; phylum Chordata; class Actinopteri; order Characiformes; family Prochilodontidae; genus Semaprochilodus; species Semaprochilodus insignis. Next base: position 30,860,850 of record CM067484.1, read on the forward strand.
ATAAGTTCTGTCGCTGCCTCTGTCTGAGGAACAGCACTTCCTGATAGGCCGTGACAGCAAACAAGATGGTCACTGGAAAATACACGAAATGAGCGAGAGCTCGGAGTGGGTCTTTATTCTCCTTAATAGAGGCAGCAACAGAAACCTGGATTGATTCATGAATAGTTAAAGGAATATTCCTGAATTTTCCAACATAGCCTGCCACAAACTTAGTGTGTACTACACTCATCATCAGAAAACTACATGCACAAATAGCTGCACCCACAAGGAATCAACCGACAGGAATGAAACTTGGTGGGCCGGTTTGACATCATGAGAGATGCAAATGATTCAAGTTTCGCTCTCAACCACTCATGCGTTAGCAAGGACGCGTCTTATCGATGTGCCTTACTGACCCAACAGTAACAATTGTGGGCATTCAGCGAGCAGTGATGCCCTTTATGTGTCATCCTGTTAGTGCCAACACCATTGGCAGATGGCTGCACGACACAGAACTACGTGCATGCAGACCGTCACAATGACTGCCCTTAACACCACGTCAACGCCGCCAAAGACTGCAATGGTGTCGTGCCACACCGTCATTGAGTGACTCAGAATGGCAGCATGTCAACTTCAGTGAAGAGTCCTGCCTTTGTCTTGGTGGAGACGACCAACGAGGCACCGTGGTCAGCACCAAGATGAATGGTTTGTTGTCACGCGTCACATGTCCAGAAGGCCTGGTGTCACTCCACCCTTACCACACAATCTGCTGGAACTGTGTGAGAATATTCAAGCTGCATGGGATGGATTATCACAGGACACCATTAGGAACCTCTACAACCCCATACCGAGACGTCTGGCATGTTGCGTTAGCCTTTCTGTGGTAATTGTATGGTGCTGATGCAGACTTGACAGTTTTCCAGCAGGTCTTGGTAGAAATCCCATTTTCTCCATATTCTCTGATCTTTTGTACCATTTTTGGGCCAAATGAGTTTTAATATATGCTTTTCCCAATGGTCTGGAAAAGGCAAGTGTCAAATCATAATTCGGGTTGGAGTCTGCACTTCGCATCAAGGAAGACCCTTTGAAAGTGAAGATAATAACAGTGTTTTGTGTCAGTGGAACTGCTGCAAGTCTTTCAGAAGAAGGCAAACCTTCGTATAGCTTACAGCACCCCAGAGTTTCCTTCGCAGAACACCACCAAGTTGCCATGTCCGAGTAAAATCGGCTCAGCAGTGTGCTCGGGCACACGCAGGGCGTCTACATTTCTTTGGGGGACAGTACAGATTGGATATTGTGCTTTTTAAAGTGCAACTCATCTGGCCACCCTTAAAAGAGCTTTCTAGCCTTATCTGTGCCGGGCACACCTCAGGGCATTTAACAACAAAGTCAGGCCAGGAAAACCGCAGCTGTCCAAAAGCCTAGCTTCAGTGGAAGAGAAAGATTGACAGGACAAAAACCTTGCCACAGGCTTGGAATCTTTCGGTTTCAAGACTCGCCCCAAAAACACTCTCCATCAAAGATGTCCGTCTCAGAGGGACGCGCCAGAGGTTTCTTTAATGCAACAGAAGCACTTAGTCGGCACTTCAAAGTACAGGCCATTGGCACTTTGGTGCAAATACTGCATTTTTATTGCCCGTCATAAAAAAATGTATTCAATTAATGGGCTCTGAAATGTAAGGATCTTAATGTACTGTGAAAAGGAATAGCAAGCAGGACTCAAACCGCTTTTCAACCATCGCTTTCACCAGGAACTTTATAGTAAAACATGGGTTTCGTGGACATTTCTGTCCAGACTCTTCTCTGGGAAACGCCTGTCTGAATTTTTATGGGATTATTATTTCCTTGGGATTATTAGGATCCAAATGACGTTCACTTGGGGGGAAATACTCATTTTGGGATTTGCATAAATGGGGGATTTTCTGTTCCATTTATTGTGGAGGGAAAAAACGTAATCGTTACATAAAAATTCTGCAGTTTTATTGTCTTAACCTTGAAATTAACGCATTAAATCACACAGTTTGAAATGTAGAGAAGGACAGGAAGAAATTTTTTTTCCTAAGAGGAAATGAACTTCTTTTTCACCCTGTGATTTTCAGTTTAAATAGTACTGTACTGTTGATGGTTCTTCAGTATACATTTCGGTCCAGACCATACTTGGTAATATTTGAAGGATGCAAAACAGAATTTATGACAAAATGTTCAGATATTAGATTTTAGATTTTATTGGATATTATTATTAGATTTGTATACAGTACTGTGCAAAGGTTATGAGCCTTCATTTATTAGATTTTCAGACAAAATGGACATTAAAGGAGCAATAACCACAACTATTAACAGAATGTGAAGAAATAACAGTTTTGATGGTATGTCAAGGATGTCTATGTATCATATTGCAGAGATATCTACTGAAGTTAGCATGCTAACCAGCTAAGATCAGTAAACACAATGATGGCTGAAGGTCTTGGCAACCCGCTCTCGGCAAGCAAGAGTTAACATTGGTGTTGCTCTTCGTGACTGGAGATGCTCCTGGAGATGCTCCTGGAGAGTATGAAGTGGAAGGAATGAAGTTTGATGAAACATCTGTTACTGCTAACACTGAGTAGAAAGGACTGTACACTTCCTTGTTTCTTATGACAGGGGTGGGCACCACAATTTACTGGTGAGTACAATACCATATAATACCACTTAAATTCCTGGGTCACAGAGGTTGCTGGAGTCTATCCCAGCACTCATTAAGCAGAAGAACCCTGGACAGGCCACAAGTCCATCACAAGGCAGATACACAGACATAGACATTCACACACTCACACCTAGGGGGACAGTTTAGCATCTCCATTTCACCTGACTACATGTCTTTGGACTGTGGGAGGAAACTGGAGCACCCAGAGGAAGCCCACACAGACACGGGGAACATGCATTCTCCACACAGAAAGGAGCCTGGATTCCTGAACAGGGAACCAAACCCAGCACTACCAACTGCACCAGTGCACCAGTACCAATTCCTCCTTTAAAGGCAATTTATTCATATTTCAGGATATATTTTTGAGAAGATTCGACATGAGATAGCTCACTTGCATAAGGAAGGGAAAATAGGATAGGAAAATACATGGGAATAAACAGGATTTTCCAAAAATTGGAGTCTTAAAAAAAATGATTAAAAGCTACTGAGAAAATGTGACTCCTAACAACCACCTGGAAAACCTGGTAGACCTACCAACACTGTCCCCATCAGATAAACAAGACTTAAAGCTTTTATCTTTGAGCGAGAGGAGAACATCAAGCTCCACTCCATTCCTTCAGATCTGAGAACATCCACAGGTGTTTCTGTCCATCCTTCCACTATGAGAAAACACCTCAACGCTGGGGAAGTCTGAAAAGAGGTGTACCTGTTCAAGAAGCTCCTCACTGAAAAAAAGGAGACAGACACACCAAACAAAGAAGCTGCTGGTGTTCTCAGAACAGTGGACTGTACACAGCACTGTACATGGAGCCGCACTACAGTGCTCATGTGTTGATAATCCAGCATGGTTTATACAGAGCGTGCAATGTCCTACATTCAGGTCATCTGGCTACGCATGGTTCCTAGCCAATAAAATGTGTCACTGAAATGTCACTGTACACTTTGTCTATAAACTGTTTATTGTATACGGAGATAATGCTCTGTCCTCTACCGCATTCTGTCTCCACACAGGCTGCACCAACTGTTCCAGGATGAATTCCATGCAGATGACACATCCTGGCGAATAGAATGTCTCCGATTCTGACTGCCAGGATACAGACACACGAGAGGCCGTTCTGAGCAAATCAAATTAAAGCCGTGGCTGCATATCAAAAGGGGGCCAGACTTCTGCACGCTTTATTGTTTTCCCTTCTCCAACGTTCTATTCACCTCATAAAGGCCTTGATCGTCAGCTGCTGAGCTGAAACGAGCATATTAGAATAGAGAAAACACTTCAATACGCAGGACTCTGCGCCTCCAGGGGTCCAGGCCTCACACTTGGTCTGATGAAATTTGGCTCTGTTGAATGGGATCTTACTCCACAGTTACTTATCCAGGGCAGGTTTGGGTGAAGCAGCACGTCTCCCTTCTCACCCCATCTAAACAGCCCTGTTCATGACCGTCCCGCCCCTTTTATTTCACTCTCACCTTATTCTCCTGTTGATCTGATCTCTCTGCATGGAGTTATAGAGGTTCCTAGTGATGTCCTGCGACAATCCATCCCATGCCAGTTCCTGCAGATTGTGCGGTAGGGGTGGAGGTGGAGTGACACCAGACCTTCCAGACATGTGACGCGTGACAACAAACCATTCATCTTGGTGCTGACCACGGTGCCTCCACACACGGATTCTTTTCCCATCTCCACCAAGGCAAAAGCGGGACTCGTCACTGAAGATGACCCGGTGCAATTCTGAGTCACTCCATGACAGTCTGGCGCGACACCATTGCAGTCTTTGGCGACGTTGACGTGGTGTTAAGGACAGTCATCGTAACGGTCTGTGTACATGTTGTCCTGCATGGTGCAGCCGTCTGCCAATGGTGCTGGCACTAACAGGATGACTCATGGAGGGCGTCACTGCTCACTGGATGTCCGCAATCGTGGCTGTTGGGTTAGTCAGGTACAGCGATAAGGCCCATCCTTGCTTACATCACATGTGCGGCTGAGCGTGAAACTTGAATCAGTCCCATGTCTCACAATGCCAAACTTAACCAGCAAGTTTCATTCCTGTGGGTTGGTTCCTTCTGGGTGCAGCTATTTGTGCAGCTATTCTTTAGACAAATCATGCAGCTACATTTATTACACATTCACTAAGACAGTCAACGCAACATGTCAACATGGGGGTGCTCAAACTTTTGCACGTCTGAATTAAAATGTGCTGTTTTCATTAATGAAAACTCTTTTTAGTGAAGGTTTATTGGTTTAACTGTATGAAGCTTCTTGCCGTACGCCCAAATGGCAAACCACAGGAATTGCTAGATATCAACTCAACATCAATATTAAGCTCCCTTTCTCTCTCACTCTCTCAGTCCACCTGCCGCCTCCAGCTAATATCCCTGTTTCTGGCATTTCCAGACATCCGTCAGCACGCAGATCGCTCCCAGCCTCTGGATGAACATTGATTGGTGACATTTCTCCCAGCTTTGCCAGGCAATTTCACTGTCGTTTCATCGGAGCGAAGTCCCGTCTGCGAGGCTGTTTCCAGCATTCTGAAGCCAAATTATAACAATATATCAGTTTTACAATCCCATACTGGAGCTGTGCGTTGATTATAGGAGATGATGGTTACTTACTGGAGCGTGGAGGAATCCAAGAGACCGTTTCTGTGAATGTGTGCATTGACTTAAGCAGTTTTCTTCTTTCTCCTTCTCCTTCTTCTTTTTCGACATCTTTCCTTTAAAGTGCTGAACCCTTTTATCTATAGAATCTCCTCAATGTCCCAGTTCAGTCAACTCTAACTCACTCACTCTCTCTGACTCTGGCTCTTTTATTGTCTCTCGCTCACTGTCTCCTTCTCTTTCCCTCTTTGTGAGGAGTTATTCAGCAAAATCTTTTCATCCATGCGGAAAAATGCAGGTTAATATGAGTTATGTTCTTTCAACAGAGACATGCTGTAGACAGAAGAGCATGATCACTCAATTAAAGTCTATTACAAATCAGCATTCGTTTATATTCACCCTCTTTATAACTGAATAACTGTCAGTGATAACAGGATATTTATCAGTGGTAACTGGATAACTGTCAGTGATAACTGAATAACTGTCAGGGATAACTGGATAACTGTCAGTGATAACTGAATAACTGTCAGTGATAACTGGATATTTATCAGTGGTAACTGGATAACTGTCAGTGATAACTGGATAACTGTCAGGGATAACTGGATAACTGTCAGTGATAACTGGATAACTGTCAGTGATAACTGGATATTTATCAGTGGTAACTGAATAACTGTCAGTGATAACAGGATATTTATCAGTGGTAACTGGATAACTGTCAGTGATAACTGAATAACTGTCAGTGATAACTGGATATTTATCAGTGGTAACTGGATAACTGTCAGTGATAACTGAATAACTGTCAGTGATAACTGGATATTTGTCAGTGGTAACTGTATAACTGTCAGTGATAACTGGATAACTGTCAGTGGTAACTGGATAGCTGTCAGTGATAACTGAATAACTGTCAGTGGTAACTGGATATTTATCAGTGGTAACTGGATAACTGTCAGTGATAACTGGATAACTGTCAGTGGTAACTGGATATTTGTCAGTGGTAACTGGATATTTGTCAGTGATAACTGGATAACTGTCAGTGATAACTGGATATTTGTCAGTGGTAACTGCATAACTGTCAGTGGTAACTGGATATTTGTCAGTGATAACTGGATAACTGTCAGTGGAAACTGGATAACTGTCAGTGATAACTGGATAACTGTCAGTGGTAACTGTAACTGTCAGTGATAACTGGATAACTGTCAGTGATAACTGGATAACTGTCAGTGATAACTGGATAACTTTCAGTGATAACAGGATATTTGTCAGTGATAACTGGATATTTGTCAGTGATAATTGGATATTTGTCAGTGATAACTGAATAACTGTCAGTGATAACTGGATATTTGTCAGTGGTAACTGGACAACTGTCAGTGATAACTGGATATTTGTCAGTGATAACTGGATATTTGTCAGTGGTAACTGGATAACTCTCAGTGATAACTGGATATTTGTCAGTGATAACTGGATATTTGTCAGTGATAACTGAATAACTGTCAGGGGTAACTGGATAACTGTCAGTGATAACTGGATAACTGTCAGTGATAACTGGATAACTGTCAGTGATAACTGGATATTTGTCAGTGGTATCTGGATAACTGTCAGTGATAACTGGATATTTGTCAGTGATAACTAGATACCTATTAAAATAATCAGTGGATTACTAATATAACCGATAGCGACGGCCCCATAATTCCAACATAAGTAACTGCTGTGACTTGCTCAGTTCCACAAGTGTTTTTTGTGAAGAGCTTTCAGGCTTCTCATTTTAAATTACAGAAAATTAGGACTGCTGACAACGATCCCTTTTGAAGCATAACACTGAAAAACTAGCAAATCAAATGGCACTCAGTCGCCTCCTTCTACTTTTGTGGAATGATGGAAATGACTCTTCTAGGAGGAGAGTCATTTTCATATCTAGTCTCTTGTGGGGAATGAGATTTAGCCATGTTCTCTTCCGTCTTTCTCTCAGCCTCGCTCCCCTACAGCCATGTCCTGTTATTATACAGCAGACGTCCGTTTGGAATTGCAAGCAAATCAGGGCATGTGAATGAAATGAATTCTGTTCTGTTCAAGTTGTGCTTCCAGGCCACAGTAGAGACAACGCTGCCCATCGTAAAGCTCTCAACTGCTTACTTATCATGAAGCTGAGAATGAGGAAGTGTGGTTATCATATAGGCCATGTGGTCAAAAGTACAGTATATTGCCAAAAGTATTCGCTCGTCTGCCTTCACACAAATATGAACATCCCATTCTTAATCCATGGTTTAATTTGATGTCGGCCCACCCTTTACAGCTATAACAGCTTCAACTCTTCTGGGAAGGCTTTGCACAAGGTTTAGGAATGCATTTATGGGAATTTTTGACCATTCTTCCAGAAGCACATTTGTGAGGTCAGACTGATGTTGAACGAGAAGGCCTGGCTCGCAGTCTCCGCTCTAATTCATCCCAAAGGTGTTTTATCGGGTTGAGGTCAGACTCTGTGCAGGCCAGTGAAGTTCTTACACACCAAACTCACTCATCCATGTCTTTATGGACCTTGCTTTGTGCACAGGTGTGCATTCATGTTGGAACAGGAAGGGGCCGTCCCCAAACTGTTCCCAGAAAGTTGGGAGCATGAGAAGCATCCAGAATCTCTTGGTCTGCTGAAGCATTAAGAGTTCCTTTCACTGGAACTAAGGGGACGAGCCCAACTCCTGAAAAACAACCCCATACCATTATCCCCCCTCCACCAAACTTTACACCTGGCACAATGCAATCAGACAAGTACCACTCACACCGCCAAACCCAGACTAGTCCATCGGATTGCCAAACAGTGAAGTGTGATTGGTCACTCCAGAGAACGTCTCCACTGCTCTAGAGTCCAGTGGCGGCGAGCTTTGCATTGCGCTTGGTGATGTAAGGCTTGGATGCAGCTGCTCGGCCATGGAAACCCATTCCATGAAGCTCTCTACGCACTGTTGTTGAGCTAATCTGAAGGCCACATGAAGTTTGGAGGTCTGTAGTGATTGACTCCGCAGAAAGTTGGTGACCTCTGCGCACTATGCGCCTCAGCATCCGCTGACCCCACTCTGTCATGTTACGTGGACCTACCACTTCATGACTGAGTTGCTGTCATTCCCAATCGCTTCCACTTTGTTATAATCCCACTGATGGTTGACTGTGGAATATTTAGTAGGGAGGAAATATCACGACTGGACTTGTTGCACAGGTGGCATCATATCATGGCTCCTGAGAGCGACCCATTCTTTCACTAATGTCTGTAGGAACAGTCTGCATGACTAGGTGTTTGTTTTTATACACCTGTAGCCATGGAAGTGATTGGAACACCTGAATTCAATTAGCTCAGCCACAAAGCAGCAGACTAGGCAAACCCAGTGCTGAGGTACGTAGTACATACACATTATCTATCCTGTGTTGCATCACTCACTACAGAAAAGGCTACTTGATGGAACATCAGCACAAGAACTGGACGTCAGGAGCTTCCTGAAATGGGTTTCAGTGACTGAGCAGCTGCACACAAGCCTAAGATTACTATATGCAACGCCAAGGGTCAACTGAAGTGGTATAAACACCACTGTCACTGGATCCGGGAGCAGTGGAAACGTCTTATCTGGACTGACAAAGCCAGTCTGAGGGACGAATCTGGGTTTGGTAAATGCCGTAGGAATGCATAGCGCCGACAGTAAAGTTTGGTGAAGGAGGGATAATGGTCTGGGGCTCCTCAGTTCCAGTGAAGGGGAATGTTAATGCTACAGCATACGAAGACATAACACAATTATACACTTCCAACTTTCTTCTGGAAGACCCTTTCCTGTTCCAGTCTGCCTGTGCTCCTGTGCACAAAGCAAGACCCACCCATAAGCATGAGTTTGGTGTGCAGGAACTCCAGTGGACATGAGCCAAACATGAAGGAGCAAACAAAATAGACTATTTGAGCACAGTAATAAAAACAATACCATGAGTTTAGTGTACGCTGCTGTAACACGCACAGCAGACCAGAAAGAGGCTGAAATGTTCATTACAGACGCTTCTCTTCAGTCATCGCCGCATAATCTCACAGTCTTTCCTGCAGCTAAAGCACCATAAACAGGAATCATGCTCACTCACATAAACACTTCTGTTCATACAGCATTACTAGAGGTACGCCTGGAAAAGGCCATTAGCCACTTAATGCCAAGGTTAAATGTAAGTTATCAGGCTATTAGGGGGCTTAAGTCTGGTGGGTAGTTTTGAAGAGGCCTGGGGTGTATGTGTGTGTGTGTGTGTGTGTGTGCCTTGCAGCTTTTGCACCCCAATAACACCCCCACCCACACCAAACACACACACTCACACACACACTATGTCAGTCTCTTTAATTGAAAAAGCCAGCAGGGATCTAAATGTCAGCCTTCTCTGAGATACTGCCATTTAGCATCATGATGGATTGTGTGTGTGTGTTTAGTGTGTGTGTTTAGTGTGTGTGTGTGTGTGTGTGTGTGTGTGTATTAGTAGAACTGCTAGTTAAGGACTAATGGGGTTTTGCTGGAATGATGTGTGCAGGTGAGATGTGGCTGGTGTGTACTGTAGTAGTGTAGTGCAGTAGTTAAACCCTCCTCTCACAACAAACAGCTCAGATTAAACATTCAGCCCCAACTCACTTCTCAGCCCATTCACACACTGATCCTCCCGTTCAGCTCCAGTCTCTCTCTCTCTCTCTCTCTCTCTCTCTCTCTCTCTCTCTCCCTCCTCTCTCTTTCTACCTTCTCTCCCCCTCTCTCTCTACCTCCTCTCTCTTTCTACCTCATCTCTCTTTCTACCTTCTCTCTCTCTCTCTCTCTCTCTACCTCCTCTCTCTACCTTCTCCCTCTCTCTCTTTCTACCTCATCTCTCTTTCTACCTTCTCTCTCTCTATCTTTCTACCTCCTCTCTCTTTCTACCTTCTCTCTCTCTCTACCTCCTCTCTATCTACCTTCTCTCTCGTTCTACCTCATCTCTCTTTCTACCTTCTCTCTCTCTCTTTCTCTCTCTCTACCTCATCTCTCTTTCTACCTTCTCTCTCTCTATCTTTCTACCTCCTCTCTCTTTCTACCTTCTCTCTCTCTCTACCTCCTCTCTATCTACCTTCTCTCTCGTTCTACCTCATCTCTCTTTCTACCTTCTCTCTCTCTCTTTCTCTCTCTCTACCTCATCTCTCTTTCTACCTTCTCTCTCTCTATCTTTCTACCTCCTCTCTCTTTCTACCTTCTCTCTCTCTCTACCTCCTCTCTATCTACCTTCTCTCTCGTTCTACCTCATCTCTCTTTCTACCTTCTCTCTCTCTCTTTCTCTCTCTCTACCTCATCTCTCTTTCTACCTTCTCTCTCTCTATCTTTCTACCTCCTCTCTCTTTCTACCTTCTCTCTCTCTCTACCTCCTCTCTATCTACCTTCTCTCTCGTTCTACCTCATCTCTCTTTCTACCTTCTCTCTCTCTCTTTCTCNCTCTCTCTCTCTCTCTCTCTCTCTCTCTCTCTCTCTCTCTCTCTCTCTCTAGACTAAACCATTCTGTTGAGAGGGGGAGCGTCTAGTGTTTTTTGCCCACAGCTGGATGTTGGTGACAGTTTTGCCTCCAGTTTGGATGAAGAGGCAGTGAAGTCTATTTTTCAGACCTGACTGACCTTCACTGTGCTGAGCAGAGCTCCAGCAGCCTCCCCCAGTCTCACATTTGCATCTCCTGTCCACTCCCCCTCGGCTGCGGTGAACCTGCCTGGATTGGAGCTTGAACAAAGCGGCGAGGGAGCGAGACAGAAAGAGAGAGCAGGAGAGAGAGATACACACGGAGCGACAGAGAGAGAACCAGAAGCTGTCGCCTGGACAACCGAGCACAGTACAGTAGGGGAAAGTGAGGGAGAAACAAAAGAGAGAAACTGCAGAGGGGAGAAGAGAGAGAGAGAGAGAGGTCTGCAGGTTACGAGCTGGGTTGGCTGTGATGCTCTGAAAAGTGTGAGGTAGTTTGCTCTGTTCTCGCTCCGCTGCAGGAGAAACTGAGGCGCACAAAAGAAGGAGAAAAGAGAGGGAAAGAAAAAGAAGAGGTTTGAGCTCCGGCTGCCTGGTGTGGAGAGATTCTGCGGGACGTTCTCTCCAGAGCGGAGGAACTCGTCCAGCTCAGGTAAGAGAGGCTCCATTCATCCCGCGTCGTCCATTCATGCCTTCCTCTGAAACTTCGGCAGTGAGTGCTGCAGGTCAAAACGAGTGGAAAGGATGAGGAGGATAAAGAGGGGGGCGTGCATGTGTGTGGGTGGACATAACAGAGAGAGAGTAAGAGAGAGGGATGAAAGCTAAGGCAATAGACCCTGCTCCCACCTGGATTAGCAAGGTGATTTCAGATCTGCCTCAGTGTCTCCACAGCAGCGCTCTCTCTCTCTTTCTCTCGCTCTCTCTTCAACATATCGTCCATAGATATCCTTTTAGCCACTCTGGTATCTTCAGTCTTATCTTGGAGTCAAGCATCTAATTGTAAAGAGACCATGTGGTTTAATGTAGATTTTCCAGGAAGTAAGTGGCAGCTGCCAGTCATCCAGTGCAGTTTCCAATTTTGCAGTGGCCGCAGTCCGGGCTGTTTCCAGTCTTGCTGTGGCAGCTGGCACTGGCTGACTGGAAACTGCCACTGGAAAAGGGAAGCTGTTACTGCTCAGTGCCAGCTGCCAGTGTAGGAAGCTGGAAGCTGCCCGTGGCTGCTGCCACTTAAGATGGACATCTACATTAGTGAATGCTTGGTGGCAGCTGCCACCGCAAGACTGGAAACTGCCCTTCAGCAACGGCTGATACAACTGCAAGACTGGAAAGTGAAACAACTGGTGCCGCTGCGAGGCTGGAAACTGCACCAACTGTTGCCATTGCAAGACTGGAAACTGCCTTCATTGACTGGCAGCTGCCACTTCAAGAATGAAAACCACACCAGCTGCTGCCACTGCAAGACTGGAAGCTGCACTGGATGACTGGCAGCTTCCACTGGAGTACTGAAAGCTGCATCGAGCAGCAGCTGTCAGTTTTCTACTGCTCAAGGGGCAGCTTCCGCTCTTCTAGTGGCAACTGCCACTGAGCAGTTGGTAGTAGCCGCCAGTGTTCCAGTTGGTAGCAGCCACTGATCAGTAAGCAGCAGCTTCCAGTCAGTTAGTGGCTAACTGGTCAATGACGTGTTCTACTGGTCAGGAACTGGTTACTAGCAGCTGCTTCTGGCTAAATACCAATTGCCAATAACCTATAGCTGTCACTGACCGATTGCCTGCTACTTTCTAATGCCAGCTATAAACTGAACGCTTGAGCCTCCAGGATGCCTCCTTAAATCTAAACAGACATATTTCTCAGCTTTCTCTTTCAGTTTTATTGATATATACTCAGCATGGAATGAAATATCTCTCATTTAACGCAATCAAGCAAGCTTCATCATTCTTTAATGAACCTGTATTCTCATTAGCCCAGTCAGAAGAACGATTTTTCTTGTTCAGCAGTGAGGAAAATATATTGGAAACTGGCGTTTCTAAAGCATACAGAGACTCCTAACAACCTTTGTGCCAGACCTGGTAGACCACCAAAACTGTCCCCATGAGGCAGAGAGTACTTTAGGCTTTCATCTTGGAGAAAGAGGAGGAAATCAAACTCCACTCTTGCTTCAGATCTGAAAACATCCACAGGGGTTTTATATTGTGGCATCGCTGGAGAGTAAGACTCAGGGGAGGCCGTGATTCTGCTGCGAGAGGTACACTTTTATTAAACACCCGCAGAAAGGCTCAGAACAGAAGTACAAACCCACAGGGGAGGTCACCACTAGATAAGGCTTCACCCTCATGGTGACCCCCCCATACACAAACAACCCGAACCCCAGACACAAATAACACCAATAACACATATACCCACAGTCTGTTTTAGGAGGGTGCATGCCTGCCATGCATGACCATACTCAAGCTTCTCAGAGGCAGCACCAGCTAGTAGTGGATCGCTACAGTGGAACCTGTACTTAATTGGCATTTTGACTAAATCAAAGCATGATCTCTGCATATACACTCATCATCAAAAGAATAACTGCACCCAGAGGGAAGTGTGGGATTGCAGTGCTATTGGGAAGGAAGATAAAGGTTACCAGGAACAATAAATGATGATACATTTAGACTGATATGATCAATATTTATTGAGCTACACATACAGAAGTAGTGTCTCTCAGTATGGAGTCGGGCCACCATGTTTGCTAATGCAACATGCCAGACGTCTGGGCATGGAGTTGTAGAGGTTCCTAATGGTGTCCTGTGATAATCCATCCCATGCAGCTTGAATATTCTCACACTGTTCCTGCAGATTGTGCGGTAGGGGTGGAGGTGGAGTGACACCAGGCCTTCTGGACGTGTGACACGTCTTAGCGCTGACCACGGTGCCTCCACATATGGATTTGTTGGTTGTCTCCACCAAAAGAAAAGCAGGACTCTGAACTCACTGAAGATGACCCGCTGCCATTCTGAGTCACTCCATGACAGTCTGGCACGACACCATTGTAGTGTTTGGTGACGTTGACGTGGTGTTAAGGGCAGTCGTCATAATGGTCTGCATGCACGTAGTCCTGCGTCATGCAGCTGCCTGCCAATGACTCACGGAGGGTATCACTGCTCTCTGAATGTCCACAATCGTGGCTGTTGGGTCAATCAGATACAGCGATAAGGTCTGTCCTTGCTTATGTCACATGCGCGGCCGAGCGTGAAACTTGAATCATTACCACATCTCACGATGCCAAACCTACCCGCCAGGTTTCATTCCTGTCTGTTCATTCGTTCTGGGTGCAGCTATTTGTGCAGCTATTTTTTGCCGATTAGAATGTGTCAGTGCCACTGCAGTACCAAGTCAAAATCAGACTTGTTCTGGCACTGTGGGGGTCCCAACCACTGATGAACAGAGTAGAGAAAGGCTAACAACTGATGCAGAGAATTTAAAGGGCTACCATTTGTAATAGTAGAATTACAAAGTTCTAAATGGACCTGATAACATACACAGTCCACGTACATACAGGCGTGCACAGGAGTGTAGATGCACATGCCTGTGCACGCACTAATATATGCACATGCACACATGTATACTTGAGAACACACTTACACACATGGAAAACATGCTCTCAGCTGCCACGCCACCAAATCCTTCTCAGCCATACTCATGCATATGTACGCACAGAGAACACATGCTCTGAACTGATCCATTCTCCTCACCTGAAGGCTCCATGACTGCAAGCTCCGACCCCCCCACTCCCCTCAATAGTGGACAGAATCCATAAGCAAAGCTAAGGCACAGTGCACTGCTGCTTTCGCATCGATTTCCTTCCACCTCTCCCCCCAGCCTGCACCTGCATTTCACAGCAGCCACTGTAGCACGGTGGGGAGCCCATCTCCAGCACTAAGCCTGCATCACTTAGCCAAAACCTTAAAGCAGAAGTTCAGGCCAAATCAAATCTACCCCACTTACCGCGAATGTAGTCAATCAGCTGAGTACAAATGAACTGTTTTTAGTGTTGCACTGGAGCTATGAGGCTGATGATGTTAACCAGTAATGGAAGGTAATGGAAGGTTTGGTGCCCAAATGTTGCATCTTAAGTTCAGGACTGAGGCTACGGGGCTAACAAACACTGGAAGTCAGTCCGCTTCTTAAGACGTGAGGTATTGACTTTTACATCCGGGTCCAAGCCTCTACGGTGTTGACCAAGGCTCTTGTTGTCTGAAGAGTTGCAAGTCCAAACATCTACTTCATTCTACCGCTAACCTGGCAATAGGAAAGAGAAGATGACATGACTGGAGTCCACAGTATAAGTTGCAATTGTTAAACGAATAAAGAAGCTAGCTAACCATGCTAACATTAGCACCCACTGGCAAAAGCCAAACTGGCCCTTTGCAGATACCCTTAATGTAGACTAAGGGTTGGTTGTCAGCCTTGTTAGCCAGACAAGGGTTGATGAAGATAGCTATCTAGCTAAGGCTAGAGCTAAGGATAGCTAGCAAGCTAAGGCCAACAACTGAAACAGGAATATGTGGGTTCATAGCCAGAAACACCCTACAAACCCACAGTCCATATCAAGGGTATCCACAAAGGGCCAGTTTGGTTTTCACCTACAGGCGCTAATGTTAGCTAGATTAGTTAGCTAGCTAACATTAGAGCCTAGTGGCAACAATCTTTGTTTTTCTTCATGCATTTATGAATTGTAACGCAACTTATCAACTGCAGATATCACCCTTCTCTTTCTCATCACAAGGAAAGCAGTAGGGTGACAATTCAGTAGTGTTTTGGACTCTACTGAAACCACAGGAACCTAAGCCAACACAGTGGAGGCTCGGATCTGGACAAGCGGAAGGGAGCTGAAAGAATTTAGAACCTCCACTGAAGAAAGGAAGTGATCTGGAAAGCGTTCACAAGTTCCATCACACTTGATTTTGGGATCTGATTTTGGGACGTATCTAACAGATAGGCTCCCCAGTGCCATGTTGAGTGTTACGAGCTTTTCCATTCATGCACATTATCATCAGCAACTGTGTAATTATTTGATCAATTTCAGTGATTTTTTATCAAGTAATTTGTGGCACAAGCTGGTACAAATCTCTGTTAAATTATACAGTTAAATTATGTTCTTTACCTATTAAGTAAAGGCAAACCACAGCATTCAGAGATTGTGCTATGAACGGAAAGGAGGCTGTTCGGCCTAACAGGCTTAAGGTAACTGGTTACCAACAAAAAAGCCACATCAGTCTATGACGCCACCCTCTGTTATCATTTCTTGTCTGTGACGTGTTGAGTGAAATCAGCTGATTGAAATGGTATAATTGAACATCGCGGGGTTTGCTGTGTCAGGCCTTTGTTTGGCTGTACAAAGCTTCAAATGATTCGCAAAAAGGCTTCATGTTCAGCAACCTGCAAAATTTGTGTTTCACGTCGATTTCAAGCAAATAAAGTTTCATGAATGTTTGACCAGGTAATAGATAACCGTATACACAGGGGTGGTACTGTGGTGTAGTGGGTAGTGCTGTCGCCTTATAGCAAGAAGGGTCTGGGGTCAGTTCCCGGGTGGGGTGTCCGGGGTCCATGTCCTCCCACAGCCCAAAGACAAGCAGCCAGGTAAAATGGAGATGCTATATTGCCCCCTAGGTGTGAACGTGTATGTCTGTGTGTCTGCTCTGGACTGATGGCCTGTGCAGGGTGTTTCCTGCTGTCTGCCCATTGAATGCTAGGATAGGCTCCAGCACCCCCACGACCGGACAGGCCGTTTTTTCTCACAGTCATTCGTCCAGTGGAATACCTGGACGGACGCCTATTAGTCCTCTTTTCGGGATGAACTATTTAAAATTTTACTCGTGAATGTATTATGTGTGCCATGTGTGGTCATGTGACTTGCCTACTGGCTAACCGCAGGTCAACCCTCTAAATGGTAGTCAATTAGTAAGCTTCCGTCTGACTCACGGATGTCATCCAGCCCAGAAGGATAAAGCGGTTCAGAAGATAAGTGAGTATGTGAGTATATGATACAGCATCAGTGACTGCATTTAAGCTTACTTAACAACTTGTCACAGATAATTATACACAGAGTGTTCTTAATGCTAACTGGCTTCGCATAAGCTCTGTTACTTGTTAGCTGCATTAGCCTTCTAGCTCCAGCTCTACACCAAAGAATAATGTTTCAGACACTTAACATGTCTTGGCTTGCTACATTTGGGATAAACCTATTCCTTTAAAGTTCCTGTCTCTTGAAACTTAATGAGTACAACACAAATGCCTGGCTCCTCCGAGCCCCATTCAAAGTAATAGAGGTCCATGCATCTCCCGTTCCCGCTCGTGGAAATTAGAGTGCCACAGTTGGGTTGAAGCAGGATGAGTTGCTGTTGTGCATCATCCTGCCAGCAGCACTTCTTCACAGGTCCCCATTGAGACGAATGCGCCTTTAAACTATGGCGTCGCACGCTTCGCGAATTTATGCCAGATTGAATGTGTGGAGAGGGGTGAGGAAAGAAGGAGGAGAGGCAGGATCCATATTAGCTGTGGTGGAGAGGGTGTTGGGAGCAAGGGGAAAGGAGAGAAGAGAGAGCGAGAGAGAGAGAGAAAGAGAGAGAAGAAGGCAGAGGAGGGGGGCTTGGTCTATTTTTAGCAGCCATCTGATGGGAAGGTTATGTATCCTGCTACACTGACATGTGATACAGTATACACACAGTTTCACACTCACGCAAACGTGCTAACATCACCCGCTGCAACACCTGAAAACTTGGGAGATTATTGCAATGCATTTGAGAGAATCACTGCGGATCAGAAGTCGCAGCAGTCAGTGAATATGGTTCGGTAAGGCCTACTGGTGAAAGCGCTCCAACTTGAACTCAAGCCACTTACACTCATCATCAAAAGAATAGCTGTACAAGCAGCAGCACCCAGAAGGAATCAACCGACAGGAATGAAACTTGCGGCATGCAAAGATTCAAGTTTCATGCTCAGTCGTGCATGTGACGTAAGTAAGGATGGGCCTTATCACTGTACCTGACTGACTCAACAGCCAGGACTGCAGACATTCAGCCAGCACTGATGTCCTCCATGAGTCATCCTGTTAGTGCCAGCACCATTGGCAGACGGCTGCACGATGCAGGGATACATGCATGCAGACCGTTACGACACCACGTCAGCGTAGTGGTGAAATGGTGTCGTGCCAAACTGTCATGGAGTGACTCAGAATGGCAGCGGGTCATCTTCCGTGACGAGTCCCGCTTTTGTCTTTGTGGATGCGACCAACGAATCCGTGTGTGGAGGCACCGTGGTCAGCACCAAGACGAGCCAAGATGCTTATTATCATGTGTCACACGTCCAGAAGGCCTGGTGTCACTCCACCTCCACCCCTACCGCACAATCTGCAGGAACTGTGTGAGAATATTCAAGCTGCATGGGATGGATTATCACAGGACACCATTAGGAACCTCTACAACTCCATGCAGAGACAACTGAGAGACACTACTTCTGTATGTGTAGCTCAATAAATATTGTCCATATCAGTCTAAATTTAGCATCATTTATTGTTCTTGGTAACCTTTATCTTCCTTCCCAATAGCACTGCAATCCCACACTTCCTCCTGGGTGCAGCTCTTCTTTTGGCGATGAGTGTATTTTTCTATTTTTGTTGCATCAAAAAATGGATCACACAAGTAAACACAAGTAGCTACCACACATGCAGCTGGGTTCTGTACCAGGTCAGATCCAGAATTTTGAACACTAAAAACCTAAAAAAAAAAAAAAGGCTGATGTATTGCTTTTAATGAAGGTGCATCGCCACCTAGCACAGTCTAACATCTCTGAGGGCATCACAGTGCACCACTCAGCATTTAATAATTTGAGTAAACCTTACACAGCATTTGTCACATCAGGGGTTTCCCACCGTCACCGAAAGAAGAAAAACATTCAAATTCTGCCCACAACAATCATTGTGGCAAAGCTAGGTATTTTTCCAGAGTGTGCATTTTTAGATACTTATAATTGAAGTTTTGATTTAATACCTGGCATTCCGCTATATACAAATCCTGCACCTTAACCCTGCTTAAAGATTTGCAGTCTGATGAATGGGTGGTCAACCTATCACCAGAAAGTTGTGATGTCCACCCCTATCATAAGAAACAAGGAAATCCACAGTCCCTCTCCCTCATTGTTAGCATTAACAGCTGTTTACTTACCAGCCTAGAAGAATCGTTGCATCAAACTTCACCACTTTACCTGGCAAGAGCGCCTCCAGTGGTGGAAAGCAGCACAGATGTTAACACTTGTTTTGCTTCTATTTACATCACTTCTTTTATTTGCTGCCGAATGTGGTTTCTTGCCAGGAGCGGTCAGCAGTCATCTGCAGGGATGGTCATTTGCTAAGAGCTTTAGCCATCATTGTGTTTACTCTTCCTTTCATTGCCAATCTGTAGCAAATTAAGGCTGCCCTTCCAACATCACCACCCACCCATTTGCTGTAGAACCACAAAGGTGCAGAGGCTGGTCCTTACAGCAACAGCACAGAAGATCAAAATGATGTTCAGACCAGAATCATGCTAATGAGGCTAATGATACTAGCTCTTATACTAGTGGTGCTGCTTCCACCTAATGCGTGCAGCTTGACACTGAATCTTTTTTAAACCCGTTCTTTCCCGTCTTCCTGAACCTGTAAAAGAGCTGTCTTTGTAACGACATCACTGTGAACCTTCCCTTAGCGTGTCTGGATGTGGATCGCTCCTGTTCTTTTACGTTTACTTCCGTAGGAACACCAAGTGCTCTGGAAGCTGACAAACACAAGCTTAGCATTCTGTGGCAGAACTCAACGGTCTGGTTCTTATCCTGATGAGTCAAATTTCTATGCCCACCTTTAATTTCTAAAAAACCTTCTAACGTAATGCTGATTGTTCCCTTAGTCCTTATCTCTCCTTCCTCCCCTTATTTTCTGCGGGCGCTAATCTCAGCATGTTCTCCTTTTCAGTATAGCCATGCATTGTGGGTGGATTTCCCAGCCTAAATGAATCCCAAATTAGCAGCATGGCGGAATAAAACTTCCGCCGATTGGAAAAAATGTTCATCAAACTGTTACAAGTGCTAATGAAAACGCAGTGGCAGCAGATCACGTCCTCCGCTAAAGGCATCAAAGCCTCTGATTAATTTGTGTATGCGCATACAGTAATTAAAACGGGCCTAATGCACTCGTTTGTTCATCACTGTGTTTTCCCCGAAAACCGGGTTGTTCATGCTCATTCTGCCTCAGACTCCAGCAGGAAATTAGGCTGGAAAGCTTTAGCCTCAGCCCACTGTTCGTACCAGCCTGTTGGATTGCACTATGAGACACCCTGGAAGCACAAAGCAGGGCCAACACCACAGCCTTCGCTGGAGCTGAAGGCAGTATTTGATGTATGTACCCAGAGCACGGTTGCTGGGGCTTTCCTCATAAATGCAGCACTGTCGTGGCGGATGACTACCATTGTGGGTGATGACAAGCCCCCCAAGCACCACCCCCACCCCGCCACGCGCAAACAAACAACAAGCCCCGGGTCATTATGATGAAGATCACTGGTTTTATTACAGCCATAAGAATGAGGAATCATCCAGCCCTGCTGTAGAGTAGAAGCTTAGTAAATGAAGCTGTCGGGTCATGGCGGAAGCCTGAAATGGAGGGAAAAAGAGAATACATTAAAACTGATCCTGATTGGGGGATGGTGGGGGGAAGACTGGCGAACAGGCACGCTTTCATATGGCTGATTTTGAAAGATCCAGAATGCATCAGGCTTTGTAATTTAGTGCAGAGTAGTGTAGCCGGCATTTTTTACAAGCTGCAATTTTGTATCTCATAAAATTCAGACACTGTGATTCATTGATATGAAGTTGGCAATTCAGCTGTATTGATTTTGGAGCTTTAGGGCCAATTATAGTGGAGCATAAACTCCGGCCAATTTTTGAAAATGCAAATTCCAAAAAAAAACAGAGTGGTGCACCTCAGTGCACATACAGTACTTCCTCCAGCCACATCTGCATATTAAGTACACTGCCAGTCAGAAGTTTAGACACGACTACTCATAGAAAGTTTCCTTGTGTTTATCTTAATGCTTTACTTTAGAATAAAAGTGAAGATCAAACCATAAAATAGCACTCATGGAATTATACAGTCCACCTTAAAAACCTCCAAAACTTGTCAGATTGCAGTGCTATTGGGAAGGAAGATAAAGGTTACCTGGAACAATAAACGATGATAGATTTAGACTGATATGATCAATATTTATTGAGCTACACATACAGCAGTAGTGTCTCTAAGTATGGAGTCGGGCCGCCATGTTTGCTAACCCAACATGCCAGATGTCTCGGCATGGAGTTGTAAATGGTGTCCTGTGATAATCCATCCCATGCAGCTTGAATACTCCCACACAGTTCCTGCAGATTCGTTCATCTTGGCACTGATCACAGTGCCTCCACACACGGATTCGTTGCTCTTCTCCACCTAGACAAAAGCGGGACTTGTCACCGAAGATGCCCGGCTGCCATTCTGAGTCACTCCATGTCTGGCATGACACCATTGCAGTCTTTGGTGACGTTGACGTGGTGTTAAGGACAGCTGTCATAACAGTCTGTGTGCATGTAGTCCTGTGTGGTGCAGCCGTCTGCCAATGGTGCTGGCACTAACAGGATGACTCGTGGCGGAACCACTGCTCGCTGAATGTCCACAATCGTGGCTGTTGGGTCAGTAAGCAATAAGGCCTGTCCTTGCTTACGTCACATGCGCAGCTGAATGTGATACTTGCATCATTTACATGTCTCACGATGTCAAACCTACCCACCAAGTTTCATTCCTTTGGGCTGATTCCTTCTGGGTGTAGCTATTTGTGCAGCTATTCTTTTGGCGATGAGCGTATGTATTAGCGGTGGAGATACGGCAGAAATATAATACTGTGGTACATCAAGAGTGTATGTGGTATATCAGGATATGTACTGTTTCAGACTCTTATCAGTTGGAGCTGTTAAGTGTAAGCCTGTAGAGTCTTTAAGATCACCAACAACATCCATTTAGTTGGGGGTGTCTAAACTTTTGACTGGTACTGTTTATTCGGAAAAATAATTCCAAAATAAAGCCACAAGGTCTTCCGGGGTCTAAGCACGAATCAGCAGAATGAGGCCTTAGGGGCCAGCATAGACCTTGTCTAGAGGAGTACCACCTGTTGGCCAAGGTTTATGGCCCTACAGCTTACAGTTTGGTCTGCATGATTTGTTTTAGTGGAGAAGCTAAAGAGTGTGGTGATGCACTGAAGAATTTACTGGTTAGTTACAAGTTTAATTTTACTAACTTGTAACGTGATGTAACATTTCGACAAGATAAACTGTTAATACCCGTGTTAAAGTGACATTTGAAGTGGTCGATCATGCCTACTCAAAACGGCATTCCACTGCAGCAGTGCTGAAGTCCAGGAGTCACCTATCTTATCTGCAGAAAGCTGCAGGCTTTCACTCCTCATATACACCTCTCATTTCATCCCTCGTTTGAAGACTGAGACCAAATAATTGAGCCTTTAGAAGAGCAATCTATAAGATCACCAAACAGCCAAGACTTCAGTAGGGGGCAAAATATCACCAGATAATGGACAGTGACTCCTCGTCCCACTTCAGTTCTCACCAGTCTAGAAGAAACGTTGTGAGTTCAGCATTAAACTTCCTCCATTTACTTGTCAATAGCGTCTCCAGTGCTCTGGTTTTGCTTCTATTTATATCACTTCTTTTCTTTGGCTGTGAATTCTTGCTGGGAGCCAGTGGCGGTGGTCTCTTCTCCAGGAGCTTCAGCCATTGCTGTGTTTTCTCCTGTATTCATTTGCTAGCTGTCCTTAAATGATGTACCCAGTAGCAGCACCTTCAACATGATTAACAAGAGGTTAGAATAGGCTAGGTGAGACATGCGAATGATTCAAGTTTCACGCTCGGCTGCACTTGTGACGTAAGCAAGGATGGGCCTTATTGCTGTAACCGGACTGACCCAACAGCCACAATTGTGGACATACAGCAAGCAGTGATGTCCTCCATGAGTCATCCTGTTAGTGCCAGCACCATTGGCAAATGGCTGCATGACGCAGGACTACTTGCACACAGACTGTACCGACCACTGCCTTTAACACTACGCCAATGTCTGTCGTGCCAGACTGTCATGGAATGACTCAGAATGGCAGCGGGTCATCTTCAGTGATGAGTCCTGCTTTTGTCTTGGTGTAGACGACCAACTAATCCATGTGTAGAGACACAGTGGTCAGCGCCAAGATGAACAGTTTGCTGTCACGTCACACGTCCAGAAGGCCTGGTCACTCCACCTCCACCCCTACTGCAAAATCTCTCTACAACCTCATGCCGAGACGTCTGGCATGTTGCGTTATCAGACATGGCGGTCCGATGCCATACTGAGAGACAGTACTTCTGTATTCCTGGTAACCTTCTGGCTGCAACTATTCTTTTGACGATGAGAGTAGTCGTGTCTAATTCCACCTGCTAGCCACATCTCTCTCTGTCACTCAGTCCAACCAACGCTGGGAGTGTGAAGGCTAGCATAGGCTTTCTTTGAGACAACTGAAGCACAACCACATCTTATCGCAGTATCGTTGGGACAGCTCAGCATGCTCATAGGAGATCTCCACTCAGGAGTAGGCGTAAGTGAGCTTCAGCCACAACAGCTCCTTGTAGACACGATTGGTAACTGTAGATGGACACTGCAATTAAAACATGCTCTTAATATCTACTTGTGCACTACATCAGATACCTACACCCCTCAAAAAGCCTTGGACCTTCCAAACCTTCTGTTCATCTAGCAAAGGCTCAGTTCCTGGGGAAAAAAAGGACAGGAAAATTCTGCAGCAGGCATGAAAAGTATGAGCAGATTCATTCAGCTGAAGGCAGCGACCATGAAGGAAATGGCCAGATGTCATTTTTCAGGATTACACCTATCTGTCTACAATTGGCAGCCAAACTTTCAACTGCAACCTTGTGCCAAATTGTTATTAAAGGACAAAACCCAGCAGGGCCTATGCACATTAAGGATCTGCATGAAAACAGGTCGCACAGGCTGCGTGAAATGAGATGCTAAAAGGATACTAAAGCAGCACATGCAGGAGCCCTCAATTCCATATTGAAATGCACAGCGGAATCACAGAATATGAATTCAGGCACATCGCAAAAGTTCCATCCGCAACTGGCAGCGCTCATTATGCCGCTTTCGATTTTCTCCCTTTATCAATACAGTACGTGCTTGACAGTCGTTTTTTAAGCACTGTAGTCTATTGAACGATCGACCTGGGTGCTATAAATACCACGCTGTGGATCCATACCAGCGTCAGGGCCGTTTCCCTTTGGTGTTCAGCAATGGGATGATATTATAAAAGAGATTGTAAAGAGTTTTGGAGGACGGCCACAAGCAATAAACTCTCTTCACTGCTCTGAGACTGTTCCACGCGTTTGGTCATAGAGATTTTGTGCGTCTGCTTGCAAGAACCAATGAACGTCCAAAGATATATGGAAGTACAACACGGTGAAGATGTGTGAGGACGTCTAGAATTTACACTCGTCGTCAAAAGTATAGCTGCACCCAGAAGGAAGTGTGGGATTGCAGTGCTATTGGGAAGGAAGATAAAGGTCACCAGGAACAATAAATGATGATAAATTTAGACTGATATGGGCAATATTTATTCAGCTACACAGTATGGGCTTGTGCCGCCATGTTTGCCAGACGTCTCAGCATGGACTTTTAGAGGTTCCTAATAGTGTGTCCTGTGATAATCCATCCCATGCAGCTTGAATATTCTCACACAGTTCCTGCAGATGGTGCTGTAGGGGTGGAGGTGGAGTGACACCAGGCCTTCTGGACATGTGACACGTGAGAACCATCTTGGTGCTGACCAACGGTGCCTCTACACACGGATTCGTTGGTCGTCTCCACCAAGACAAAAGTGGGACTCGACACTGAAGATGACCCTCTGCCATTCTGAGTCACTCCATGACAGTCTGGAACGACACCATTGCAGTCTTTGGCAAGGTTGACGTGGTGTTAGGGACAGTCGTCTCAACGGTCAGTGTGCGTGTAGTCTGCCTGCCGTGGTGCTGGCACTAATAGGATGTCTCATGGAGGGCACCACTGCTCACCGTATGTCTGCAGTCGTGGCTGTTGGGTGAGTCAGGTACAGTGATAAGACCCGTCCTTGCTTGCGTCACTTGTGCGGCCGAGCGTGAAACTTGAATCATTAGCATGTCTCACGATTTCAAATCTACCCACCAAGTTTCATTCCTGTCTGTTGATTCCTTCTGGGTGCAGCTATCTGTGCAGCTGTTCTTTTGATGATGAGCGTCTGTATGAATGCATACATTCTGGAAAGGGTTCTGTTGAGCAATGCCACAGAAAGACCTTCCTCCAAGAACCATCCAGGAACCGTTATTTTCGAGAGCGTAGACGTGTCTGATGTGTCTAATATTGCTGTGGTAGTAAACGAAGCGAAATGAAATGAGCCCATGTTGAAAGACTGCTTGGTTCCAGTGAGAAGACCTAACGCCAGTGTGATTGAAGGAGACAAGTGGGTAGCGCTCCGTGAGTTCACTCCAGACAAGGGAATTGGTTGCCTCCTGTCTTTTCTTCTCTTTTCTCCCGTGCTCTCATCTTTTTTCCTGTTTGGAGAGATAACAGGTAGCGGCGAGCCAAGCTGGCTCCTTGGTTTCCCAAGCCCTAAATGCAATTTGCCATCTGGAGTCTCCGCTTTGTTCACGCAATGGGACCAGCCACGACAGCAGCGCAGCAGACCAATCTCGACCATCATCAGCCGTCATTAATATGCTGATGATGTTGTTTATCTGGCCAAGCATTACTGCGCTTACATTCATTCTTCATATTAATTCCTCGGCCTGCGGTAAATGGATGTAGCCTCGAGACTCTTTGGGTTGGAGATTACTGTGAAAAGCAGGGTTGTGTTCTGCCCGGCTTTATGAGTGGAGCTTAATTTCACCACCCGCCCTGAACAGCTGTATCCTATTAAAAGGGTTCAGTGAGACTGGCCAATTGTTGGGGGAGAAAAAAACTAATTGGCTGCAAGGATGGGAGGATCCACACTGAAAGATCAATACTTCTGATCCTGTTGTTCCATGTTGGGAACTGATCCTACTTAATTGTGTTCCGGGAATTTCATGTAAACTCCACGGACAAAAAAATTGTCACCTTGGGTGTTTAGGGTGGTAGTAACTTGACATTGCACGAGGGCTATAAATACCTGCGAGGTGTGAGTGACGGGATTCATAGATGGAGAACAGGTGCTGCAGTGAAGTGAATGTCTCGTTCCATGTGTGGAAAATGGCTCCAACGCAGATGTTAATGATTGGATAAAAGGAGTGACTGCATTTGGGCGTGCCAAAGACCATAGTGTGAAGGAAGTAGCTGAATCTGCAGGTGTGTGGAAGCGTACGGTCATACTGGTCTACCAGCAGTGGCTAAAATCCCAGTCTACAGGAAACTCTCCTCGGAGTTGTGCCAGGGAAGGCATCCACCAAATCTGGCCCAACTGCACAATTCTTTGATGCAAGAGTGTCTGAACATTGATGTGGCCTACATCCAGAAACTTGTCCAGTCCATGCCAAGTCAAAGGAACCTGAGGAACCTGATTTTTACCATAATAGACCAATGGGTTGGCTCTTCCAAATTTGGACACTAACATTAGTTAACAGAGTTCAGTCCCCTGGAAAGTTCATTAGTCACACATTCACAACCAGCAACCTGCAATGGTCATGGGTGTATTCAAGTAACGTTAATGTCTGTACATTATGTTTGTTAGAAATCCCACATGAAGTCTCAGTAAAGGGTCACTTATTTGTAGCAAGCGCTAAGGTGAAAATAGTAAACCCCTCCCCAATACATCTGGCCCCACCCAATGTTCAGTTCATGGCTACAGCCTTGTTCCACTCGTATGAATGAAAACAAGAGTAAAAAATACCAGTTCTGCCAGAAAGACACAAAAGGCAAAAATGATGGAAAATGATATTTAATCTTCTATAACGTGTACAATTTGAAGGATGACAATTTTTTTAAAAACTAAGGCATCTTTGGCGCAGGCCCCGTCCTGGGCTTAGGTCTTGAAGCGTTCAGACCCTCGCAGATACTGATGGATATGGACGGCAGGGGCGGAGCCTACTCCCTGGACAACAGGACCGGGGCCATACTGTTGGTGGGGGGAGGAAGAGGAGAACGTAGAAACGTCGGCCCCTGAAAGCGGCAAAACCGGAGCATAAGTTGAATCCTTTAAAGACAGGTGTCTCACTGTGATTGGCCAGAGTAATGAATGAATGAGTGACGTAGCGTTGGAGTCTTCCTGGCAGAACTTGTGCTGAAGCTTTCATTTCTCATGTAATGCTGCTTTAAATTTATTTCAAATTGTTGGATGTTACGCGACCCCACATGTCTTTCAAATCTATTTATTTAAAAATTTTCCAGAAATACTCTTTTATGTGCACAAGTGCACTTTTAACAGTAGCACAATTTGTATCTGGGTGTTAGCTTTTGTACTATTTGTTATCGGATCTAAAAAGTATATTGTTGCTGTAAAAAGAAAAACAAGTCTCTCCAAAGCGGCATCTTTACAGGAGAGGGCAAAAACATCATTTTTGGTTTTAATGTAAGTCCATGGAACCAGACTTTTTTCCAAGCGAATTGGCACCATTTCTGTTGGTCCATTCATCATGTAATTTTCATGATGTCAACAGCAGCTGCTGTGTTCAGATGATGCATAAAACTAAAAATTGATAAAGACATTTAGATACATGTTTTTCTTTGGACAGCGATGACATATAACAGCCATCCGTAATTTACTGGAGATACCTAACCTATATTCATTGACCATTTTATCAAGTACACCTACCACACCATTTTATACCACTCCTAAAAATAAAGCTGTATAAAAAGGTTGGACACATAGTTCCATAAACGCTCCCTTACAGAACCTTTCCATTGAAGGTTCCCCTGGGCCCACTGATGTAAATGTATTGGCCCTTGGTGTTGGTATATCATAGTTCCAAAGAACCCTTTTTGCCACCTTGTGTTTTTTTTAATACTGTAGGTGCGTTTTGTAGATTTATAGCCCATTGGTTTTGGCATTGGTGGAACGGGTTGGGAAGGGACCACCACAGGACCACCACTGACCTGATATTCTTTGGGAGTTGGAACACAGCAGTGATGCTAACATGGTAGCGGTATGGTAGAGTGTATTATGCACGTTGTATCAGGCACAGTGATGTTGCTGATAAATTGGCCATTAAAGTAGCCATACGGTACATCAGCCTTGTCTCAGGAAGCACTCGGCTGGCAAGCACATATCCAAACTAGTGGAAATGATGATGTGATCTAGCAAATTACAGTTAACAGGTAGTGCGTGAAGCGGAATGCTGTGGCTAGTCCCCGTATCGCATCTGAGTTAGCATCATCTGTCTAGGTGCTCATTAGCGCAGGGGAACGCAGGCTGCTGTGCTGTGAAGTTTATGTGTGTGCGCACACACATGCAAGAGCTCGTAGCAAGGAACAAGTCCTCCAGCAATTCCAGAACACACGGTGGCTTTTAGAAAGCTGTAATTCGTTAGTGCTGTGCTAGTCATGCACCCATGCTAGCCTCAGTTGACCTTCTTTATTAGATGAATGCTGAGCACTGAGGCTGATGTCTTGGAGATAAGATGTCAGAACTTCCAGCATGAATCATCAGAGGCCTTCTTGTATGCAGATTTCAAATTAGCATTACCCTCCATCGGAACCAGAGAGTCCGTTTGAAGCCCCAGAGTTCCTCAAAAATCCGTTCGTTCGTTTCGGATACAGCCTGAACACTAATGAATTTGTCCTCTACAGCGGAGAGAGCCTCAGCCAGATGTTCAGCTGTGTGTGCACAGTGCAGACAGATGTTGATTTGCGCCTCCACTGGTGTTCGCTGGCAATCAGATGCCATGCTTAAATTCACCTCCTCCTTCGGAAAGCTTGGGAATGTTTGCCGTTGTTTTAAGGGCGGATCTGTTAGGATTCTGTTTCAAAGGCAAGAGTTCATCTTCCTTAATTGGAAGCACTAATATGCGCTGGACTGACTACTGCAGCGTTTTCTTAGCCTAATTTCTCTCTGCTGCATCTGCATCATACCATCGATTAGCATGGATGCTACTGTCCTGAGGAGCAACCATTACAGAGAAGCCGCTAATTGGCACGGACTTACAGGCCAACAGAAGCCACTGGGCAGTCGTCCCATGTGAATGGCCACATAACAAATACAGTATGCTGTGCAAAAGTCAGAGACCACCAGCAGTCTTGTAGCAGCGGGTTGGTGCACTGGACCATTTTAAACCATTGATCTCTATCCACCTCCATTCAGCCTGCAACTGTTTCTAGTAGACGTTTTATTAGTTAATTTAATTTAGTTTAATTACATTAAATTAATGAATTAATTCTTTTTGGTTTGTTTTGCATTTATTATTATTTTTTACCATTATAATTTTTCTCTATTTCTACTCTTTTTATTCATTTTATTTATTTGCTTTTATTATTAATCATTACTGATTTGATCTTTTATTAGTTTTAATTAGTTTTAAAAAACGTAATTTCATTTCACTGTGTACTTGTACAGAGCTGAAATGACAATAAAACCCACTTGACTTGACTTGACTTGGTAGCCCTGGTTATATTTTTCTGTTTCCTAGTTTTTTTTTTTTTCTGTTACATTTTCTGGTTAAGTTTGTGGTCATATTTTAACGTCTTTGCTAGACTTTTAATTATAAACGTATATTTACTGTTTTTAATCCCTTGTTGTTTTGTAAAATGCTCGGCTACGTTGTAAATGAGGGTCACCCTCAGTGCACTCCGAGTTCAAAAGGTTGATTGATTGATTGAATTCTAAAGGAGTATTTCTAAAGATTTCAGATATGGGATTTATTCCCATTATTCAAAACTACTGACAGCTCGATCTACCAGTCTAGGTTTTAGAGTAAGACAGAGAGAATGTTGTATCAAAGCTGTTCTCCTGAATTCCTATCCAGACTTTCAAACACCGCACTGAGCAGTTCTTCCAGAAAGACTCAAATGGCAAAAGTAATGGAAAATGATGAGGTGTACAATTTGAAGGAGAACAATACTTGAGAAATAAGGAGTCTTTGTTGTAGGCCTCGTCCAAAGGACCTTCGCAGATCCTGCCGGATATGGATGGCAGGGCTGGAGCCTACTCCCCACAACCAAACTGGTGGTGGAGGGAAGGAGGATGGAGGAAAACATTAAAACACTGACACCTGAAAGTGGCAGAACAGGAATGCAAGTTCCTTGTAAAGACAGGTGGCAGACTGCGATTGGCCAGAGTAATGAATGAATGAGTGACGTAGCATTGGAGTCTTCCTGGCAGAACTTGTGCTAATTTCCGGTTACTTTTGCCTTCCGTAGTTTCCTGGGATTCATGGACGATCAGTCTGAGAAAGCTCGGCCCACACCAGTATAATGGTAACATATTAGTACAGATTCTTCCCTCTAGAAAAGCAGCTCATCTCTGAAAAAATTAATGCAGGTCAGTTATAGGCAAAGGTTTAGGAGGCCCTGGTGAAATAACAGGTTCTGCTGTGTTAATTGAAGTGTTTGTTTAATATTGATTTGCTGGGTGTAACATATTGGGGAAATACATAAGGTAAATTGTGCCTTAGCTTTTGAAGAGGCCACATTTTTAATGTTTCTTCAACTGAAGAATTGATGGTTACCTGACAGGATTCAACAGCTGCCCATTAGATTGTGTTGTCTGTCCCTCATCCAGTTCTAAAGGTTACACAACTACAGATTTTGTGAAGTCAGCAGTTTTGCAATGAATCACTGATGATGTCATGAGTACGACCATAAGAGGTGTGAATGCTTTGCAACAAGCGACTTGAAAAAGTCGTGATGGAATTCAACAGATGAGTAGAACATGATGTGCCCTTTCCGATGAGCCCTGGATCGCATTGCTAGCCTTCAGATCTCGCAAATTTGTGTCCAACCCTAGACAGCCTCCGCCTGTGGTGTAGGTCCGGAGAGCCAGAGAAATTAAGAACACCAAAACTCGGCTAAAATAAGAGTGACTGGTTCCAACCCACATGACTTTTTATTGTAGACCTCAGAACACCAGAGATAACCACCTTCAAATCCTGATAATTGAAGCACTGTAGATCGGAGGAGCAGTGTTAGGATGAAGCCAAACTCCACAGGTCACTAGAGCATGGCATGCCCTTTCCAACAAGCTCTAGTGGGGCAGTCGTGGGCTGGAGGTCAGGGAAACAACCTTGTGACCGGAGGGTCGCCAGTTCGATTCCCTGAGCTAACAGAACACAACTGAAGTGCCCTTTGAGCAAGGCACCTAACCCCCAACTGCTCCCTTGGCACAGTGGATAGGGTTGCCCACTGCTCTGGGAAAGTGTGCTCACTGCTCCCCTAGTGTGTGTGTGTGTGTGCATGTTCACTAGTGTGTATGTGGGTGTTTCACTTCATGGGTGGGTTAAATGCAAGCACAAATGGCACAGTGGTTCTAAATTCTAGATCACATCACTAGCCTTCAGGAAATTACCGGGGTCTCCACCTGTTGTATTCTCTGAGGTGTCCATGTTTTTAGTCAACATTATTGTGCCATTGCTGACCAGAACGTCGCCAGTGCAACTCCTACCCAGCACAAACATGTCAAACAGGAATCGCCCACGTGCTATAGATGCAGTAGATGGATATTAGGATGAAATAAGATAAGATAAGAGATAAGATATTGATCCTTTATAACACTTTATTGATCCCAAGGGGAAATTAGTGTTACAGCAGCTTACATACCGGTGATACACATAGAAGCTACAAAAATAATAAAGAAAAATAGATAAGAACAAATAAAATAAAATAAAATATAAAACAAAACAAAAATAAAAATAAAGATGTAATAGACAAAAAAGCTGGTGCACTATTGCAGAGAACATCATAGAAGAGTTCCAGTGCGGAAGAGCAGGTGATGGAACGCGGGTGAATGGATTAGAGCACAGAATTGTATAGTCTATTGGCTGCAGGGATAAATGACCTGCAGAAGCGTTCCTTGACCTGCGGAGACATTCTTGACCTGCGGAGACATTCTTGACCTGCGGAGACATTCCTTGACCTGCGGAAGCATTCCTGGAGTTCACCTTTAAACCAGATCAGAGTCCTTCAGATTTAGAAGAGTCGGATTTATCGTCACCTATCATTGCAGTGCATCATTCCCCATGGAATGAATGGACCGCAGTCACTGGTTCTCCACTGCTTCTTTAAAGATGGCAGGCCTGAAGATGCACACCTTGTCTCCCTCCAGTTTTAACTAAAATCATATGCGAAGGAAGAACCATATCGGTGCGAAGGAAGCACTTCAAAGTGCTGAATACACGTTGTGCTCATTTCACTCTGATGCACTTACATGATTGATTTCAGGGCAAAACGCACTTTCCAATTTCCAATACTTTTCGGAAGGGAAAAAGCTTCCGGGCCTGATTATCATGAAACTCCGAGGTGTTTTATCTTTCTCACAGTAATAAAATTAGCCTGGGGCCACACCGAGGAAGGTCCGCGCTTTACATTCCAAAGACGTCCGCTTCAGTCTTCCCGACTGGCAGCATCGTAAAAGAAGGGTTTAATCGTAGGAATCATAAAGAAGGATTTAATGGGCAGGAACTTCGCTGATTGGATTAGAGAGAATGCCCCAGCAGAGCGATCGCAGTTAATCCTGGTTACCAGCAACTGATACACAGAGACTAATTACCGTGCAAGTGATCAATTTTATGGTTGGTCAGGAAAACTGGCCGTGAAAGCTGGTGAGCACGTAGCTGAGCGTTAGTGAAAGCGGCATGCTAGGCAGGGGGTAAACTGGCGCACTCGTGCAATCTGGCCCCAGGCAATGACAAAATGCCTCGGAGGCATAAAAAGGACAGTCAAAAGCGTCAGACAAAATGGAAATGAGGCTCGTGACAGCAGCAGTGCAAAACCCTGAAGGATTTTACACAACGTGGTTATTTTTAGGAAGCTTAAAGGGAAACTCCAGCAAATTTTCTGAGAGCTGAGAGTAAACAGTGTCACTCAGAGTGGTTCAGGGTGAAACGGCTCCTTGCAAAGAGATTTAACTGACTGATAGGAACCAGGGGTCACACTCACTGTCTACAGGGTGAATATACCCTGACTGTCCACTGTTGGTCCACTAATAGCAAAGCTGGGGTCCACTGGTGGTTAAGATGAAATCCACTCATTTCCACTCACTGTCCTTTCTTCCTTCATTTCTTACTTTTATTTTCTTTGTAATTTACGCTCATCATCAAAGGAGTTGTTGCACCCAGAAGGAGGTGTGGATTGCAGTGCTGTTGGGAAGGAAGATAAAGGTTACCAGGAACAATAAATGATGATACATTTAGACTGATATGATCAATATTTATTCAGCTACACATACAGAAGGATGGCGTCAGGCCGCAGATGTCTCAGCATGTAGTTGGAGAGGTTCATAATGGTGTCCTGTGATAATCCATCCCATGCAGCTTGAATACTCTGACACAGTGATGCGTGACAACAAAATGTTTATCTTGGCGCTGACCACAGTGCCTCCACACACGGATTCGTTGGTCGACTTGTCACTGAAGAGGACCAGCTACCATTCTGAGTCACTTCATGACCAACTGGCACGACACAATTGCAGTCTTTGGCAACGCTGACATGGTGTTAAGGGCAGTCGTGGTAACGGTCTGTGTACATGTAGTCCTGCATTGTGCAGCTGTCTGCTAATGGTGCTGGCACTAACAGGATGACTCATGGAGGGCATCACTGCTCGCTGAATGTCTGCAGTCATGGCTGTTGGGTCAGTCAGGTACAGCGATAAGGTCCGTCCTTGCTTACGTCACATGTGCGGCTGAGTGTGAAACTTGAATCATTTGCATGTGTCACGATGTCAAACCTACCCACCAAGCTATTTGTGCAACTTGTGCAAATTCCTTTGATGATGAGTGTACATTTTATTAAGTAACATCATTTATTACACTTAGTATTAGTTGTATAATAAAGCCTAGCAAAGGTATCACACCATTAGCATAGCATTAGCATTTCACTGTTTATCTAAAAGACTGTCTTCCGTTCTCGGTGTGACTTTCAGGTCTCCTGTGATCTATTGTGGCTTTCTTTGGTCTCCATGTGGACTGAATTTAATGAAGTCATGAAAAAGTAATGCGTGGCGTGCTGTGGAGCGCTAAGAAACTGATGCAGAATCGTGGTGCTGGTGTGTGTACCTTCAGAATCTGGACTTTTCCCTAGACTTAGACTAGCGCAAAAGAGTCAGAACTATTCACAGTGATGGTGATGGGAACCAGATGTCTGAAAAGCTCCCTCATAGAAAACTATTTCATGAAATGGTTATGAAACCGTTGCCTGATGCAGGAGGCATTGTTTTATTATTAACATGCATTTCTTAATTTGGCGTAGGGATACATGCAGGGAGTTGTCAGACAAAATAGTATGAAAGGAAACTTGTTTGTATTTGATTCATGAAACCTAACTGAGTCTAAAGGGTTCTTAGAGGTGGTGATGAGAACCGGACATCTGAAGAGTGTAACAGCTCTAAAAACTAATTTATAGAAAGTAATTTCCCCACTGTGGGATTAATACAGGATTATCTTATCTTATCTTATCTTATCTTAATAATTATGAATACGATACATGAAACTTTGCTGTATGGCCGTTTTGAGATAAGACATTGTTTTATGATTGTTTTGAGAGAAGGTTTTGGTCTTAAATGTGAAGAAATCCATTAATGGTGGAGGGATACACGCAGGGTGCAGTACAAGAAAATAGTCCCCAAAGAAAACTGTCTTTTTTCGGATTTACTTCTGAATTTTCCATGATTCCGAATGACAGAATTAGTACTTTACTGTCAGCCACATACAAAAGCTCTTGTGTAGGTTCACCGGTTGGATAGTAAACAAAATGGCTATAGTTGTGTTGTAGACATGGAGACTCCTGGTCCCCTTCCCATCCCATCCCAAGACTTTGTTTACCTCTTAGCAGCTGAATTATGCAGACATTTAGAAAAAGCAGCAGAATTCCCCTTTAAGCATTTGGCTTCGGCTGAGACTCCCCCTTATCTTATCCTTCCCTACACAGTACAAACAATATAGGCACACTGCTCCCAGCCTTCATAACAAACACGTAGATGTGAGTGGAGATGCTCAACGAGGAGCATTATTAAGGACTGTTTGAGGGTGATTGATGAAGGCTTCCTGAAAAAACATCACCCGTGAGGCTCGCTAGCGTAAGGTTTATCCCTGGCTTGTGAACATTTCATGGCGAGGTGTCAAGAGGTGACTTCTAAAGTGTTCCCGGGCTCCTGAAATGTGTCCCGGAATGCTAATTTGCGTCTGTGCAGCCCATCAGCGTGCTGAGGGGGGTTTATTTAACACCTAAATCAAGCAGTCGATCCTCTAGCAAGCCAGCTAATCTCAGGGGTAAAATATGCAGGCTCTCTGCAGAACAGAGATACAGGGATTGGGTATCCATACTTGTCTGCTTCTCCTGCGCTCTGTCCAGTCTATCTTTCACTCAGGACCCCTGGGGCTACGCTCCGCTGAAAGTGAATGACTCGCTGGCCTTGCTGGCCTCCTTATAAGCTTGCGAGCGGAGCTGCGGCAGGCAACATCTGCTGAAAGTAAAGAGGGGTGTCCTGTTTGATGCCACCGCAGGCTCTTCTGTCAGCTTCTAACTTTCAGCACACCCTTGTCTGCTGTCAGCGACCGGACAATCTGGATGATTTAATTTTCCGTGCCGGGTCTGCCAGGGATGGTGCCCTGTACTGCTCTGTCTCCTCCTGCTCTCTCTTTCTCTCTCTCTCTGTCTGTGGTGTGATCAGACAGGTTTGTCTGTATAGCATTCATTCATTCATCATCCAAGCCACTTATCCCTCTGGGTAGTGGGGGGTGCTGGAGCCCATCCCAGCACTCTCTGGGCACAAGGCAGGAAACACCCTGGAGGGGCCATCAGTCCATCACAGGGCAGAAACACAGACATACACATTCACACACACACACACAAACCTGGGGGGTAATTTAGCATTCCCAGCTCGCCTGACCGCATGTCTTTCGACTGTGGGAGGAAACCCACTCAGACACGGGAGAACATGCAAACCAGCACAAAGAGAGAATCCTGGTAGCTCTGCCAGGGAATCGAAACCAGGCCTTTCTAGCTCGGAGGCGACAGCGCTACCCACTGCGCCTGTTTGCGAAACATTAGGATGTACATACAGTGTTACATCTACAATAAACTACCTATATGTAATAATAAGCTCCCATTTATAGACAGCACTGTGCAAAAATCAGAGACCACTCTTTGACTATTCAATTTCTAGTCAGGAAGGTCTAGGTCAGGAAAGTTTCAGCATCAGGAAAAAAGAACAACTGAATATCAGCGCTGCGTGTTTAAGGTGGTAGTAACTTCAGGCTCCTGCAGATGGCGCTGCATGAGGCTATAAATACTTGCGGTGTGTGAGTGACAGGATTCATAGATTGAGAAGAGGTGGTACAGTGCAGTGAATGTCCCATTCCATGTGTGGAAAATGGCTCCAGAGCAGATGTTAATGATTGGCTAAAAGGAGTGACTGCATTTGTCTGTGTCAAAGACCATAGTGTGAAGGAAGTAGTTGAATCTGCAGGCGTATGGAAGCGTACGGTCATACAGGTCTACCAGCAGTGACTAAAATCCCAGTCTACAGGGATTCCCCTCGGAATTGTGCCAGGGAAGGCATCCACCAAATCTGGACCAACTGCACAATTCTTTGATTTAAGAGTATCTGAACACTGGTGTGGTCTACATCCAGAAACTTGTCCAGTCCATGCCAAATCAAATCACAGCTGTTATTCATGCTCAGGGAAGTATTACACGCTATTGGGTGTATTTCAGTTTCACTCGTTTCCTTTTCTAAGTAAGAGCTTCCTCACAGTTACACATCCTTTCAGACCTATGGCGTTAAGTTGTCTTCTCGCTACGGCTGCTGGATTTTAGCTGTGTCAAAACTGGACAGCTGGACAGTCCTGAACCTCACCATATAGCAGAACGACTCTGCCTATATGCCTACACAGACACAGCGTGTTCAGTAATTACAGTGTCGGTGGAAGGCCCATATCATTGGGCACAAATATTAGGGGACCCCTATCGTTTTATTCGGTGGTCAGTGCATTTTTAAGATGTTGCAGTCTGTGATGCATTGTTTAGTATATTGCTTCTGACGACAGTTTGTAGATGACTGTAAACAGGGACGATGCAGCCTTTTTCTTTGAGTCAGGTGCCTTTATATTTGGTTTTGCAAACAGACATCCTCTACGATTAGATCTTGCTTTTACAGATCTCCCAGCACATCTGCATATCTGGAGCTTCAAAATCAAAGTCATTCAGAGAATCTGTAGAAAGCAGTGTTGCCACTCAGTAATGTCTTCTGGGTAGAGCGTGCTCCTGAGTGAGTCCAAAATAAATAGCACCAGTAGCAGTAATATAAACCAATCAGCACTCAGTAGCACTAATATTAACCAATCAGCACTCTGTAGCACTAATGTTAACCAATCAGCACTCAGTAGCACTAATATTAACCAATCAACACTCACTAGCACTAATATTAACCAATCAGCACTCACTAGCACTAATATTAACCAATCAGCACTCACTAGCAGTAATGCTAACCAGTCAGCACTCAGTAGGAGTAATATTTACCAGTCAGCACTCAGTAGGAGTAATATTTACCAGTCAGCACTCAGTAGCAGTAATGCTAACCAGTCAGCACTCAGTAGCAGTAACACTACCCAGTCAGCACTCACACTACCCAGTCAGCACTCAGTAGCAGTAACACTACCCAGTCAGCACTCAGTAGCAGTAACGCTAACCAGTCAGCACTCAGTAGCAGTAACACTACCCAGTCAGCACTCAGTAGCAGTAANCTAGGTCAGGAAAGTTTCAGCATCAGGAAAAAAGAACAACTGAATATCAGCGCTGCGTGTTTAAGGTGGTAGTAACTTCAGGCTCCTGCAGATGGCGCTGCATGAGGCTATAAATACTTGCGGTGTGTGAGTGACAGGATTCATAGATTGAGAAGAGGTGGTACAGTGCAGTGAATGTCCCATTCCATGTGTGGAAAATGGCTCCAGAGCAGATGTTAATGATTGGCTAAAAGGAGTGACTGCATTTGTCTGTGTCAAAGACCATAGTGTGAAGGAAGTAGTTGAATCTGCAGGCGTATGGAAGCGTACGGTCATACAGGTCTACCAGCAGTGACTAAAATCCCAGTCTACAGGGATTCCCCTCGGAATTGTGCCAGGGAAGGCATCCACCAAATCTGGACCAACTGCACAATTCTTTGATTTAAGAGTATCTGAACACTGGTGTGGTCTACATCCAGAAACTTGTCCAGTCCATGCCAAATCAAATCACAGCTGTTATTCATGCTCAGGGAAGTATTACACGCTATTGGGTGTATTTCAGTTTCACTCGTTTCCTTTTCTAAGTAAGAGCTTCCTCACAGTTACACATCCTTTCAGACCTATGGCGTTAAGTTGTCTTCTCGCTACGGCTGCTGGATTTTAGCTGTGTCAAAACTGGACAGCTGGACAGTCCTGAACCTCACCATATAGCAGAACGACTCTGCCTATATGCCTACACAGACACAGCGTGTTCAGTAATTACAGTGTCGGTGGAAGGCCCATATCATTGGGCACAAATATTAGGGGACCCCTATCGTTTTATTCGGTGGTCAGTGCATTTTTAAGATGTTGCAGTCTGTGATGCATTGTTTAGTATATTGCTTCTGACGACAGTTTGTAGATGACTGTAAACAGGGACGATGCAGCCTTTTTCTTTGAGTCAGGTGCCTTTATATTTGGTTTTGCAAACAGACATCCTCTACGCTTAGATCTCGCTTTTACAGATCTCCCAGCACATCTGCATATCTGGAGCTTCAAAATCAAAGTCATTCAGAGAATCTGTAGAAAGCAGTGTTGCCACTCAGTAATGTCTTCTGGGTAGAGCGTGCTCCTGAGTGAGTCCAAAATAAATAGCACCAGTAGCAGTAATATAAACCAATCAGCACTCAGTAGCACTAATATTAACCAATCAGCACTCTGTAGCACTAATGTTAACCAATCAGCACTCAGTAGCACTAATATTAACCAATCAACACTCACTAGCACTAATATTAACCAATCAGCACTCACTAGCACTAATATTAACCAATCAGCACTCACTAGCAGTAATGCTAACCAGTCAGCACTCAGTAGGAGTAATATTTACCAGTCAGCACTCAGTAGGAGTAATATTTACCAGTCAGCACTCAGTAGCAGTAATGCTAACCAGTCAGCACTCAGTAGCAGTAACACTACCCAGTCAGCACTCACACTACCCAGTCAGCACTCAGTAGCAGTAACACTACCCAGTCAGCACTCAGTAGCAGTAACGCTAACCAGTCAGCACTCAGTAGCAGTAACACTACCCAGTCAGCACTCAGTAGCAGTAACACTAACCAGTCAGCACTCAGTAGCAGTAACACTACCCAGTCAGCACTCAGTAGCAGTAACACTACCCAGTCAGCACTCAGTAGCAGTAATGCTGACACCCTTCTGGACAAGATTCTGTGCTTGTAACCGTTTGGCTCCATTCACTCCAATTAATTTAGGACTTGCTTGCCAGAACCTTTGGGCATTTTGCAGTCATGTTTCTGGTATAACAGGAGAAACTGGAAGTGGCCAAGCTTCCCATAACCTGACTCTAGTATATTCAGAGGAGCCCCAGCTCACAGCTACAACATCTGAGAGCCTGACAGACGTAATAAAGAATAGCTGAACAGCTGCTCGACAGTGACTGAAAGAGAAAATGAAGAGGACGGTTAGGAAAGACGAGGAGAGCCTCAGGATCATGATCAGCCGAAACACAGTGACAAATTAGTTCATTTACCTAGCAATGTTCCCACTGCAGGGCAAAACAGCTGTTTAGAACACCCTTATAATTGCTCACAGGGGCCCCCTAGTGACTCGGCCCCCTGGGCACATGCCCATAAAACCCATTGGATGATTGAGGCCTGTTTGATAGTGTGCTGTTATGACGTGCACGCTCACCCCGCAACTGAAGAGCTAGCTTTGTGTGTGTATCCCCATGTGACTGAGAAAGAGAAAGTGAACGAGAGAGAGAGAGAGAGAGAGAGAGAGAGAGAGAGAGAGAGAGAGAGAAAGAGAGGGGAGTAATGGCAGGACTAAAACTGCACTTTATCTGCTGCAGTTGATCGAATGCATTTAAAGTGAGGCTCGACATTTTAAAGTCTGGTCCAGAGTATCATCCGGGTAATGGAGCTCAAAACTGCACTGTCCAGTCCCAAATTGGACAATCCTACTTCTCGCCCACAAATGTCCCTATCAGATAACCAGCACTTAAAGCCCAGAGAGAGAGAGGAGAACATCAAGCTGCACTCCTGCTTCAGATCTGAAAACTTCCACAGGCGCTTTTGTCCATCCTTCCACTGTGAGAAAACACTCAGCGCTATAAACACAAAGTATATATACACACATCATCAAAACAATAACTGCACCCAGGAGGAGGTGTGGGATTGCAGTGCTATTGGGAAGGAAGATAAAGGTTACCAGGATCAATAAATGATGATACATTTAGACTGATATGATCAATATTTATTGAGCTACACATACAGAAGTAGTGTCTCTCAGTATGGTGTTGGGCCGCCATGTTTGCTAACCTAACATGCCAGACATCTCAGCATGGAGCTGTAGAGGTTCCTAATGGTGTCCTGTGATAATCCATCCCATGCAGCTTGAATAGTCTCACACAGTTCCTGCATATGGTGCGGTAGGGGTGGAGGTGGAGTGACACCAGGTCTTCTAGACGTGTGACGTGTGACAACAAACCGTTCATCTTGGTGCTGACCACGGTGCCTCCACACACAGATTCGTTGGTCGTCTCCACCAAGACAAAAGCGGGACTCGTCACTGAAGATGACACGCTGCCATTCCGAGACACACCATGACAGTCTGGCACGACACCATTGCAGTATTTGGCGATGCTGATGTGGTTCTTTGGATGATGAGTGTAGATGCAAACATGAAGCTTTGGTGCTGCTTTACAGAAGTCAGGACTGTTTTTTTTTTTGGTCCTGAAAAAATAGTTTTCTGTTTTTCTACAAAGTCAGAATATTTATGTCCTGAAAAGGTAGGAAAACAAACACACGCACACACACCAACTGTCCACTGCTGGTGCGAAAGCCGCTTGCAGGCTCCCCTGCTGAGAGAGAAAGGTCTGCACACAGTGAGAGAGACAAGTGAGAAGAATATATTATCACACACACCTACACACACACACACACACACACACACACACACACACACACACACACACACATACATACACACACTGATTCTGTGTTTGGCATCTTAAACTGAGGGCTCAGCGGTCCAGGCCTGTTTTGTTGTCCCTGGAGACTCAGGTTCATAGTACCTTTCTTGCTGTTCCCCTCTTTTCTCCTTCATATTCCCTCTATACCCGACACACAAAGACCATAGCCTCTGCTCCGGCAGCCTGCTGAAAGACAGAATTAACGGCCATGTCCTTGTCCCCCGCGTGCTAGCCATTTTAGGAATAACCTGGCGCTCTCCAGCAACTGCTCCGTAAATCAGCACCCATTTTACTGCAGAGTTAACCTGTCTGCGGGAGCACTGGCCAGCAGAGGTTTAGATGAATAGTTTGGCTGAAAAAGAAAAGAAATCTAATTTGCGCAGTCTTCACCTTCGCCCTGTAATCTGTATAGATGGACGGTACAGGCCTCGAGCTGCTGATAGGTGTAGCTGTGCTGTGTACTGTTGTCAATATTGGTATGTCCACACTGTCAGACGCCACCTAAGAAGATCCATCTGAGATTACTTAACAGCTAAGTGCAGATTGGGGCAGACAAAGTACACAAACCATGTACCTGAGTTAAAGATCCCCAAGGTAAAACATTCCTCCAGTAAACATAGAATTAGTCTGACACTGATCTCTATTCAAATGATCTTAAGCACAAAACACTGAAGGAGAACACTTTCCATTAGCTAGAACCAAGCTCTGTCCAACAGGTCCAAACAAGCTCAAAAGAAAGTGACCCCTGTACCCTGACTGGTGGACCCGCTTCACCAACACACTACTTACAGCACACTAACGCATTACACTTACTGAGCTACTGTACACCAACACACTACTTACAGCACACTAACACATTACACTTACTGAGTTACTGTACACCGACGCGCTACTTACAGCACACTAACGCATTACACTTACTGAGCTACTGTACACCAACACACTACTTACAGCACACTAACACATCACACTTACTGAGCTACTGTACACCAACACACTACTTACAGTACACTAACACATCACACTTACTGAGTTACTGTACACCAACACACTACTTACAGCACACTAACACATTACACTTACTGAGTTACTGTACACCAACACACTACTTACAGCACACTAACACATTACACTTACTGAGTTACTGTACCCAACACGCTACTTACAGTACACTAATGAGGATGCTAACTGGATGCTTATAAGCTTCCATCCCTTGTGAGCTACGTTAGCCTTGTGCACTTGTGCATTATATTTGGTTCTTGACTGACGGAACAATCAGAACTCCGGTTTAACCAATGACCAAAGGCGATATCCATCGCTGTCATATGAAGAGGAAGCATGAAATACTCAGAGCATGAAAGTATCCAAGCATGCCATATAATATTACATAAATGCAATAACTACAAACAGCTCCAGCTCTGAACGTGCTGCTTAAATCTGAAGGCGTATATGTGAGAGTAAGAGAGTCAAACTGAGGCGTTTGGACAGCAGCGCTTCTTAGTGAAATGCCAGCTTCGGGTTTTATCTCACTTATTAGTATCAAGTGTTGTGCAGCTCATTGTTTAGATATTTCTACCCTGTTCTGAAGTCAGTACGTAGCAGACACCTCATAGTTGTGGGTAAGTTACTACTATCGGGTTCAGCCCAGCCACAAATTGCCAAAAACAGACGCCTTGGTGCTGCTCCTGGTCCAAAAGTTAACCTGCTTATCCAGCCTTTCCTCTCAAGCCAAGGGTATAAATCAGAAGTTCAACGCCCCTTTACTGCTGTAACAGCCTCTACGCCTCTGGGAAAGCTTTGTGCCAGATGTTAGAACATTGCTGTGAGGATTCGGTTGGGTCCAATACCTCTCCAACTCATCCCAAAGGTACTGGTTGGGGCGCCATCATTCCATACTAGTGGTAGTGCTTTTCTATGGAAATGATACAGGCTGTATAATCACCTGTGTCAAAGGAATTCACTAATTAAAGGGGTCTAAACAAATATATGCTCACTGGTCACTTTATTAGGTACACCTTCCTGGCATCTACACACACTGTCCATTTTATCAGCTCCACTGACCCTATAGGAGCACTCTGTAGTTCTATAGTTACAGACTGTAGTTCATCTGTTTCTCTGTATACTTTATTACCCTGTTCTTCAGTTGTCAGGACCCCCACAGGACCACCACAGAGCAGGTATTATGTGGGTGGTGGATCATTCTCAGCACTCCAGTGACACTGACGTGGTGGTGGTGTGTTGTGCTGGTGTGAGTGGATCAGACACAGCAGTGCTGCTGGAGTGTTTAAACACTGTGTCCACTCACTGTCCACTCTATTAGACACTCCTACCTTGCTGGTCCACCTTGTAGATGTACAGTCAGAGACGATAGCTCATCTGCTGCGGCACAGAGCAGTGTTGGTCATCCTCTAGTCCTTCATCAGTGGTTACAGGACGCTGCCCACAGGACGCTGCCCACAGGACGCTGCCCACAGGACATGGCTGGCTGGATAGTTTTGGCTGGTGGACTATTCTCAGTCTAGCG
Source organism: Semaprochilodus insignis (assembly GCA_034552555.1). Taxonomy (NCBI): domain Eukaryota; kingdom Metazoa; phylum Chordata; class Actinopteri; order Characiformes; family Prochilodontidae; genus Semaprochilodus; species Semaprochilodus insignis. Next base: position 30,904,532 of record CM067484.1, read on the forward strand.
GTGACACTGAGGTGTTTAAATTCCAGCAGCACAACACACAACACACAACCAATTCATTGCCACTGCTGTGCTGAGAATGATCCACCACCCACAATATAATTCCTGCTCTGTGGTGGTCTTGTGGGGGTCCTAACCTTTGACGAACAAGGTAGAAGGACAAAGTATGCAGAGAATCACTACATGCCTACTACATTTGCAGAAACTTGTGTGAAATCGATTTTTAAATTGCTTCTGTTCACCGCTTGTTTATCTCTACACAGGCAGTGCCATGGATTCAGAGGATGAACCCTTGTTGTTCCCGTCCATATGGGACCTGAGAGAGTTTGAGGAACAAGAAGAGGAAGAAGAAGATAAAGAGAAGGAAGGATGCGATGAAAGAGTGGAAGAAGCAGGTGGAGCTGAGCAAGTGTGTAGGGGAGTGTGGTGGGCTATGGGTTGGGTGTACACACAGCCCTGGGCAAGTGGAGCAGTTCTCGCAATGGGCTTTCTGCTTCCCCTTGCTCTTTCCGCTTACATGTTCCTCTACTGCGAGCCCCTGGACATTGACCTCTCCTACAGCGCCTTTGAAGTGAGGAGTCATTCGTCCGCAGAGCGCTTTGACGCTCTCGCCATCGCACTCAAAAGTCAGTTAGGGTCTTGGGACAGGCACAGACGGGATGCCGAAGGCTTCGATTTGGACTCCAATGCTCTTAGAGATCTGCTCCTGCTGAAATTAAACCGACAAGGCAAGGATTTCCCCAAGGCGACCAATGAGACAAAGCTGCCAGGGGCCTTTGCAAGTGGACATGCTGATGTAAAACAGAAGCAAGAGGAGATGGCGAATCTTACAAGAGAGCAGGGCATGACGAAAGAGACGGACAGTGCGGAAAGAGCTGAAGTCCCAAGTGAAAAAGCTGGAAATGCAGCTAGTTCTGGACCAGGTCAAACCTTGGATCCCAGCAGGAAACTACAGCAACAAGGGAAGGATTCCCCAAAGGTGACAAACGAAACAGGAATCCTTGGCAGTGGACAAGACGCAAGTTCAGGCCTACATCAATCTTCAGAATCATCTCTGATTAGAAAACCAAGATTCGCTGGCTACTCTTACCTTCAGACGCAAGCCCTCTGGAGGATAGAGCTGGTCTTTGTGGCTCAGGGAGACAAGGACAACAACATCTTCACCCCGGAGCGGCTTCGCACTATCCACCACGTGGAGCGGCTGCTCATGCAGCATCCCCAGTTCCAGCAGTTCTGCTGGAAGCCTCTAGAGGTTTTGAGGGATCTACCTCTCGGGCCTTCCTACTGTTCTCCTCCCAGCTCCCTCCTCTCCTACCTCTTCCCCAGCGAGCGGGCAGGGAAGATCTACTTTGATGGCATGGGTCCGGACCTGGCTGATATACAGGGTGAGTCATTTGCAGAGCTGACAGAGTTACAGCTGGAAACAACTGGACTTTCAGCGGTAACTGCTGACAGTGCATACTAAAGAAATAGAACCAGACGTGGAGTAGAGAGAGATAGAGGTAAGGGCTCTGGAAGCAGACAAGCTGAGCTGATTATTCTTTGGAGATCCTTAGAAAAGGAACTGCTGCTGACCTACTGCACGCTGAGGAAATGTCAGAAAACATTTAAAAATCATTTAATTTCCAGACAAAACATTCCGATTCTTGAGATCCAGACTTTGGGGTGGTCAGTCCATTGTTCGGAGACCACCAGCAAGCTTTGTTTGGTTTACCAGTGCCCTTCTCTTTTGTCTATTTCCTTTTCTCAGTGAGGAGCTTCTTGAACAGCTACACATCCTTTCATACCCATATAGTTGTCTTCTTACAGTGGGAGGATGGACAGAAACACCAGTGGATGTTTTCAGATCACTAGCAAGAATGAAGCCTTATGTTCTCCCTTCTCTCAAAGACGCTCTCTCAATAGTCCTGTTTATCTAATGGGGACAGTTAAGGTGGTCTACCAGGTTTTGCAGGTGGTTGTTAGGAGTCCCATTTTCTCTGTAGCTTAGAAAGCAATAGGTAAGATATTTAGTTGAAAACATTCCAAAATAAACTAACAATTATCAACGGAATGTGAAGAAATAACAGTTTTGATGGTTTGTCAAAGACGTCTATGTATCATGTTGCAGAGGTACCTAGTGGATTAGCATGCTAGACTGCTAGCCGTGGCCCGTCCTGTCTCATAGTACAACTCATAGTACCTCTAGAGGTGATAGTGAAGTTTTGTTTAGGGATTATTTTGCCTCATAACGCCCTACAGGTATCCATCCGCCATCCATGAATGGGTTAAAAATGGTTTAAAATACCTTAAAAGACCTTAAAAGACAAAATGTACATCTATCTCTGTATCTATCACATCACACATCTATTGTAAAACAACATTTCACACATCAGGCAGCATATACACTACCAGTGTTTAGACACGGCTACTCGTAGAAGGTTTTCAGATATTTATTTTAATCCTAATGATTACTATAGAATACAAGTCTTAAAACTATAATCTAGCACGCATGGAACTATACAGTCCACCTTCAACTACAGTCCAACTTCCAGAATGGAACTTTCAGACCAAACCTTAAAACACCTTGCATGAACAGTACCAGCTGTACTGTGTAACTATAAAAAAGCACTCATGGAATTATACAGTCCACTTTAAACACCTCCAAAAATGGAACTTTACCGGAGGATGAAACAGCTTTCTTAACCTGCAGTGGAGGCTGATAGAACAAGGTTTATTTCTAATCAGTTTGGAGCAATTCTATTGGTCTGTCTATCATGAATATTCACCAACCTGAAAGAGGAACTAGAGCTTTTACACTGTGCAGGAAAAGGTTTTCTTACTGTTTTAAATGTGCTGTATATTAGTATACTGTATATGAGTTGTTAAATGATCCCAAATATACTTTCTTATGTGGTTTCTACACTGATACTCTGGGACAATGATGATATACAATATTTTTCATGCACATATCTGCTGAATTTTATGCTTTATATAATATAATATTTTCATTTTATGCTTATACATTATGCCTCTATAAAATGTTTCTGCTGATATATCCACAGATCCACAGTAAAATGTATTTGAGAGTATATATGTATTTATTTTAAAAAATTATGAACTGTTTCTGACGTTACATATATATAATTATATTGATAAAATGTTTCTGCTGAATGTTTGTAGAAGTTTTAGAAGTTTTTTAAAAGTTTAGACATGGATCCTCATAGACGGTTCTCCTTATGTTTATCTTAATGCTTTACTTTAGAATAAAAGACATCAAACTATAAAATAGCACTCACGGAATTAAAAAAACTAAACATTTTTTAATGAATTCTTTTGGTCTGTCCATCATGAATATTCACTAAACTGAATTCACTACACTGTGCAGAAAAAGAGATAAAAGTTTTTACACCACTAAATATATATTATAGGTGGAGATATGGAGAAATATAACACTGTGACACATCAGGAGTATATGTGGTATATCAGGATATGTACCGTTTCAGACTCTCATCAGTTGGAGCTGTTAAGTGTGAGCCTGTAGAGATCACCAACAACATCCATTTAGTTGGGTGTGTCTAAACTTTTGCCTGGTACTGACGTGTTTCCAAAACCATGCGGTTATGAATGCAACATAACACTTTCGGGCTTTGCGTCCAAAAACAGTTTCAAGCAGTTCAGACAATCTGCAAACACACGCAGAAAATATGCAGCAGTCGTCCCCTGGATCACCATTCAGAGACGTTTCCATAAGTGCTGTGCTGGCTGCGAAAAATCAAGCGTTTCTGAAAAGATGCAGGTGTGGAGCCACGTGTTCTGGGACCTCGTGCTTCGGTGTCTGTCAACTGCTCCACATCCGAGCCTTTTCAGGCGAGAGTCAGTAAGGGTGAAATTTCAGATTCGCAGACAGATTATGACAACAGCTATTTATTATACTTGTTGAACTGGGCCGACTTCCCTCGTACATGTTTTAAAAACATGTCTATGGAAGACTCATCACACCACTTCACCCTGTCACGTCTCTTTAGTGTATCTAGGCCAGGCCTGCATTTACAGGCAAACTGACTGGCCTTGAAGAGCCACAAGCAATTTGTGATTACTATCATTTGACTTTCATAATATCATAGCTTTTAGCCTTTCAGCATCACAAAAAAGCAATAGCCCCCCATGTACACTCATCGTCAGAGTGGGCTAGTTGCACCCAGAAGGGAGTGTGGGATTGCAGTGCTATTGGGAAGGAAGATAAAGGTTACCAGGAACAATAAATGATGCTATATTTAGACTGATATGATCAATATTTATTGAGCTACACATACAGAAGTAGTGTCTCTCAGTATGGGGTCGGGCTGCCATGTTTGCTAACCCAACATGCCAGACGTCTCGGCATGGAGTCGTAGAGGTTCCTAATGGCGTCCGGTGATAATCCATCCCATGCAGCTTGAATAGTCTCACGCAGTTCCTGCAGATGGTGTGGTAGGGGTGGAGGTGGAGTGACACCAGGCCTTCTGGGTGTGTGACGTGTGACAACAAACAGTGCCTTCTTTTCTCCACTGCCGCTAACAGCATGCTATGGTAGTGTCCGCATGACTGGTATGGCGCGCAATACGTTGATAAGACCATCCCTCTTCCCGGAGCCCTGTGATGCGACCCCTCTCGAATTTTCCAACTGCTCAAATTGCTTTCGAACTCTTCTCTGAGGCGTACTTCACTTGCAAAGGATGCTACCGACACAACAGCATGAGTCAGAATGGAAAGCACGAGGGTCAGTCAGGTAGAGCTATAAGGCTCATCCTTGCTTACGTCACATGTGCGGCCGAGCATGAAACTTGAATCATCACTGGCATGTCTCATGATGTCAAACCTACCTACCAAGTTTCATGCCTGCCGGTTGATTCCTTCTGGGTACATGATGATGAGTGTATATACATACGTTCTAAACACACATAGATAAAATGTTTCTCCTGATATATTTACATCTATAAAATATGAATTTATAATATGTGCTGCACGCATTTCTGAAACGTTTCTTGTAGGGATGCACCAATATGAAAATTCTGGGCCACTGTCAAAATCCAATATTATTAATGCACGTTTCTGTCGATGCCGATAGATGCTGATGCTGATGACCACACGGTCATCTATAAATTGGGACAGAAAGAAGCTAATTTAGACAGTAAAAAAGTTTGGGCTGCCTGATCAAACATGGGCTTTGCACATAATGAATCTACCACTGTCGCTCTGCAGAATTTACTCAGGCTGCTCCTTGTCGCCTCCAGGTGCTCTGAGTCTGGCGATCACCCATCCTCAGTTTTACTGGTATGTGGACGAGACGCTCACCCCGGACAGCCTGCACTCCTCCCTCCTCCGCAGCGAGATCCATTTTGGAGCACCACTTCCTTCCTTCTACTCTCTGCAGGACCGCCCCCTGGAGCAGCGGCGCAGGTTTAGGGACTTTGTGGTCCAGTATGCAGATATTCTGGCTCAGCAGTCCACCAGGTGGGAGACAAATTACTCTTCTTGCTGTCGACTTACGTGCTGTAAAAGATCATTTGCCAGTCCTGAGAGATCCCTGCAGCAGACACCTTAGCTCCCCTGCTCTAGCGCACCTGATGCGAGTCATTATACAGTATAATCATCGACTTGTCTTTGTGAGCTGAATCAAGTGTGCTTGGAGACAGACCAAGTTACAGGTAACGCGGAATTCATTGGCAGAGCTAGTGGGGCCTGTAGCAACCAGACCCCCGAACATCTTTATTGGATTTCTTATCCTGCTACTCATTCCATTTTACCCATGACTCTTGGGTAGCTGCGATACCATAATGTACTTTAACTATCTGCCAATAAACCAACTTGGCTGAAACATCATTAGCAAGTAAACAAACAAATTGGAGTACATTACTGTATGAGGGAGGTACAATCCACTGGACACTCATGCAAATGAATCACACTTCTGTTTATTGCAATGGCGGTAAAAAACTTAGTCGCTGTGGTTTCATGCCCCTGCGTTCTGTCAGATCTTCAATATGTTGTCCAGCAATGGTGCTGGGGGCCTTTCCCATGGCGTTTCATGCCTTCTACCCAATGAGCGCTGGGATAGGCTCCAGCATCCCCCACAACCCAGAAGGATAATCAACTCAAAAGATTAATACACAAAGGAATGAATGAATGATCTTAGATTTGGTTCCCCTGCCATCTCTGGTTGGACCTCAGGCTAGACCACTAGGTTCGTTTGTCCAATGCAGAATATTTCACTGGTAGTTTAATGACCTATAGACTCAATAAGATGAAAGTAGATGTCGGGATAGGAACCTCTGAGTCTTTAATGAGGTTCCTGCACCAGTATGATGCTGAGACTTGGGACTCAAGAAGAAGCAAATATACTGTTGTATCGTTTCTGTGGTGGGCAGAGTGGACACATACTCACCTGACGTAGTTCATAAATGACCCAAACCCGCTCATTCACCACTTCTCACTTGGTCAGCCTATTGGTTTTGCTTTGTACTACTATTGTACATTACAGTCTAGGGCGAGTGTTGTGTGTTTCAAGCCATGTTCCTGGATGGGCCGGTCTGATGTATAGAAGTGAAGCCAAAATTCCTACGCTGTGTTGCCGAGTAGAGATGGAAGTCAAAGTCAGGTACGCCAAGTTTGTCGCAGACTGCCATCTTTGAAGTTGGAACTGTGGCAACATCACAGCCTAAAAAGTTTGTCCGGTAAGCGAAATACATCAGCATTACAAGGGTATTGTAAATTTTGTGACTTAAGGAAATATTCAGACACCTTATAGTTCTGAATATAGCCAGTGATTATGATAACACAAGTGTTACTAACTTACATTAGGCAAACTATAGCAACGTATAGGTAAGATTAGCCTGCATGCCAGCTCTTTCACAGGCCACACACAGGGAAAACTCACTATGTCACTCACTTATTTTCTAAACAGATTAATGCATCTGGGTTGTGGGGGTGCTGGAGCCTATCCTAGCATTCAATAGTGGCAAGGCAGGAAACACCATGGACAGGTCGCTAGTCCATCACGGGGCCATAAGGAAAACTAACTGTTCCAAATAGACACTGTAGATGTAAAGACATGAAAATGGGCCATTATGTCATTGTAGCACATGCATCATACTGCAGCCAGCCACCAGGGGCACTAGACTTGTGGTTGCCTCTCCTTTTAGCTACTGTCCACTGTTTTTCACAGTCATTGATTTGTTCAATTTCCAGTCAAAATGGGCATCCAGTTATTCATATCCTAGGAGGTATTTCTGAGGATATATGGATATATATTTTTTGCAGTCATGAAGTAAACGAACGGAGTTCTCAGTTTATGACCTTGAAGGTATCCACGATTTCACAAGATTATATAGCCATGATATATCATACCAATGCACATTTACATGATCCAACCCAGTTTTAGAGTAAAGGACCCTGATCATATCCCAAGCCAACACTGACGGTACCTAAACATCTCAAACCATATGGTGAGCTACAGACTCTCTTTAACGCCCACCCCTGCCAAGCACATGAACCTTCAAGGTTTCTCAAAGTTCTCTTATTATTCACTGGCTAACTAATCCAACACGAATTGGTGCCCCGGGTAATTTATGTATCCACCAGCGCCAATGACAAATGCCAGTTACTTGGCTATGGACATCTGCCAGAATCGCAGGCTCAGCTCTTGGCATTAGTCATATTTGCTATCAAAGTGCTGGGAGAGATAGTCACACATCTGAGAGGGTATCATAAAGTCACTCAAGAAATCTGGCCAGTGCGCATCAAGCGTCGGATGCTTTAATTTATGCCACGGCTCCCAGACATGATATCTACTCTCCCGGTTCAGTCTTTGCTGTCAAAGAGGGACTTTCTGGCTATACGTCAAGACGCATTCAAGCTCCAGTGATGGAAACCCAAATCCCCCAGCTTTGAATTTGACATTATCGTCTAGATGACATTGGTAATACTGTGAGTGGATGATAACTGGATAGATGATACAACTGCATCATTGTAATGATCATATAATTATTCCCCTAAGATGGGCTCAGTATGCACTCTGATGTAATTAAGATAATCCGTTTATTCTTCCATTCGGCCAACCACCGAGCTGTCTGTGTTTTCTTTGCTGTAATTGGTCTTGTTCTCACTTTCTGACTCTTCTGTCCTTCCTAATGTCCTGTTCCTGAGTCATCTTCCTTTTTCCACATAGCCCATTCGCTCTCCGTTTCTCTAGCTTTCCCTTACAGTGACAACAATGGGAGTAATCATGGTGTAGGTGAAAGAGCTTCCTCAAGTTCTCAGGGACAGCATTATTAACCCTCTGGGCTCCATGAACTCACCGGCTCAAATTCTGCTCAAGTTTCTCCATCTTTGCAATAATACAGCAAATACACACATTGGCAAAACAAATAATGCACCCAGATAGAAATGTCGGATTGCTGCTCAACTCGGCATGCAGTTACGTAAATGATTACAGGTGTGGGCTGGTTACATGGGGGCACACATATGGCAAACATGCTCCTGGACGACCCAGACAGACCACCAGGAGACAGGATTGTTTGATCCTGCACGAGCAGACCCCACAGCTTCCTTGTCCACCATCCAGACACCCCTGTCTCTGCCTGGACCTTTTCCAGATGCTGAGCAGAAGGGAATTTGGTGCCACAGTGCCCATGGAGTGGTGTGACTCAGTCAGGGAGTAAGTCAGAATGGCAGCGGGTCTCTCTACTTTTACTTCTTCTGCTTTACAGTGAGGTCAGCTTGTAAAGCTTTACGGGGTTCCCTGGGGGGACCGATTTAAAGGCCATTCCAAGCTGGATACAGAGTGCCCAGAGACAGATAGTGTCATATATCTATGTTAAATTAAGCTCTCAGAACTATATGGCCCCAGCAGGAATGAATGCCTGGGGTAGGGACATATTGGAATTGGGACAAGGATTAGACTGGAATGCAATTTGGGACAATGCTGCCGATGCTTCAGAAAACCTAAATCATCAGTAAATACGCTGGAAATCTTGTCATAGAGCAGGAATGGAACCTCAGACGGGACTGGTTCCTGATCCTTATTGCCCATTTTGCCTGACGGAATGTTGTATGGGAATGCCCAGGGGTATTTGGTTTGTGGAGGAAGGTTATTAGTACTCTCGGAGAACTAACAGGGGTACCGTTACCAATGGACACTGCTATACATCTTCTAAATGATGAATCCCTCCTTTCCCTTACGGACAAAAATCACTCCAAGTCTGGCTGGAAGGCCCGACTGTGCCTAAGAAGACGGCGTTTTTAAACCTCCTCACCGTACGCTCTCTGGACCAAAAACCTTGTGTGTTTAAGGTGGTAGTAACTTCAGGCTCCTGCAGATGGCGCTGCATGAGGATGATGGGGCTATAAATACCTGCGGGGTGTGAGTGACGGGATTCATAGATTGAGAAGAGGTGGTACAGTACAGTGAATGTCTCGTTCCATGTGTGGAAAATGGCTCCAAAGCAGATGTTAATGATTGGGTAAAAGGAGTGACTGCGTTTGGGTGTGCCAAAGACCATAGTGTGAAGGAAGTAGCTGAATCTGCAGGTGTATGGAAGCGTACAGTGATACGGGTCTACCAGCAGTGGCTAAAATCCCAGTCTACAGGGAATTCTCCTCGGAATAGTCCCAGGGAAGGCATCCACCAAATCTGGCCCAACTGCACAATTCTTTGATGTAAGAGTGTCTGAACATTGTTGTGGTCTACATCCAGAAACTTGTCCAGTACATGCCAAATCCAGTCACAGCTGTTATTGGAGCTTGTGGAGGTATTACACGCTATTAGGTACGTTTCAGTCACAGGTGACTGATTTTTTTTGTCCGGTGAGTTTATGGAACGTGGAACTTTCATCAGCAGGAGTCGATGAAGCACAACTAAGCATAATCTTGGTGTGGGCAGGCAAATGTGATGTCTGACTTAAAAGATGTCAAAATAAAAATGCTTTATTTGTGTAGCTATTACAGGTGGTGGAGAGGAATGGGTGAAGTG
>CM067484.1:30925743-30937315 GCA_034552555.1 Semaprochilodus insignis
AACAGACTATAGTGATCAGTGACTGAGTAAATGAGTAAACCATTTTCCAAACGACAAACATCCACCTGTTCAGCCTGCAGCAGTTTGGCCCCTCCCACTCCCATATTGTAATTCTAAGGAGTGTTTCAGCTGTGAGTGCTTTTCTGAATCAGGCTCAATACAACACAGCCAATCAGAACTTGAGAGGTTGTTTATCTCAGACCAGTCGTAAAGACACAGTAACAAAAACAGCCTATTTTCTAGCACCTTAAACACTCAAGGAGACCTGTCAGGTGGAATGTCCAGTGAGAGCAGATGAAGCTGGAGGTCCCAGCTAATGAGTGTATATAACTGTGCACACTGGGCAAGGAGCATTTGAACAGTTCCATGTTTTTTATTAGCTTGCTGTTTTCATTACCTGGCTTGCCAGCATTCATAAAGTTGAACATGAGTCCACAAGTATTCGTTTAGCTCGTACTTTACCAGCAACGTGAAGAATAAACAACAAAACGTTCATGCCAACAAGATAAATGAAAGAATCGCTGCTGTATTCATTTCCAGCCAGTCCCATCATCTCCATCAGGAGCCTGGCCTGCAGTGATAGAAGGAAAATATCAGTTATAGCTGCACAATATGCAGCGTTTATGCAGCACGGTGTATCATCATCTTTCATTTTCATAAAGAAAAATAAATAAATAAATAAATAAATAAACAAATCACTCAAAAACTTCAGGCACTTTCCTACTTTCAGGCTTTCATCTTCTGCATGTTTAATCTTCTGTGTAACTGTGAAAGGTGGCTTTGAACGGCTGTGAATGGAACCCTTATCAGATCAAATCCTTTTTTTGCCAGCTGTTTGCTAATGCTCAGTCAAATCGTCTCATGCCAATGTGTGTGTTTTTCTCTTTCTTCTCTCCCAACAATGAAGGCTTGGGCAGTCTAAGCTGATGGCACAGTGAGCAGTTTTGGATTTGGCAGGAGGGCCTTTGTTCTAGTCCTTTTGAGAAAGCTTTAGAGATCTTGAGTGCTAACACTTTAACATAAGGGTATATCTCTTAACAGTACTTAACAGAGTTATAAACATTACTAAATAGTTAACTAATGTTGCAATTAATCGTAGACTAATGATAAAAATAGGATCTTGCATTGTTTTAAACATTATTATGTGGGTTACAAGCCTTACTAAACGCTAATGTCTCAATTAATCTTTAAATAATATATGTATAATTTTATTGTCTAACCTGCCCCTGGAGTATTCTTACCCGGCATGTGTATGTGGTTCGCTGTTCCAACTGATCAAGGCCCAGTTTCTCAGTAGCATCTTATATATTATAAGAATTAATCTGCACGTGTCACTTTAAGTGTTTCACAAATATTACATAACCGTATACGTAATGTACTTTACCTGTTTGTACATTTGGTATGCACTTGCTCCAATTTATTTATTTATCTTTATTTCTACATTTTGTTTAATGAAGGAACATATTGAAGACTGTAATTGAAACCTTATTTGAAACGACTATAGACTTCAGTGAATTGTTAATTAGTGCTTACTTCTTACTGTCCCGTACTCAGATATTTCTACCTCCAGCTTAACCCTTAGACATCTGGACTCGTTACTTATGCTCAGCTATTTGTTCCATTTACATTATACTGTCTTAGTTAACGTTTGACCTTATAGGAACATTATCTGAAATGATAAACAACTTTTAAAACCTTCTTTGAACATTAGACTAATTCTAATTAGACTTTTCTTTATAACTTTATTAGAACTTCCCAGTAAACAATGGTCATCCGTGGACGTCTAAAATGTGTTTAAATATAGCCAGATACGTGATTTCAACGTTGTTTCAACGGTTCAAATGGTTCAAATGTTTACTGGGATGTAGGAAATGTTAGCCAAAGTTCTGGGAACGTTCCCTGCTAGCCGGGTATTAGGCTCATCACCTGCAATCAACACCGTATGTTGTGTTTTGGATGCTGGAACGTTGGCTAATCCAACTCGGGACCGACAATAGCACAGCATAAAGCACCAAAAGACCAACATGCAGTTCATGCTGATCTAAGCTGTTTGGTTTTCTCTTCCCTGCAGGGTAATGGAAGCCTGTTTTCCACTAATTAGCATTGTGCAAACACCATGCCTACCTCATCACAAACCTTCCTCAAACTGCTTCGTTCTCATTTCCACCTGTGTGGCTTATGACGTTCTGTTCCCATAAAATGGGTTTAGTATTAGCTACAAAGCTAAGAGCAGTAGCGGCAGCCATCTTGAAGTCTTTCAGTGTGCTGTAGAGTGTCAGGAACCATATAAGCAAGCCCACAGCTTGATGTGGTTTGAGGGGAGCATGTATAGCACTAATTGATAGGGTTTAGGCCTAATCCTCCGTTACTACCATGCTGGGAAAGAAGAGCTTAGCCTAACATGAATTCCACACTGGTCTAGCCTCTTTTATACTGCTTTATGCTGGTCTGGTTCTGGTTTAGCTGTTCACCCTGCATGGTCATGCTGGTCGACCAGAGTACCAACATGGAAAACAAATTATATGATGGTTGTGGTATAGACGGTCAAAACAGCTGCCGATGACTAGCAAGCCAGATCTCAGAACATGCTAGTTATAGCATTCTAGCAGGGTTGTTAGCTTATTAGCTTTGTAGCTCCATTGCCAAACTAAAGAAGCAAACCCCAGACATCAAATATGTCTCGGCTGGTCCACTTCATGTCTTCAAGGGAAAATGGAGACGGTTAGGGTTAGAGACACTCCAAGGGGATGGGGGCGTGGGGAAGGGGCCACATGTCCAGATGCTAGCACAGGCATTTGTAGCTAAGCTGTTCTCTCTCTCTGTCTCCCTCAGCGCTGTATGTTCTGGTGCTGCTGGCCTCAGCATGTTGCTGTGGTTTGCTGAAGCCAGCCAGTCATGCTCCTGTGCTCTTCCACCGGGACACTAACCTGCAGCGGCTGCTGGATCTCCGCAGCAACCTGAGCGCCCAGGGGATCTCCTGCCACATGTGCTCAGGTGAACCAGAGGCTGCGCATGCCCACCAGCAAGCGGAACTGAACATATCAGTCCTCCAAACAAGTCTGTTTTCCATCCCTCCATCTCACTCCCATCTGACACCTTTTTTCCCCCACCCCGAGAATTTGCCAATTCTGTTCTTCCCCGTATTCACAGGGCCTCATTAGCTTGTCGGGACGTAAAAGTAGCACATGTGCCTGAAAGGCGTCACGGAATACTACGGAACGTACGTCCCTGAATTATTCATGTGCGCCTCCAAGTCGCCTCCAAAAATGTCATTAAAAGGCTCGGTGGCACACCGAGACCCGTTTTGATGGAACGCTGTTTGACACTTCATGAAAGTTTAATTTGACTAAAAGTTGTGCTGTTTTGTTATGTAATGGCTCTGCTCCCAGAATGCGTGGATTCTGCCTTAATAGCTCCGTTTCTGTCCCGCAGGAGTGTTTATGGAAAGACCTCACAGCCTGCACAATAGCGTCCACTCAGTGAGCTCCAGTTCGAGGAAGCATTCTCCCTCCAGCCAGGCTGAAGGCAGCCAGAGAGTACCAGACGCTGCTAACTCCACACAGTCATTGCCAGGTCTGTCTTACTGCTGGGTTCCCTGTAATGGGCAATTCTTTGCTGTATATTGGGATTGATTTCTATGCACCGCCTCAATGCCAGAAAAGTTGGAACGGTATGTGTCATGCTAATAAAGCAGAAAATGGTGATCAATAAATTGCAAACAGTACAAAAACACCAACACCAAGTTTAAAGCTAGCTTTAGATAGCTCTGGTGTGCTTCAGAAAGGCCGCATCTCCAATATGACCAATTTAGCCATGCGAACATTTGATTGGCTGAAAGGGAGGGGGCTATCTGAAGGATGAAGTCATGACCAGGAATGGTCTGTTGTTAGATGAAGGGGGTAATGGGTGGGTTGTTTTGTCCCTACCAATGTTATGACTAGGGTGGCCACACATCCAGCCGGACAGTCCGTTTTTTCAACTCCCAGTCCTCCGTCTGGCGCAGTACCTGGACAGACGCCTATTAGTCCTCTTTTCGGGATGAACTATTTAAAAGGTTCACTCGCAAACAATATTATGCGTGCCGCTGGCTCACGTCCGTGTCAAAAGACATGCCCTGCATTTCATTGGTTTACCAAGGTCATGAGACATTGTGACTCGCCTACCGGCTAACCGTAAGTCAGCCCTCTAAACGCTAGTCAATTAGTAAGCTCCCGTCTGACTCTCGAATGGCATCAATTCCACCCGATTGGGTGAGTAAAGCAATCATGTATGTGGTATATACGTTAGGTTATGATTTTAATTCTGGTATCGTGCCCACCCCCCCTTTATGATGTCCTCCTTTTCTGGGTTATGAAAGTGGCCACCCTAGGTATGGCCAACCTATGCCCTTGACTTAATGCCTGCATCACCTTTGTTTTAACAGCACCAGCTGATCCAGTTTGGGAAGTGAAAGCTAGTCGTGCAACCATTTGCAGAGCCTATGTTGTCTCATTTTCTGCTTCATAATGCATCACATGCTTTCAGAGGGAAACAGGTCTGGACTGCAGGTGGCACCTGCACTCTCTGACTTCTTGGCCATGCTGTTGCAACACGTGCAGAATGTTTCTTACATACTGAAATAAGCACGTACGTCCCTGAAAAAGATGCCGACTAGAAAGCAGTATACTGAAATGGACACATTAGTGCGACACTGTGGATTAAGGAATGTTAAAAGCCTGCCTAATTTCGGGAATGGAATATCCGATCCGTCTGGCGCTCGCTATCATGCCTCGTTCAAACTCTGATAATTCACGTCGCCTTGCCATGAGCGCACTGGAGGGTGTTCACATGATAACACCTCACAGCTTATACAGGTGTGGGCATTCCCAAGCTGTCCCCTGAGGTAGCACCACTTCATAATCAGTTTGCACACTGCTATCCCACGACTTTTGGTTTGTCAGTGAAAATAAATTGGATTTTATCAATGCATAAAATTGGTATGTAAGGATGAAGCATCCTGAACTCATCCCAAGCCGTATCCTGCACACAGTTTATTAATGTGGGCAGTTGCCTCGTGAGCATTTATGCTGGTGCACTGATTCAAAATGGTGAATCTCATCATCCCTTGTGTACCTTTCAGCATTATTGGTGCTTTCAGAGATGTTACCCACTAATACCTCCTCATACCACGACCCTGGCACTCTTCTTCTTTGGCCACATTGTGTTTTTAAAGCATTGCTGTTTGATGGCCGTTTAGTTAGTGATTTTCAGCCTTACCTTTTGACAAACCTAAAATCCTTTCCATCACGCTCTTTGAGGAACACTGTCGTTATTTTGGATTGTTGTTATTTTGGATATTATATCGGCTTGTTCTAGACATCTACGGCTTATTTATTTGGCAATGCGTATTAACCCATTCTTGCTCATAAAGGACTTTGCGTATATACTGAAGCATGACTCCATCACCTGTTTAAGATGTTTGTGAAGATTTTACAACGTTCCTAAATTGCCCCGTGCCATCTTTTTTTGGAAAAGTGTTGCAGGGATCAGGTTTAGAATGAGCATATTGTTGCTTTTTACTTTTCTGCATCATTGAACACAGCAAAGCATTTCATGATGAATGGACCAACAGAAATGGCCCATAACTGCTTGGGAAAGACGTCTGGTTCTATTGACTTACATTAAAGGTAAATTAGATTTTTGGCCTCTGCTGTAAAGTTGCTGTGTTGGAGATACTTGTTTTTCTTTGGACAGCATAAATATGGCCTACAGCCCATTAAAAGGGCAGTTTCTTCACTCAAGTGGGCAGCTGTTCCTTAGTCTTTGGAGGATGCCATTAACTGTGGCGATTAGCTGAGGCGTAAGAATTACGAGAAGTAAGTTTAATAGAAACAAGCGGCCGACAGCAGAACAACTTCATTTTATCGCCTGCAAAATGTGCATAAAGATGACGGAAACTTGGCTAATGGTGCCCATAAAGGCTTCTTGGGTGCTAATAGCACCACGTCAACCTGCTAAAGGTGAATGAGCAAGTTAACTACTTGGGATCGACCCGGATCCATAAGGTACTTCACATATAGAACCCGGACGTTGTGTCTGATAATCTTATTTAAGCGTTGCAACTGGACAATTTCTCCTGCAGACGGCCTCCTAACAGTCTATGTGTCTAAGCTGGAGGTGGACACGCCTATCACGCTCTACCGTTACTCTCTGAGCGCCAGCGTGCAGGCTCCCTGGAAGGCACTGACCGCCGAGCACGGAGACGTGCCATCCTTTCAGGTCCACCCTTTTATTTATTGCTGACTAATGCATGTTATACATTCCAGTCACTCACTTATTGAGGAACAGTGTAGTCATGTTGGATTGGTGTGTTGGATAGAAGAGCTGCACCCAGGAGGAAGTGTGGGATTGCAGTGCTATTGGGAAGGAAGATAAAGGTTACCAGGATCAATAAATGATGATACATTTAGACTGATATGATCAATATTTATTGAGCTACACATACAGAAGTAGTGTCTCTCAGTATGGTGTCGGACCGCCATGTTTGCTAACCCAACGTGCCAGATGTCTCTGCCATGGAGCTGTAGAGGTGTCTAAGTAGTGGAGTTCTAATGGTGTCCTGTGATAATCCATCCCATGCAGCTTGAACATTCTCAAACAGTTCCTGCAGATGGTGCGGTAGGGGTGGAGGTGGAGTGACACCAGGCCTTCTGGATACATGTGACGCATGACAACAAACCGTTCATCTTGGCGCTGACCACGGTGCCTCCACTCCGTTCCTCGTTGGTCGTCTCCACCAAGACAGAGGCAGACCTCATCACTGAAGATGACCCGCTGCCACATTACAGCAATAAGGCCCATCTTTGCTAACGTCACATGTGCGGCCGAGCGTGAAACTTGAATCATTGGATGTCTCACGATGTCAAACCTACCCACCAAGTTTCATTCCTGTGGGTTGATTCCTTCTGGGTGCAGCTATTTGTGCAACTGTTCTTTTGACGATGAGTGTATAATGCTAATCGCTCTTTTAGCTTTAACCCACTTAAAAGCTGTAGGCTTAATATCAACACTGGTTTTGTTATGTTTATGCGTCCACCGAGAAAAGGCCCATTTTTCCGAAAACACAATTATCATCAGGGTTGGGAGTATTGGTGTAGATATAAAGGGATTACCGTGTTAACTTGCAAAACAAAAGCTTCAGTTAAGCCATTATAGCTTCTTTACAAGGCCAGTAATTATACAGATACTTCTGAAGAGTAATGCAATTATTTAGCTTTGTGTTTGAATGGGTTAGGAGAACAAAACATAACAGATAGGGGGGGAATTTTCAAGCAGCATGGCCCCTCTGGCAACAAAGTAACATGCTAACAAAAGGAAATTACAAAAGAACGGTGCAATTTGACACGCTGGTGGGTAATGGCTGCCCTTAGGGTAGATATTTTAGCCAGCAGCTCATTTCAAACCTCAGCGTGGAGAAGGAGACTCATTCGAAAGTCAATGGAACGTAATCTGAATGCATTACCGAGTTTGTGCAATGCTTTAATATCGCATTATCAATCAGAGGTTTGATCAGATAATCAGTAATCTGCCACAGAAGACAATAAGCAAGCCGGCATTGATAGCACGAGCAAATAGGCTTTCGCTGGAGCTTAATGGCTGCACCACTTTGGAAAAATCCATAAGCCTCGTTACTTACGCCGAGCAGCGGAGGGAATAGATACTTTCACCCCGAGCCAATTGTCTTTGAAAGCATCAGTCTGCCTCCAAGAAATTCAATGCTCACTTCAGGTTTTCTGAAATCACTCCAGCTGCCCGCGTCCACTGTAAACTGTCAGCTCACGATTGTCTTGTTATCACGGTAATAGGCTTACAGCAGTCGTCATGGCAACTTCAGCGCTCAGTTTACCGTCTGCGTGTCCCATGCCTACCACCCTCGGCCGCGGTGGATGCTGACCCGCGGGTCCTGCGACCCTCGCCATGGCTGGAGGCCCGAGTTCAGCTTCTTCGTGGCGCTGAGCGAGCAGAAGAACAGCAGGTGAGGAGTGAGATCGGCTCCAGGTGCATAGACCTGCTCCAGATCAAAGCGTGCGTAAGGTTAAACCTCACAGGCTCATATTCTCACATACTATGGGTTGTTTTGTCCGCCCTCAGTTCTGTTTATATGGTTTTCTAACCCATAATTCATTGTAACATGAGCCCTCTTTAATCTGTGATGTCACAGCCATGAAGCATGTTCATTGTTGTGACCTCACAGCCATGACGAATTCAAAATGTGTGCTGGTCTTGGTGGCTTAGCTTCCATATGCAGTATAAGTTTCCCAAATTGGAGTTTAAAAATGAGTCAATGATACAGACACATATGGCTGCAAATGTTTGGCGATGGATATATACCCTTGCCATGCGTTACTTTGCGTGCTTAAGGTGGTAGTAACTTCAGGCTCCTGCAGATGGCGCTGCATGAGGATGACGGGGCTATAAATACCTACAGAGTGTGAGTGACGGGATTCATAGATGGAGAAGAGGTGCTACAGTGCAGTGAATGTCTCGTTCCATGTGTGGAAAATGGCTCCAGAGCAGATGTTAATGATTGGCTAAAAGGAGTGACTGGATTTGGGTGTGCCAAAGACCATAGTGTGAAGGAAGTAGCTGAATCTGCAGGTGTATGAAGCATACGGTCATACGGGTCTACCAGCAGTGGCTAAAATCCCAGTCTACAGGAAATTCTCCTCAGAATTGTGCCAGGGAAGGCATCCACCAAATCTGCACAACTGCACAATCCTTTGATGCGATAGTGTCTGAACATTGATGTGGCGGGATAGAATCCCGTCACACACCCTGCGGGTATTTATAGCCCCATCATCCTTGCGCAGGGGCATCTGCTGGAGCCTGAAGTTACTACCACCTTAAATACACAAGGTGACTCATATGCTGTACGGTGGGCTTATATTTCCTGTTATTATGTTCCTAATATTGAAAAATGAATAGACCTTTTATGCAGAAATAGATAAAGGGTTGTCGGCACAGCCACCGCTAAAGTCACTGCTTTTCGGTGATACAGGCTCTTTAAAAGTTCCCAAAAAAGAGAGAGGAAAAAAGAAAACATCATGTTTTATCACCATCAGTTTTCATTCTAGAGTGGGCACACCATATGTTCTAATAATTATGGCATCTCTCTCCAACCACTGCGCCCCCCCCCCCCCACCCTCTCTCACTCTCTCTCTCGCTCTTTCTCTCAGGAAGCTCTATTTCGCCCAGAACACCCTCAGTCCGTACCCTAGCCGTGTGTGCGATGGACCCCCAGGCTGTGCGGTTGGCTCAGGGCCTGATGGACCCACTAAGGGTATTTTCTACACCCCCCTGCCTGCAGGTACACCAACTTAAAACTCCCACTCACACACATGAGAACACCTATTCAAATGGGCAGCCAGCGTTGCAGCTAATGCATTATTCATCACTGGACAGTGTCGGATTTGCGCAGAACCAATGCACCGAAGAGCCGACAGACTGACAGAGAGCATTGAGAGTGCAGTCACTTCCACTGTTTCGCCACCGCAGAGCTGAGATGTGTCAGGAGGACGAGGGGTGCTGAAAACCATTTCCAGTAAAAGTCCATTTAAGGGGCCACTTTGGTCCGAATAATTAATCATTTCTACATCTGTCAATAACATACCATCGACAGCAGGGCCAGACTGAGATAGTCTGGTTTAAAGAGTAGGAAGACCACCTTCTGATGATGTATCTTGAAGGTGGGCGGAGGATTTATGGGGGCGGGGTGTTCTGCAGTGTTTTGTAATTCATACAACAGTCGAGTCACACTTCCTACTTTTGACAGCAGCAGCGCATAGCTCATGAAGGAAGTCACGTTGTCATGGCATTCTCTGGGCTCCACTCATCCATGTGGAAGCCACTCTCAACCGATCTGGGTATGAATCCATCCTTGCAGATCACATAAGCCCATACACGCTGATCGTCTTCCCTGGGGATCTTCCAGCAAGACAATGCGGCATGTCACACGGCAAGAAATGTCCGACATTGGTTGGAAGAGCATCACCAAGACTTCCAAGTCCTACCCTGCCCCCTCTAATTCCCCAGAACCCAGTTGAGCATCTGTGGGACCATCTTGATCGTTGGCTCGCTCTATAAATCCTCCCGCACCCCTTGCACCCCCCAGCAGCTATGGGATGCACTGCAGTCAGCATGGCTCCAGATAGAACTAGCCTGTTGGACAGAGCTCGGTACTAGCTAATGGAACCTGTTCTCCTTCAGTGTTCTGTGCTTCTGATCAGTAGAATAGACATCAGTGTCAGACTAATGAATGAGCTTCTATTAAAGACTGGTGGACTGAGAGAGACACTAGAGACTCTTCACCTACAGTGAGTTAATTAAGAAATCGTTCCAGAAATGATAATAGGAGATTAGAGCCGTAATAAATCATGCTACTGTTACTCTCCATACATTGGAAGGTAAATACTTTAGTACTTTTACTCCAGTGGAGGTCTAAAGGGAGGAACTTCTACTTTTGCTGGAGTGATATTTCACACTTTCACTCAACCACATAGTTTGTGTACTTTGTCCATCACTGCTGGATTATTATATGCTGCATCAGTGGTTATGGGGGTTCTCTGGGTTGACTGATGTATTTGCGTAATGCATGCTGGGTATTCTAATGAGAGTATATTAATGGATGAAAACATGAAGATGATGCGAAGTCATGAATTCTGTGCAACTGATGAGGCTGAGGGTTGCAGTGCTGCTCTACAGCATGAATCGCATATTAAAAGCTAGCTGCCAGGTTGGAATACCCCTTTAAGGTCAGTGGCATTTGTGTATTCAGTGTAGTGAGTGAAATTATAGCATAGCTACAGATAGTTAGCAATTCTCTTTTTCATCATTCTAATGGTCTTGTTTAGTTACCGAGCCAGAAATACTGTATCTCATGTAACACACCAGCGTGAGACCAGAAATCATTTGAACCAGAAGCTTCAAAAATGCTTCTGTATTGCCCTGCAGGTGACCCAAAGCTCTGGGATGTATGTCCCACTCTTGTTCCATGTAAACACCTTCTGTTTTAATGAAATCATGACGGTTTGATGACTCCCTCATCGCTCCTGAACAGACTACGAGTGTAAATCTGTTTGTCTATCACTAATTTGATCTCACTTGACCAGATGTCACTCGATTAAACTGCATAATTAAATGAGCTTGTTGTCGTTCGCTGCATGAAAAAACATTTTAAGCAGGGATGCTCAACATGGTTCATCAGTGGCCATATGGTTTGAATTGTTCTAATGCAGAACTGTGGCATCTGATTGTGATAGTCAGCTCATTGTCTTATAGGTGGATTCCACCAATCAGGTTTCTCAAAATCTTTGCATGCACTCATCATCAAAAGAATAGCTGCACAAATAGCTGCACCCAGAAGGAACCAACCAACAGGAATGAAACTCGGTGCGTAGGTTTGACATCATGAGACATGCGAATGATTCATGTATCCCTCCAGTGATGCCCTCCATGAGTCATCCAGCACTATTGGCAGACGGCTGCACCACACAAGACTACATGCACACAGACCGTTACGACGACTGTCCTTAAC
>CM067484.1:30937815-30968887 GCA_034552555.1 Semaprochilodus insignis
TTTCCCATTCCACCTTAAAAGGTGCAATAGTTACATTCTGTCTTGCACGTCACCATAGTTAGAACTGTGATAGAATCGTTTACAAGTACCCTAATAGAACTTATCATATGTCCCTGCAGTAGTGTGCAAAGTGTGCAAGCTTGTAACCCTGCAAAGGCACTTTGGGGTTCACACAACACCCATGAACCGTCTACGAGTGTACGATACTGTATCGATTTCCGAAAACACAGTATTGATTTTCCATCAGTAGTTTACAGTCAGAGATTCGTGGTTCGTGCGCTCTTGACGTTAAACCCCCGACCACTAGAGAGCAGTGTTGTTCACCAGTAGACTCTTCCACTCTAATGTAACTGAACAGCGTAAGGGAGCACCGCTAAC
Organism: Semaprochilodus insignis; assembly: GCA_034552555.1. Taxonomy (NCBI): domain Eukaryota; kingdom Metazoa; phylum Chordata; class Actinopteri; order Characiformes; family Prochilodontidae; genus Semaprochilodus; species Semaprochilodus insignis. The sequence goes on from CM067484.1 coordinate 30,938,194, forward strand.
ATTATCATTAGCAAACTTATTCTTATGGTGGTATGTTTTGTGCAATATGACATTTCAAAAACCACAGTATATTGCCTTGTATATTGAATCATAACCCCCATATCATGATCCGTATTGCCTCGCCATGATACGTATTCTCGCCAATACACAGCCTTATGAACTTCTTATGAACTTTATGAGTATGCTGAGTGCATTTCAGCGCTCTCTGCTGCATACCAAAACAGACCATTCACAACATCCAGCCAAAAAACATGTGCTAGAACCCGGTTCCACATGTGAAAGAAGCGGATAAGGTTCCACTGTAACAGTGTAACAGGTAGGCATGTTCCTTCCTCCTCCATTCATCTTGCCCACATTGGGACAAATGCAAGAGCAGTGGGATCTGGTGAAATAGCAAGTGGCTGAAAACCACCATCAGTTGGAAGACTACAGCATGTCTGCATCTGAACGCAGAGCAGCGCTCTAATTCCATGGAAATTCCACAGATGTTCCAAACTTCAGGGCTTAGCTAGTTGCCAGAGAATTATGATGTGGGGGATGGTGGCGGTGGTGATGTCACCAAGGACAGAATCTAATACAAAAGCCAAGAAAGAAATGAATTCAAGCTTTTGGGTCCTGCACCATTCCATCAAGGTGAATTATTCCTGAAGCAGGATCCCAGATGTTTCGAAGAGGTTGAAACAGTTCAAGGAGTAGCCTGGCGAAGATTCAAGCTCAGTAGTTTCTCCAAGACAGGCCTGGCGTCCAAAGTTCGCTTCTTTAGTTTAGCACTGGAGCTGCGAGGCTAACGGAGCTAACAAGTAATGAAAGCTAGTACCCTGTGATGGGTATGCATAATCCTCACACGACTGCCTCAATGTAACCTCAACTTGCGTATGTGAGGCACAAACCTCCCTTAGCTGTTGTCTCCATCAGCCTCGTGGCTCCAGTGCAAAACCAAACGATCAAGCTTCAGACACCCCACATGTCTGGGCTGATCAATTACATCTGCAGAAAACGTCTGCGAATTTGAATTTCTTCCCTCAAACTATTCCTTAAACAAAACATGCCTCGACTGAACCAAACAAGGCTACAAATCCCAGCGACGTTACGACAGAAAACCCAAACAAACAGTTGCCAGAACTCGGCCCCCTCGCTCACTGTTTCTGAGTCTGAACTCTCCAGATAGCGACAACTATGGATGCCAAGGCTGAAGCCACCACACCAGGCAGAACGCCAACCACACATGGCATGGACAGACCGTGTCCTCTTGCCCGGCACAGGCGTCCGTTTTTTTCTCTGCTTCAACTCTCCAGGGAACCAAAATCCCTCCTCAGAGGTGAGACCCAACCACCCATATCTCACCACTGGGGCCAAGCTCTTAATCTGCCATGTAATTGTTCTCTCTCCGCGGGCCAAGTCGGACGAGGGCAAGCGCACAAACAGGCGACCCAACACCGGTCTGACCTCCCTCTCCTTTTCTTCGTTTTCTGCACGGTTGTCGGGGCGACGCAGTGTCTTTCCCCTCCGTTAATCCCGTCCATTGCTTCGGCCGCTGCTCTTGATCTAGGCAACTTAAGTCACTATGCTTGGTGGCAAGAAAGACACAGAAGTGGCTTACCGGAGGTGCGGAATCGCAAGAAGGAGCGGGATTTCGCGCAGGGCCCAAAAGATTTTGTGTGAATCCAAACGCAGCCATGAACCGAGGACCTCAAGTAACCACATCACGCGCGCTAATCGAGCAAGGGAACAGGGGATGGAGTGTTTTATGAAAGGGAATAAACGAGTGGAGTGGCAGATGGGGGCTTGGTCTGGCTGGTTGCTTTCCAGACACATTCATTACAAAACACTCAACAGCTGCAGCTTAGTACTGGCACCCGTGGAATTCTCCGGATTTCACATACGAGACCGGAAGAGGACCTTGGGATTTGTGTACCCTGGTTACCCGCTTTTAAATATTCACCACTGAGCTGGCTTAGAGTCATATTTTGCCTTCACGGAGCTAAAAGGTCAGATGGAAATCCTACGGAAGGAGTCACACTCAGTGGATAACTCTGACAGTATGGAAATACTCACTGAATCGCGGATCTTTTGGCAGGACTCCGTCGTCGAGATGTAAACAAAGTCTTTCCGAGTGATTTAACATGGACTGGTTCACTGTAGAGAAACCTACAAACCCAGATTTCTTTAGGGGTGGTGATGGGAACCAGGGGTCACAATGTCTACTACCCAAATATTGCCATTTTTATGGTGATGAAGTAGCTGTGAAGGTTTTGGGGGAACTACTGTAAAACTGTAAAACAATCTGTAGAACAGCTTTCTGTGAGGGAGCTTCCGGAGCCATTAAACTCTTCAGATATCTGGTTCCCATTACAACTTTTACAGAATTCCCTACAAGTTTCTGTAGAATGGAACACTTCACTCCATACCTCTCTGGCTGACTTTATTTACACCATAACTAAACGTTTTTGAAAGAATCTGAATTTCCACTGTTGAAAATGAGTTTACTGGAACCCCAAATAAGAACCACTATGTGTTCCACTGAGAACTTTTCAATTGATGGTTTGTTAAACCCCTCTGTAGATGAGATGACCTTCTACCAAACATAAACCAGCTGGGATATTTGTACTAGAGTCTTCAGGACTTTCTCAGACAGCTCCCTCAATGGGCTTCAATCTAGTGTGCAACTTGTTTGTCATTGTGGCTTCAACAGCACCAAATGTTTGGTTCAACCACTCTTCTTTTGGAAGTGCTCTTGTCTGGTTTGGTAATGTGGATTTCCATACACTGATAGAGACCTGAACCCATCTCCTCTAGTGTCCTTGGTTTGAAAAACGAGTAACGATTCACTCTTTCCACCAAACTCTATGATTTTCCGATGCACCAATACGCTGCCAAAATGTTTTTCCGAGGTAACCTGAGGTTAGTTGCAATTGATAGGCTCTGAAGAACCAACAGGGAGAACTATTTTCCACAGCGCCACCCTGAGACAGATCAATGCTGTACAGTTACTAAGGAATATTAAAGACAGAAGCTTGCTGTTTGGTAAAGTGGGATAAACAATGACCCTGGACCCCCAGGACCGCCAAGGGCGTCTGATATCAGCCACACAGTAACCGTTACGTTTCTTACTAAGCAAAAGTATCACCAACTAGATACTGTTCCAATGGCAAATACGATCAGTAGAGACACACACAGGCAAACAAGATGTCTTGCAGGAGACATTTCAGTGAAGTATGATGGCAGGAGCTGTCCAAGGAATTACGTTCCAGCTGCTGCTGGATAAAGAAAAGAACTTTTACTGGTGAGACCCAAAGCACGTTCCATTTTAACACCTGATGGGACAAAAAACACCTGAGGTTTCCCAGGGTATTCCCCTTCCCCTCAGCTCACTTTCACTCTTTCACTGCAGGTACCTGGGTCAACTCCAGCGTCTCTGACTTGGCTCCTGTAGCAGTCTCTACGGGACGAAAACAAAAGCCGTCCAGACGCCTGCTTTACCCGCGGCGGTTCCTGTTAAAAAGGCCCATGGGCATAATATGAGGGGTCTAGACAGGTACTTAAAGCTGCCGCCTACAAAATGAGAGTTTTTCTACCCCCTCAGCAGCTTTGAGGAGGTAATGGGGGGAGCTGGTGGGGGGGCTGGAGATCTGAGTTAGACTACAAGGTGCTCACGCATGACAATACAAGTTATGCCTATTAAGGCCCATCAAATGCAATCGCAGCATTAACACGTAAATGGTGTATTAGCAGAAGGAGGCGGGTCAGTCATCAAAGGTCACAAAAGACCAGCACAGGACCTGTTGACTCTTTTCTTCAGATGGTGTGGAACATCTCAAAGTTTCTCCCGGAGCATCCCCAAGAGTCAACAGACGACATACTGCTACTGAAAACATGGCTAAACATCTAAACTTCAGGTTTCTTGTTTTTGGACATACAATAATGCCTGGTTGGTTCAGTAAAATATGCAGTAAACATGAATGTTATCAAAATTCATTAAATTAAAATGAACTTTTTCCAACGTTTTCCAATTTAAGTAACCAAATTCTCATTGCTGCAAAGAGCTGTGCACTGGCAAGAGCCTGGCGATGCGAGACTCGTACGATTCGATTCAAAACACTGCAATATATATACTGAGGTACAGTAAGCAAGGCAACATATTTAGATTAACAAAACATTTTTTAGTCATAGAATAAAAAAAAAAAAAACATAAAAAAACACCATTTGCTAATGCTAACGTTAGCGATGCACCCACTCCGGTAATTGCCATAAGTTGCCGTTTTGCAGATAATAGTTTGTTTTTGGACGGTGACAAAATAGGAATTACTAATTTTAAAATCAAAATTTTGTTTTTACTGTGTCGATTTAAGAATGGATACAGTTTCACAAAACATAGTATTACAATATTCGAGTGTATCAATATTTTCTTACACCCTATTACAGATATATATATATATATCCCAAAAAGCAAACTATTTAAACCATATAGTGGACAATACTGTGTGGACGATATGTTGATGAAGTGAAAATAAGTGAACACATGCTCCACAGAGAGAACATACTATTGTTCATAAACATAACAGTCTGTGCACTAAAACAGGGAGAAAATAGGTTTGGGGTGTGTTAACTTGTTTTCACTCAACAACATATGACCCAACTTTAGCATTCGACTTTATATATGACTTTCAACATTATATTATATATATAATTTTACATAATATATTGCATTTTATGTATGTTCGTCTTGCAAAATGTAGTGTTTCACAATTGCATAGTTTGTGTATGTATATGTAGTTTGTATATGCATATGTATGTATCTTTATGGTATTATTATGGAGAATTATGTTTAAAAAAGTAACTGCAAAATAAAAGACAGCTAAACTTCTGGTTGCATCACAATGAGCTCCAGTTCCCCTAATAAACTATAAGAGTGCTGTTTATCCTGTGTGATGCTTACGACGCTCAAATATTTATGGACATGTTTTAAACAGATGTTGTGGAATCTCATATTTCTCCCGGACAAAACGTGGAGTGGAACACCTCAAAGTTTCCCCCTGCAGTTTCCTTCCAGCCTTGTTTAACCTAAAGCAAATTCAAATGTGGCAGAACTCGCTCTTTACAATATACAAATCGCAAGCACAAATCACAGTAATTGCACAGTCTCCTGACTGAAAATAGCCTTTCTTGCGTTTGATTATGGTCATCATCTCTCGCTCTCCGTCACGAGGACGGGATCATCTCGTAAACACTGTGGCCCCCTCACTCCTCTTTGCTGTAAAAGCAGATCCAGCTGTTCTTCTTCAGCAAATGCTTACCTTGACGTTTCCTAATGCCACGATTTGAACCCCAGGCTACCGGAGCTGAGAACTCCGGCGACAGCCTCTCCTCAGAGCCGTAAACACAGCCCAGGCCCCGACCAGCCCCTGGAGGGGGGTTACTCCATAACAAGTGCTGCGGTGCCTTTAGGGCTTGTTAGAGGGACGCCAGGGAAGAATGAGTTCAGCGGGGGTGGGTGGGTTGGGGGGGTTTACAGACGGCTGGACTAATAGACGGCCAGAGGGCAGGAGAGACGACTGCAGAGGCCACACGACCAGCGAGTTGCCTGTCATTCAGAATGCAAACAAGTCGTTTGGCAACTTCTTCCAGCTGAGAAAAGAGCTGTCAAAGGGCCGAAACCGGGACCATAACAATCTGTGGACCTTTAGTGCTTTTCCCTTTTGGATAGCGTTTGGGGCTGTCGCTACTGATTACGAGTGGCCCCCTTACGACTTTGGTGGCTAATAACCTGTGGTAGATACTTCTTCAGCCCCAGAAAGAAGACTGGTAACAGGTCACCGTCCAGATAAAAACTTATGAAGGCAAATAAAACTAATTTTTAACAGATGTTAATGTATAGAGATTGTATTGAAGGCGATTTTCCAGGGTTTCCATTGGAAATAGAAACAACCGCAATTCCAAAAAAGTTGGGATGCTGGGGAAAATGTAAACAACCTTTTAGGGATGCGTTGCTGCCATCAAGTTCTAAATGAGTTAATAATTTCCATCAAATGGTAAAATGTCTCACTTTCAACATCTGATATGTGTTCTATGTTCTGTTGTGAATAACATACGGGTCTATGAGATCATTGCATTCTGATTTTATTTACCTTTATTTAGATTTTACACAGCGTTCCAATTAGGGTAACTGGGCTTGTAAAAGACAGCTTCCATCTTCAAATGATGTAGAAAATAAATAAATAAATGTTAAAAAAAAATAGAGGGAAAAAAAACCCATTTTTTTAAACAAGGGATGTAATGCTACGAGTAGAGATTGTGATTGTGAAAATTCATAAATTTAATATTCAATCCGATACAACACCACAATGTCTTAATTCGATACATTTTTTAATGTAGCTACAATAAAGAGTGATATTACAATAGATATTTATACAGTATTATTGGAAGGGGTAACCAATTTGGGTAAAATATCCAAGTGTCAATTTTTTCGAACCATTGTGATTCAAATGCAATAGTTCTATAGAAGTCAGAAGTCTTTTTTACTTCCCTCAGTAAGACCACCACATACATTTCTACAGCGCTGACTACCGAATAATGTGCCAGACTGCTAGTTGAAGTTTTATTAGGTTCAATTTCCTCTTTGAAAATGTGCTAAGACAAGGTTTAATATTGTATTATATATTGGAAATTACAGCTTTTGCGATTTTAGAATTTTAATTCAAATAAAATTAAATAATAAATAAAAATTTAAATTCATGTAATTAAAAAGTTTTAGAAAATTGTGATTTTGGTATACAAATTATTTTTACCTCAAGCCTACCTGATGAGTATCGTGCTGGATCGGATATGGTAGGGTATAGGTGGGCGATACGACAAAAATATAATATTGTCATACCTCAGGAAAGTTTCCTGAAACATGATACGTCACGACATTCCTTTTATCAGACATTAAGAAGCAACCATGCTCCTTTTAAAACATGCTATCAAAACTGTGAACACAATGAGTTTCATTCAATATTTGTATATACTGTGCTATACTAAATCCAGTCTAACAAGACCCACTTAGCTTTCTTTAAAATCGCAGTTGGTGGGTGTCTGCAAGTACTGACCATACACACCATGTGCTCAGAAAAGCTTATTGTGTGACATAATTTATCATAATAACAAAATACACTGTCCCATATTTCCATATTAGCATTAGCATTACAGCCTGCTAAACTGAAGTCAATTAAAAACAGCTCATAATCAAGCTCAGTGGTTTCAGAGTATCGGCGTCAGTATCGGCCGCTACTCAAGGCTTCGGTATCAGCACAGGAAACAGTGGTATCGGGCCATCCCTACCCAAGACTGTGACTGGTTAGTATTCTCAAGAACCAGGACAACAACAACAACAAAAACAACAGGCAGCACACACTAAGAAAACGCAAACATGTACACACACATTTACACACACACACACGGGCACGCACACACACGCACTGGAGCCAGTCTGATAAATGGAAACAGTTGTCGTGGAGGTAGCAGGGGGTCAGAAGAGCGGCTGCGGTCAGCTAAACCATAACAACCCAATTACTGCAAACACAAGGAGCTATTGATCCAACACACACCACCAAACCAGGCATTCGCCTTTATACACAAACGCACACGTGTACCTCGGGCACCTGACGAGCTTACAGGCTGTTCCGAAAAGAGGAAAGCAGACAAACCTTCCCAAAGACCAGCAACGGTTTCAACCCACTGAGTCACAGGTTTGGTGGCGAGGCTTCAGGAAAAAAACCCTTCCTTTACTATTTACTATTAGAACAATGTCTTAAAGCTAAAGATTTAAACAAACAAACAAATAAATATTAAATTTTACCCTCTCAATGCTTTTATTATTCTACCTTTTTTGTACTGGTAGAGTCACGGTTCAACCTACAACCATGAAACCAATTCGAGAAACGTGCGCTGGTAGCGTCAATACACTTTTCAAGTACAGCTCGGCTCGACCCGCCATCCCTGAAAACGCATGGAACATAAGCGTCCAGATTCTTCTCTGTCCTGGCTCCCAGATGGTGGAATGAACTCCCACTGGCTGTCCAAACAGCTGAGTCTCTCGCAGTCTTCAAGCACAGGCTGAAGACCCATCTCTCTGTAAAGCACTTAAGTGAGTGAGCACTAGTAGATGCGTATGCTGAAATACTTTGCTTTTGCACTTATACTCACCATAACCTTTCTTCTCTCTAGGTATGAGCACTGGGTTGGGTTGCCAGGTAGCAGCACTGGCCCTTGTTCGAGTGTCTGAGCTCAGGGTGAGTTTTAGACTCCTAACCTACTTAAACTAGCTGGGAAACATTATCTGACGGAACACTAAGCACAGTTGTAAGTCGCTCTGGATAAGAGTGTCTGCTAAATGCCATAAATGTAAATGTACAGTGATAAAGGGCTTTTGGGAACTACTACATGTACAGCATACGGTATTCATGCAAAGAAACAAACGACGTACTGTCATACCATAGCAATGGCCTAGCAACATCTTAACAACCACCTGGAATACCATAGCAAAATACCTAGTGACACTGCTGTAACCATGTGGTACAAAAATGCATTCAGCCCCTGCTCAACTCTAAATCAACCTGGTCTCATATCCGTATGACTTGTTTTATTGTCCATGGTAGGTTCAATTCCAGTTTGGACTAAGGAGCTCAGTGTACTTCCAGAGTTGGATTTGACTCTGGAGCAATAATTTCATCTCCAAAAAATATGTCACATAAGTTAATTCATAATTCAAGCTGGGTTACACAACGCCTTACCGTGCTTACAACCCTGTCCCAGCACAAAGCCTGTAATAGATGCAATTCACATAGGGTGTATATTCCTGGCAGTTTCTGGAGCTTTCTGTCTGATTGTTGAAATGCTGACAATCCAAGTCCAGGTGTACTTTTATTAGCAGATGACTGTAATAGAATTCTCAACTTGCAGCAATAAAAGGGTTTTAATTGAAGCCTTGACCGATACTAAGAAACCCAGGTTGACAGACACTCAGTTACCCACATACAAATATTAAGACATTGTATTTTATCCTATTGCAAAAGCAGAAACAGCAATCTGTTACTGTATACATCGCCACCAGTCGACTATTACTGGTCTACATCATTTGAGTCCAGCAGCTGCCCTGTGCATTGGGTGAAAATGTCATGATGAACTGACCAATAGGAATCCTTCAATACTGCTTAGCACTAAAGCTCTTTATGCCCTGTGATGGACCAGTAGCCTGTCCGGGGTGTTTCCTGCCTTCCGACCCAATGAGCACTGGGACAGACACCAGTACCCCCAGTGGCCCAGAAGGGTAAAGCAGCTTAGAAGATGAATAAATGAATGAATAAATGAATAAACAAATGAATGAATGAATGAATGAATGAACGAATGAATGAATGAATGAATAGCTCCTTACAATAAAGTACATCAAAAGTAAAGATCATTTTGCCGTCTATTAAGTTCTAGGTAAAATGCTATTGAAATATCTATAAATCTATTTTAAATTTAATTGTAAACTATATAAAAGTAGATATGTAGATGTAGAACATAGTTCAATGCCATGAAGATTTTTTTTTTCATGCAACATAAATTAATGATCTGTTTTATAATAAAAATAATACAGATTTCTAATAGAACTAATATCATGAATATAGCACTAAACTGAGGTACACAGGTATTTGCCACAGATTACAACTCTCTCATCTACAGAGATCTGCAATCTCTATCTCTCTCTCTCTCACACACACACTCACACTGCAGAGGTGTCTTCTTTTGCAGCAGTAGTGCGAGGCCCGACGCAGCCCAAACCAAGGCCCACAGTTTTCCGTCAGTTGGCGCTCTAATTACTGGGCCTAATTGGGCGTGAGAGAGGTGATTGGATTGAGCGCTCTCACGGCTTTCAGGATTTCTCCACACAAAAAACAAAGCGTATTGTTCTCGCTAATGCACCACACACAGTCTTTGTTTAGAAGGCAGGGCACATACTCTTAATTAACCCAAACCAGAGTCTCCAGAGAATTCCCTTAAACAACATCAAGACCAGGCTGTGATACGTTCACGAGTGACCAGTTATAAATCTCAGTGTAACAGATTTCAGCATTTAACTTTTTCCTTCATTCTGTCATTTTTCACTTTAATTCAATGTAACTTTACTTCCCAACTGACTTAGACTATCAAAACATCCTATACATATACATACATACATATACACTCATCCTCAAAAACACAGCTGCACCCAGAAGGAAGTGTGGGATTGCAGTGCTATTGGGAAGGAAGATAAAGATTACCAGGACCAATAAATGATGATAAATTTAGACTGATATGATCAATATTTATTGAGCTACACATACAGAAGTAGTGTCTCTCAGTATGGCGTCAGGCTAACACGACATGCCAGACGTCTCAGCATGGAGTTTTAGAGGTTCCTAATGGTGTCCTGTGATAATCCATCCCATGCAGCTTGAACATTCTCATACGGTTCCTGCAGATGGTGCGGTAGGGGTGGAGGTGGAGTGACACAAGGCCTTCTGGACATGTGGCACGTGACAACAAACCATTCATCTTGGCGCTGACCACGGTGCTTCCACACACGGATTCGTTGGTCGTCTCCACCAAGACAAAAGCGGGACTCGTCACTGAAGATGACCGGCTGCCATTCTGAGTCACTCCATGACAGTTTGGCACGACACCATTGCAGTCTTTGGTGATGTTGACGTGGTGTTATGATCAGTCATTGTGACGGTCTGCGTGCATGTAGTCCTGCGTGGTGCAGCCGTCTGCCAGTGGTGCTGACACTAACGAGATGACTCATGGAGGGCATCGTGCAATCGTGGCTGTTGGGTCAGTCAGGTACAGCGATAAGACCAGTCCTTGCTTACGTTACATGTGAGGCCGAGCGTGAAACTTGAATCATTAGCATGTCTCATTATGTCAAACCTACCCACCAAGTTTCATTCCTGTTGGTTGATTCCTTCTGGATGATGGGGAGTGTGTATATAACTACACCCACTACCATACAGTATGCGGTAATGGTAAAGCACAGACTTGCCGCAGAATATGCTTTTATCAGTCACTGCCCTCTCCCTCCTGTCTGTACGTAATGTAGAGATTAGAAACATCCCCAGGCCAGCACTTCACAAGGGCTGCTCTTTACGTCTCCTCACTGCTCATGGTCTGCTTATACTGCTGTCGCTGACAAATCCACTCATCGCATGTGCATCAAAAACCAATCCCGCACTCAGACAAGCTTCTCATTCTGCGCCTCTGTCTTTCCTTCACTCAACACACGCGAGCCCCTCCACCCCCGCCACACACACACACATATGCTTAAGAGATCTAGGGGGGCTCGTGTTGTTTTTTGGGGCCTGCTGTGTCATTATTGGAGTAAATGGCAGGGGCAGGCCTGCGCAAGCGGCTGAGTGGAAGAAACGCTGACACGACTATCTCCGATTTTCATCCTCTTATCCTCAATCCTCCATCAATCCTCATGCTAACCTGGCCTGCGGACAAAACTAGCACTGCACGATCTAAGCCTTCGCTAAGCGAATCTTTCAGGATGAATTTTCCAGCGTGACTGACGGCGCACTCGTGCACCAGCGAGCCGACCTACGGCCTGGTGGAATACTTCTTTCACAGTTGAGGTGTTTCGAGCTATGGACACATACAATTAAAATCACAGCAAGGGACTCATACATTCAGGCCGGTGCTGACAAACTTATCTTTGCAGCCTCGTAAACTGGACCGCTAAGTGCAGAAGTCATCTTCGAAGTATTTCGACACTCCCTGTCCTCCCCCAAGCCTCGCTTTTATCGGGGTCAGAAACCCTCATGCTTGTAACCTGCGAACTGTGAATCACTCCAAGAGTCTTAAGTCAGCTTGACGTCAATGGTATCAGTTAGCTTGTATGAGGAAAAGGGTTTCTCCACCACCAGTGGGCCATGAAACACCTCCTAGTGGTCTGTGGGCCTGTGGTCATAGGGAGACAGTAGTTTGTCGGAGGCCAGTAATGTCATAAAGAACCATATTAGCATTATACTACGTGTATTAACATAAGTATGTCCCAGTGGGCGGAGTCAGAGAGTGGGTTACAGTTTTAGAAGAATCACCCAAACCCTCAAACCTAAGGAGGACAACACAAGACCATTGCTCTTGTTGCACATGATGGACTGCAGCTCCAAATCAGAGTCCACATCCACCCTGTACATTGGTAGTGGTTTTTCGGTCCTCCAAGCATGTTTTTTAAGCGTTGTTTTTAACATAACTGCAAATTCTGGTTTCTGCGACTGGACTGAAATGGACGATATGACGTTTTGCAGGCCCCAGTTCTCAGGTTTTCACCACTTGGGTCTTAGCACTAGGTTTTTGGTGGTCCATTATGCTTTGTAGTTATAATCAGGTGGGCTTTGGGACGGAAAAGGTTGAGAACCCCTGCAGTAGTTGAGGACTTACCTGACTGACTTTTTACTTCAATTACCTCGAAACAGACCATCAAAGCAAATGTCTATGCACATGAAGTCGCTGAAGGTAAGACATAAATGTTGTAGAATGTTACAGCCTACGAAGCTTGAAGGGATTGGCTGGTGTTGGTTTTCCTCTTTGTTGTAAGTCACACGTCAGATGTCTGATTTGAACTCTGGTTAGGTGGGTTATATTGGGGCTGGTTGGCTTTATCCAAAGCCTCTGTTCTTGTTGATGTGTACAGTCATGTTATTGTACTGTAGCTTCAGATTAGCCAGGCTGCACAGCACTACAATAGACTCTAGCTAGAAATGGGTATCATATCGGGTTTCATCCATTTATACGATGTTGATACTCATCAATACTCTTATTGATACTACTCCCCATAATTTGGTGAGACCAACAAAGACATAACATGGGAAGGTGTGCAAAGTCTGAGGTTGTCTTGCTATGGCTGAAAAAAATGGAAGCCTATAAGCAATACAAAATTACGGAAAACCAACAGTCATCAGGAAAGTACCCACCAATTTCAAGCCTAGGCTACCTAACAGCTAGCGATTTATGTTGTGCTAACTAGCTTAATTCTGCTCAGACTCAGTTTGTATAACTAGCTCCCACCTGATGAAGACCATCAAAACATCCCAATTACTCTTCAGTGCATTTCCAATGACCTGTAGACTTAATGTAGTTTACCTGTAGTTTTAGGGCGAGGTAGAAGTTCCTATGCACTAGCTTCTTGTCCAGATTTTACAGTTCCACCTTAAATGGTGCCACAGTTATATCATGCCTTGATATCAGGCTATAACCTATTGCTGACAGCAGTGCCCTCATCATCACCCAACATAAATTGAGGATACAATACGCTAGCAAGACTGTGTATGTATCAACGAGAATGCAGGCTTCATATACACCCAACCCCCACCAATAACGGAGCCCACATAACAGACAGATCGGACAGCTCAGATACGCCTCAAAGAGGAAAAACAACCCAGCCAAGTTCAAAATGTATAACATCAGCACCACGTATGCACCGTGTATATCACAGCTACCAGCTAGAAAAGACCCGGTTTACTCTGAAACAGTGGACCTGATAAATGAACTGGACAGTAGAACACATCTAGCAGTGAGCAGTGTGATGAATGCCTTTGTTCTTTCTCTCTTTTTCTCTTGGGCCTTTCTTATCTTCCTCCGGCATGTGCACGTATGTGTGGGTGGTGGAAGGAAGGTAGGGGTCTTGTTTCGTACTCTCTCGTTCACGTTTCAGTATAATGCTTTGTTTATTACAGTGTACTTTTGTATTATAGTGTTTATTCCATGTTGCGAAAGCGGGAAAAACAGCAGAACTGGCCGCACGTCAGCAGGAGCAAAGGTATAGCGGTGTAAACAAGCAGCCGCAAGCCAGCCAGAAGGACCCTGAATGACCTCCAGTCACGTCAGCTGGCCGACGCCGACCTAAGCCTGCGTGCCTCGGACCGCTGGACCAGCCAGGGCTGGCACATTCTGAATGACCTACAGTCTGCAGACGTCTCCTTCTCCTCCCCCTTTCCCTTTCCTCCGCTCCTCTCTTCACTCCCTCACTCTTTTTCCCCTCGTGTCCAACGTCTGGACTCCCTGCTTTGCCACATCATGGGTGACTATCCCCTCCAACTGCTTTCCTTTTCTCCATTTGTTCAGACAGACAAGAAGAGTGGAGGAGAAGAAAGCCAAATACTCTCTCTCTCGGACCTTTTGGAAGCTTCTTTTAAAATACCAACTGCAAAGCTCTTATGGGAACCCAACAGAACCCGCTCTGGCTCCGTCGTTTCCGAACTTGTTCAAATGTCATCCTTTTCCTGAGGATTTCAGGATTGGCTGTAAAAAGCATTACTTAAAGCGCCAACAAACCCCGGCTTAAATGAACCCCACTACCTGCCAAAGGGATCTTGAAGCGCAGAAGCAGATGTTGAGATGCGATACCAAATGGTCCAGATGCTGAGATACGATACCAGAAGGCCACTACAGGCAAGGAATTATCATCGACTTGGGGTCACAACGTTGTGTGGCTCATGCTTGTTCCACCAGAAAGCGAAAAAAGAAGAAGTCTGACCAGAGAAGCTAATTCCGTGCGAAACCACCCAAATTCAAACAGGAAATGCCCTTTCAGGACTGCTGGGCCATGGAAGTCATTATATCTCCCATGTGTAACTCAAGTTCACGTCCCTCTGCATGTCTGATGAGCAAAACAACGAGATGAAAGTGGCTAAAAGGAGCCAACCAGGTCAATCAGCCTGTTTGCCTTAAAATTGGCCATACATGCTCTAGTTCAGTCAAATGCTATTAACCTCAAACAGCCATGAAGGTGGTCTCAACTTAACACTGCAACAGAATGGCACATTCTGCATCATACAACCATTGCCGGACCAGAGGGATCTTTGAATTCAGTGGCAGTAGATGTCTGCTGGGCATCTGCAAGTTTTGACAGGTTTTTGGACCAAGAATGTTACAATCCGGGCTCCCCAAAGTTAGCCTACCAAGACAGGATTTGGTCGAGAACAGCCATAAAGTTAGTCACCAACCTCCTTTTGGAGATCTACCTCAGGGGTTTCATCTTCATCCTAAATCTAACATGCCTTATTCAACTAAACAAGGACCATCTATAGAAGGGATCCTCAAATCCGCACCTGGAATCCAGTTTCCAGTCCTGGATTTCGCAGTGACCGGTAGGTTCTATTAACTGTCACAGTGTTTCTCAGATCTGGTCCTGGAGGCACCCTGCCCTGCCTCTAACACATCTGACTTAACTTACCAGCTCATTACCAAGCCCCTTCAGAGTTGCAGGGGGTGTATTAAAGCAGGGAATCCAGTAAAATGTGCCGGGCAGGGTGCCTCCAGGACCAGGGTAGAAAGACACTGAGCTATCAGTAACTACACACTCCAAGACAGGAATGTGGATTTAAGGTGGACAGATGCCTAAACCGGTTTTTCAGTATAGACCAGCGGTCTTCAAACCCAGACCTTTGAAGAACTCCAGTTCCCAGTCCTGAATTTTGGGATAATCAGTAGGTTCGATTAACTATGAGTGTCTACAAATTCCAGAACCGGAATATGGAATTATATATGATCTATAGGCTTCTATGAGATGGATCGGCTGTGGGTGGTTAGGAATGGAGTGGCCTGACACTGCCAAACTCTCTAGGGTAACCGAGAGCTGGAAAAGGAAAGACGACTGACATCCAAAAAGACACAGGCTTGGTTTCTGGCATGATGCACAAAAGGAAGTATCTTGAAAACAGAAGCATGATATAAAACACAGGACTGGCGGAGGATCTGTGGCTGGGATCAGGGATGGAGGTACAGCCTTATGTAAAAAGCATGAACACTAATGGTCATATCCTATGTTCTGCTGAACCCCTAAGGGTGTTCTTAAACCCAGAGCTTAGTTCTGGACGAAGGCCCATTTGTTCGGCGAGTTTGGTATGTTTGGTCCAATGTGAAAGCTGTTTTCGAGCCCGGGAGTGGTCCAGGGAACCGATCTCTGGTCCTTCTGAAATCAGTGTTGGGGGGGGTGGGGGCTTCCACTCTCAGTGAGCGCATGGATGCCATCTGTTCCCAGTGACACATGTGGGGTTTGTCTTGTAATGTGACTGCTTCAACTTACCACGCTACTTCCCTTTTCCAGTTTCGTGATGCTGGTGAAAGGATTGTTGTGGACAAAAAGTGCTGTTCTTTGCTGTTTGAGCGTTTGTATCCGAGGAAAACATCAAACAGCAGCAAACGGAGGAAGCTGGTGCCTACTATTGTGCAAAGCTACACGCAGAAAAGTGATGCATAGAACTTCGCAATCAATTCGCGGTTTGGGTGGAATTCCTGAGCCCAGAATCTGACCTGAATGCGAACTCAAGTTCTTAGGGCAAGTGTGAAAACAGCCCAAATGGAAATATGTTACCAGTTCTGTACATTTTATCGCACGATTTCCATGAATTTGTTTAACGTATCGGAAAAATACAATACAATTAAAGTGTACAGAAGTGTAAAGGACGTCTTCGCTTACCAAAACCAGGGCAAAACCAATCTGACCGGCACACCCAAACTCTTGCACACGACTGCAGATCTCCACTAGTGGGGCCCCACCCTCATTAGCTACTAGAAATGATGAACAAGCACTTGGTGAGCATAATAAGTTCTAAGTTTAGCTTCCAAATCTAGCATTGTGTGCTCATGCTGGGTTCCGTAAAGGCACTTCTTCATGGTGACATTTAGCCTCAATTACAGCAAAATGTCAGCAGCACCCCAAAAGGAAAGCTACACTCCTCACCTCCCTTTACAAAGGAAAAGTTTGGATGCAATCAAATTCATTTCTTTCAGGCTCCCAGAGCTCACTGTTGTCCCCAATCTTTTAAAGAGTTCCTGGGATGCTTTCAGGCTCCGCTACTCTGCTGTGATGCTATGAATTATGGCTTCCGTCTTTTTAAAAAGCCAACATAACGATCGCACTGCTGAGGTCCTGCTAAACAAAGGCCTTGATTCTACCCCAAACTGCGCAGCTTTGATTAAGGTGCCTTGTAAAAAGGCGTAATTAAGGTTTGGCTGTGTTTAGGCATTCTTCAACATCTTTATCTCCTAGCCCTCCTTATCTGCCCGTACGTAGGCCTGAGCGCGCTCGCAGGCACAAAGAAGACAATGCTTTTACTTAGTGAACGCAGTTCAGGTTCTCCTGAGAATGACATAATGGAATTCAGTGTTACAAAAAAAAAAAAAAAAGAAGAAGCGGCAAAGCTTACTTCAGTATTTAATTATATTAGCTTGCTCTGTTTCTCCGGCACATGCTGTTCCCCTCTCTCTCGCTCTCTGTGTAGTCCCTAGCACATCAGCGGGAGGAAAGCATAGCAGGTTTCAATGGTGTAAACAGTTCCTAGTGCATTTTACCACCAACAGAATACACTATACCAAGAACAGAAGACACAAATGACAGAAAATGGTCTGTTTTCAAACGTGTGTGTGTGTGTGTGTGTGTATATATATATATATATATATAGTCCCAAACTTTACTCTTGATGAGGTCGATGACTGTTTGCCACTGGTGGTCCACCCTTAGGGTAGAGGTATACTTGCTGTTAAGTACGCGTTCATGTACATATGATGGCTGCCTCACGTATCCTGTGTCCGTTTGGCCTGTCTGTTGTGCACATCGTCAGAAATTAACGATATGGGTATGCAATGTGCAGTACACACAAAAACACTAGGAGGCAGTGCAGTCGCTCAGCAGCAATACAAGAAAGGCTATGTGACCCAAAAAACATGTCCTTGCCGCCTGTGCACAGTGACAACTACGCTCGTCAGAACAGCTGGCGAGAGATCAGTATTATTCTACAAGTAGATATGGAAACAAATCCGAGACCGTTATCCCAGACAGCATGCGGATGTGGGCCACATCTGCAAAGACATGGCAGTGCTGGCCCACCGTTGGCACTGGCAATATGCAGTGAGCCAAAGGTGGTCCACATATTTAAAAAATGCCTTTGGCCCACCTGTCCCAAAACAGATACAGAAGAGTCGCCTACTTTTGGCTGATGCATATGTGGCCCAAATCTTGCAATCGAGAGCGGTCCGCCCAAGTGCTGTCAATCCATGCAGCAAGTGGGCCAGATGAAAACAGGGAATGTGGGCCAAATATGGGCCAGAACACGCTATTTGGGATGTCCGTGCATGGTGGAAAGTGCTGGACAAACCTCTAGAGGAGGCCTCTAGTAATATGCGTAGCACACAGGTATGTGAACAGTTTAGGACACAGTGTGTCGTCTCCACAAACGCATGTCTAAACAGGAAGTATATCTCTACCCTTAGGCTGCAAAGATTATTGTCCTATGTACAAGATCTAACTAGTTTTTAATCTCCACAAACACATTTTAAAACGTGTATAGCTAAAATTTAAAACGTATTAAACAACTGGCTAAAATGATCTAAATCTGATCTGATCTAAACCTGATCTAAAATGATTTAGCTGAAAGTGTTGTTGCTAAAACAGAAAACTACTTAATAAACTAATTTACAAACGATAACAAAATTAAGAAATTAATAACAGACTAAATTGCCCAAAAAACGCTGAGCAAAACACCAGTGGGCTGCTAGCTTCGCCGTTAGCGGGCCAACAGTGGTCCTCCATCCTCTTGCTATTGGGCCAAATAGCCTCCCTCAGGTCTCCTCTGAGCATCACTGAAACACCAAAACCTTAGCATAGTGCTAATGACGTACTGTGCTGTTATTTCCATCCTCTGGTGAAACTTGCTACAGAACAGACACGTGTAATCTTTTATCTGTAACTGTTTTGCAGATGTGGATTAATCTGAATGCTAGGAGTAGTGAGGTGTTTGGCATCGCTTTACATTTTCCCCCGCTCTCAGGCGGAGGAACGTAGGAGGCTAGCATAGCATACTAGCTATCAAGCTAACAGGTAACTTCTGTAACTTTCTTCAGTAAAAACACTGAAAATTCACATAAGAGCTTGAGGACGTGACATTGCACAATTCTTTTCTCCGTTTTTTCCCCCCATACTCCAACGTACACAACCATTTTTTTAACCAGGATGCAAACAATCCTGCGCGCTATGCTAACAGAGGCCTGCGGCATTTTAGCTTGTCTTTGCACCAGGTCTTAGGCTGGATTCGATTGAAGCTTGGAAACCTGGAATTTCCCGACTTCCGACTAGGATCAAACTCAAAAGAAAGTTTCCAAACACACAAACTCCAAGCCCCGACTTCCCACTTTTAAGCACAGTATTATTACACATTTCACTACAAAAGGCAACTATTCTCTCATCCCGTCCTTTTTGCCACTCTGGCAGAAAACTAGAACTGTGGGATGGTGTGAGGTCACCAGCATGCATGGCACATGCCCCATGTGGTTTTTCCGAGCATCTGGAGGAACACGAGAGGTGGGACTGAGTGACCGCATTTTGTGTGAGCACTACAGCAGGGATTCAGGTCAAAGAGTCTTCTCCCCTCTCTGCTATTGACAGTGTGCTAGGAAAGAGCCTGCGTGGTGCGGTACGTGCCGGTCTGTGAGAAGGGTTTCATTAAATAAGAGACAATAAGTGTAAGCAATGGAAGTGCGTCTGTGCTGTGCAGTTAGTAAAGCTGAGTTTAAGACAAGGCACTGTGGGGACATCTGCGAAACAGATGACCGCAGGCTGCTTCCTTTAAAATGTTCTCTTCGCTGTGTGAAGACAAGCACACGGGGTTGGAAGGCCCAGCATGCTGAAAGTAGGGCCCAACATTTTGTTGCCAAAATGATACGGATGTAAAGGGGCTAAGAATTCCAGTAATTGAGAATTTCGGCCAGTGCGGTCAATAGACAGATAAGAGTGCTGGTTGTTAACTGCACTGTGAAATAGGAATGTTACTAGGAATGTGAAGTGATGTCGGAACCACATGGAATATTTGCTTTATTATATGAGATTTCATGGCGTATTCATTAAACTCCAAAAGAAGAGAATGTTAAAGAGGACGTATATTATGCTTTTCTGGTGTTTCCCTTTTCCTTTAGTGTGTTCTAAAGCTTTCTGGTGGTCTGCAATGTTACTAAGCCCAAGAGGAAGAAACTCTCTCCCATAGAGACCACTTTTCTCAGCTGCCCGAAAGGCCTTGTTGGAATTCCAGCCCTTTCCTCTGTTACAAGGTGATGTCATCTCGAAACACAGTCCTTATTGCCAGCGCACAACGCGCACCGAGAGCTAAAGCAGTAGAAATGTACCACTCTGAAACGTCCAGAGTAGCTTGCAAAGATGGATCGGGTCCACCAACTTGTTCTACACGACCTTCAGAACCAGATACATGGCAGGACAGACGCCATTGCAAGAACAGCCACAGAGGTGTGGGAGCAGCACTTGTTCAGGATGCCGTTCTAGCGGTTGACCAATCAGAGCACACTAGGCTCATCAGGAGGCGGGGCTTCAAGACACAGGAGCTCTAACAGAGCATTTCAGACAGAGGGTGAATACAGATGTACACTATAAGAACTACTGTGTTGCAGGAAAATTGCAGCAAAAATTAAATTATGAACGATAAAATGGGCATGATAGGTCCTCTCTAAGTGGGCTACTGAGCTAAAACACCTTATTTTATTCATTTTATTGCATTTATTACTGGATATGCAAATCACTCTGCAAATCCATAATTAATGTATTAATACTTCACCCTGCATGTGCAGAGGTGTACATGACAGAATGGGCCCACAGGTCCCTTATCGGTGCATCCCTTATTATCGTATTTCTTAAACTCATATAAAACTGCAGGAACACGACTTTACAGTCTGAACAGTCAATATTAATAAAAGACACTGAATGTTGTTGCTTTATCTGCGGGACTTTTGCTGACACCAGTAATCCACGGGACCTCAATACCGGCTGATATAACTGGGCAACCAATGAATCGGTCATGCCCTGAAAGGGGGATTACAAATGTGATGTACTCAAAAGTATTAAATAGTCACAGCAATCCTGGATAAACTCCTCAAACATGCATATCGTCGCTGTCCAATGAAAAACATGTATCTCCATTTTTGACGATTTTTACTTGTATGTGTCATTTGATCACATGAGCTGCTGTTTACACTGTCTGTGAATTTCATGAGGAAACAGAAATGGCCCAAAAATCGCTTGGGAAAAAGTCTGGTTCCATTGACTTTTTGACCAATTAAATTGGGTTTTGGCCGCTCCTGTAAAGTTGCTATCTTGGAGATACTTGTGTTTCTTTGGACAGCGACGACATTCTACTGCAGACTCACACATGAGCCATGAAATCAAGGCCCAGTGATGAAAGAGCACCAGTCCTGTTTCGGTTTGCCAAAACTGCAGGAACATTTTTGCGTAAGCAGATCAATTTGCTGTTTGACAAACACGAGAGAAGGAACGGTTCACTCACCCCTGAACGCTGTGTAAACAGGGCATCAGAACGCCGGACCTTCTCCTAAAGTCTGCTACATTCTTGAAAATAAAGGATTATCTGGAGCGACGCCACATAAGAGAGTAAAGAACCTTTTTTTAAAGGGTAAAGAACCTCCACCTAATGTGAAGTCCTCCCCTAGAACCATTCGGCCATCCAGGAACCTTTATTTTCAAGAATGTACGGACAGGACACCCCCATCTGGAGCTGTTTCCCAGCGGCCCCTCGGGACGGCAGAGATGAAAGGGTTTAATAACTTCTTGCCGCTACATCGCCGCCCGAGAGGCACATTCACTAATTCTCTATTTGCTGTGTTGGCATGAACTCTAGTAAAGAGAAAATACGTGAAGGGCTTAAGCCAGATTCGGATCCCCTCGTGCCCGATGCTTACTGGCCCGCCGAGGCCTTAATGCTTTGGAGCTCTCTCGGCTGTGAAATTCAAGGCCTCGCTTCCCATTCCGTGCCATCTATCTAAATCTGTTTGAGCTACTAAATGGGAATGGAGGAAAGGACAGAGGTGATGATGCAAGGAGCAAGCCTGTTTAAAAGCGATGCTCCGCAAGGATTTGTTTGCTTACGGAGAGAGGAAGGGTCCGGCAGGGGGGGGCTAAGCAGCTGTGTAAAACAGATTGCACTTCAAATTTCACGTCACAGTGTCATCCCAACTTTGACTCAGAGAATTGTTTATGTCCTTTTAGGAACAAGGAGTCCCATGTTTGACGGGGCCAAGCACAAGACAAGAACCATCCTAGTCAGATCAGCAGGACACTGTATCCAAAACAGCACGTTATTCAAACGGCTGAAGTAATATACTGAGTAGGGCTGTGTACTGGCAGGAACTTGGCAACGCACCACCATATGCACAGGTTTGCTAATGCTAATGTTAGCGTTGCGCTGTTATGGTATTTGTTTATTTGATTACAGCAGTGCTATCTAGAAGACAGAGGTTTAAACACAACACTAAATGAACCACTGTCTGCCACCAATCTTTACACGTACGCTCTTAACATTATGCTAATGCTAATATTAGCACTGCACCTTTATGCTACTTGTTTATTTGATTACAGCAGTGCTATCTAGCAGTCGGAGGTTCAACACTAAATGAACCACTGTCTGGCACCATGTTAGTGCCGCGCCCTTATGCTACTTGTTTACAACAGAGCTATCTAGCAGTCAACACAACACTAAATGAACCACTGTCTGCCACCAATCTTTACATGCACACTATTAACACTATGCTAATGCTAGCCCTGCACACTTATG
Source organism: Semaprochilodus insignis (assembly GCA_034552555.1). Lineage (NCBI taxonomy): Eukaryota > Metazoa > Chordata > Actinopteri > Characiformes > Prochilodontidae > Semaprochilodus > Semaprochilodus insignis. The sequence continues at coordinate 30,960,825 of CM067484.1, forward strand.
CTACTTGTTTACATGATTACAGCAGCGCTATCTAGTGGTCAACACAACACTAAATGAACCACTGTCTGCCAAAATTATGTGTACATTAATTAAAAGTCCATGCTGTGTTTTTGAGAATCGATACAGTCATAAAACATAATATCAGGATATATTTTCAATATTTCCCTACACCCAACACGGAACGTACGATATAAGACAAAGCATTCTTCTGTTTTGGAATATAGTGAGAATTTTAGCTGATATTTTATCATTATCCTGGTAAACTGAACACTTCTGAGCATCTCGTTGATACCGACTACTTGACTGTTTAATGCCAAGCAGACCATATTTGGTCCCGTTTTACTGGACTAAATAGTGCAGCGCATATGATACATGTAATAAATGTCATTTTGTTAATAATGCTTATGTCTGTTTACTTTAATGCAGCTTGCAAATACATGATATGATATTTCTGACACGTCGCTCAGCACTACTGGCTCCGTCTATTGATACATTTCAAATGAGGAATAAGAAAAAGTCCGAAAAATTCCACCCACTCAAATCCAGGAAGCTCCGCATCACTCCTGAGAATGATTTACGGACCTGAAGAGCAGCTGTCCACAAAGTTAGTCCTCATACGAAAGATCAACAGCACCCGAGCTTTGACGGGTCAACCAGGGTAACCTGCCCGGAATACCAATACGGGCCGGTGGGCTGGGATTATTGTCCCTGAGCCACTTGTAGGGGGAACTGTGGCTTTCTTGAGGGGTGAAAATGTAAAAATGAACAGCCAAGGGCTCCTTTCAGCTGCAAATGAGGACACGGGAGAAAGCCAGGCCGTGAAAGAGTGAAAAAGAGCAGGATGAAAGAGAGGGGAGGGAGGGAACGAGGGGTGGGAGGAGGAGAGGAGTTAATAGAGACGGAGGTCTAGGAGACTTCACTCGTCTCCTGAGCAGCTCTGTCAGAAAGACAGACTGAGAGGGAGAGAGAGAGAGGGGGGTCTGAGGTTGTGGTCAAACTGCCCCTGGATCAGATGACAGCAGATTTCCAGTAATGCCACACTTGGACCAACAGCACGGCACTCAAAGGGACGGATCGCAGACTGACCGCACTAGCTGACCCAGATCATTCGGACTGGTTTACAGCTGCAGTCTGGGCTAAGACTGAAAAGCCGGGCACTGCTATGTCCACAAAGGTGATGCATCAGTATTCCTGACGGGTGCCAAAACTTATGCTTCTGGGGGACAACAGTGACCAGCTGGCGGGAAGTGGGGGGGCACAGTGACGTAAAGCACCTCGAGCAGGAAAACCCATCAGTGCAAACTTAACGGTGGTATGTACATTGCAAGAAAGTACAAAAACAACAACAACAACAACAACAACGTCACGTGACGTCACTGCATGGCAATAGAGAAAAGTTGCTTGAAACGTTAAACATTTATCTAAACTTTTTTTCTTGCACGAGCTACTTAAACCAACAAATGACAACAACAAAAACAACAACAATCAACTTCACGAGCCCTTCCTCAGCTCGCGCTCTAACTGTCAGCCGCTGTTGTTGTTGTTTACTAAGTTAATTGTCTCGGCTGTTTTTTTTTTTTTTGCACGCGCGGAGATGCAGCAGCGTTCAAGTCAAACCAGCACCGAACAAAACCAAGAAGAAAGTGGGAGCTCGCGCAGCGGACTGCAAACCCGGTCTCTGCACCGCTGTCAGTAAAAGCCTCCAGTTTTTGCACTTCTTGCTCCAGATTTACGTGGCTGTGTGCGGTGGAGGAGGAGGGAGAGGTGGAGAGAGAGGGAGAGAAGGAGAGAGAGAGGGAGAGGGGGAAAAAGCACGCTAACGGGAGAGAAAGCAGGTTTAAAAAGCAGAAAGCAGCGCTCGCGGGGCTCTCACCGGCTTTGCACGGGTCTTTGTAGTCGATGGCATCCGGCGGCTCCTCGTAGTAAGTGGGCTCGAGCGTGTCCAGCTCGACGCTGAGCAGCACGCGAAGGGCGGAGAGCAGCAGCACGCAGCTCGCGGTGAGATCCATGATTCAACCGAGAGAGTGGGGACACGGCGCGAGGGAGAGAGTGGAGGACTGAGAGCTGAGGGAGGGAGGAGGGAGGGAGGGAGGTTTTAGGGGGAAATGAGATCCGCGCGGAGGGCGGGTTCTAACAGCACGGCTCTGCCTCCTCTCCGCCTCGCGCTCGGGGGCTCCGCAGCAGCGCTATGATTTGTGGAGGCCGAGCAGCGCGATCAGAGCCCGAGCGCCAGAGTTCAGCCTCAGCAAGACCTGCTGCCTTCAGACTCTCTCTCTCTCTCTCAGCCACTCTCTCACTCTAACTCAGTCACTCTCTCACACAATCCCTCTCACTCACACTCTCACTCACTCACTCACTCAGTCTCTCACTCACTAGCTAACTCACTCACTCTCACTCTCTTGATCTTTTACTCACTCACTCACTCACTCACTCACCCAGTCGCTCTCTCTCAGTCACTTTCATTCGCTCTCTCACTCGCTCATTCTCTCACTCACTCTTTCACTTGCTCACTCATCTCTCTCACTCACTCACTCAGTCGTTTGCTCACTCTGTTTCTGTTTATCTGTATTGTTGTACTGTTACCCCTAAGTTCAGCTTTATCATATGTGTGTGTGTATATATATATATATATAATCATATTTACTAATTGTATTACTTTTTTAAAAAATGTTGTATGAATTCTTAAAAAGTGATGTCTGTAAAATTGTATTTATGTAAAGAAGTATTTATTAAATGATTTATTGATTTGTGTGTTTATTTAGTTGATGTATGTTTTCTTTCATTTGTTTTATTTTATTTTTTTGTTTCTCTCGTTACATTACTGCTAAGCTGGGCTTTAGTCCTGACGTTGACTTCAGTTTACCATGTCTTTATTTACTTCTTTGGTTTTATTTTCACTCATTAATCGAAGTCAGCCGAGACACCTCCAGTTTGTTTATTTGATTTATTTATTTGCCTCTTTTTAATGTTATTTTATCTTTAGATGTGCTTCCGGGTTTATTTAACTCTTACCCTTACCTGTGCTTATTTGTTCCTCATTTCTTCTTCTATTATTATTATTATTATTATTATTATTAAATAATATCTACTTTATTTACTTAATGTGGAATTCAGTTCAATTTTTACTTCTCTAAAATCTTTAAGGTGGATTTCAGTTTTAAAAGTGTATTTTTAATACGTGTATTTTTTATATTTAATATATGTATTTTTTATTTATAAGTGTATGTTTTAATTTAATACATGTATTTTTTTTATTTAATAAGTGTATTTTTCTGTATATTTCTCCAGTTTATTTATTTACTACATTTACTTCAACTTTTCTTCTTCAGCTGGGAAGGCTTTTATGTACAGCCAGGCTGGGCTGAATGCCCTGTAGTGATCATGTGATGGTGCCTTAAAACACTCAGAAGTTTTATAAACTCCATGGCAACATGATACCAAACCAGCAGACAAAGCTGTGTGTGTGTGTGTGTGTGTGTGTGTGTGTGTGTGTGTGTGTGTGTGTGTGTGTTTATGTCTGTGCGCACAAACAATGAGCAGAGATGGACGCCAGTTACGACTGAACACAGAGTCAATGCTGAAATGGGTCTGAATAGAATGCATAATGTGCCGTCACACCCCAAAACTAGCAGATACGCTGCTCACCCTCCTGCACACTCTCTAATGCATAAGCATCAGTGAGCGGCACGAGGCTCATTGGTATGCAGAGCAACAGTAGACTATTGATCCGCTGACAGATCTGTGTGTGAGGGTGATATTGATGTTCTTGTACGCCCAGTGTATCTCAGTAGATCTACCGCTTTGTGTTAATAGCATTAATCAATGCCGTGTGAAATTAGCCATAAAGCTTCAAATCCAATGCGTCCACTTCTTTTCGTCTGGTTAGAAAGTAAGATCAAATCGCACTTATCCTCAACACGGCAAGATACGGTGGAGCCAATACAGCTTATGGTTCTGACCACAGAAGTTATAAGGAGTGTTTCAGCCTGGACTGAACAGAGGTCATTCACATCTAAAGGCATTTAAAGCAAGACACCCTGTTTAAAGATGGCAATCGGTCACATGACTTTTGCATACCAATTTTTTTGCTCATATTACAAATACATCTGCCATATAAGTATGTGCAGCTAGCTACACTACTGTCCATTTGATCGGCCTAATTGACCATATAGGAGCACTCTGTGGTTCTGCAATAGGCAGGACCCCCAGGACCACCAGAGAGCAGGTATTATTTGGGTAGTGGATCATTCTCCACACTGCAGTGACACTGACATGTTGGTGGTGTGTTAGTGTGTGTTGTGCTGGTGTGAGTGGATCAGACACAGCAGTGCTGTTGAAGTGTTTAAACACCGTGTCCACTCACTGTCCACTCTATTGGACCTTCCTACCTTGCTGGCCCACCATGTAGATATACAGTCAGAGATGATAGCTTAACTGCTGCTGCACCGTGCAGTGTTGGTCATCAGTGGTCACAGGACGCTGCCCACAGGACGCTGTCGGCTGGATAGTTTTGGTTGGTGGACGATCCTCAGTCCAGCAGTGACACAGAGGTGTCCAGCAGCACTGCGGTGTCCTCTGGTCTATTCACACCAGCCCAACACACAACATTACCCCACCACCACGTCAGTGTCACTGCAGCGCTGAGAATGATCCACCACCCTAACAGCTGGTTCCTATTGGCACCAATGGGACATGATTCAGACTCGGGAAGTTTCTCTAGATCAGAGTACTGGAGCAGTGGAGTTCCCCTTTCATTTCACAACATATGCAGCAGCAAAGACTTTATCAGAGACGATATTCGAATGGTTTAATCCCAGCATGATCTCCTTAAGTGTGAGGGATCCTGTATTACCGACATACTTACTAATATTTCGTGAGTCAGTAGTCTGTCATGTGAAACTGGATGACAGCAGTGAGGAGGAAATCTGAATTGTTTATCAGGACGACAAAGTGAGTATTACTGATATGGCTTCTTCCTTAGTAGCCTCCATTATAACTCATAGCCGTGATTCATATTTCTGCTCCATGTTATGTTATTATTAGCTATAGTCCGCAGCCTGGGTTAAACAAGACACACTGACCATGCTTTAGGCCTAATAGAGGTTATCGGGACAGTTACTTGGCTAAACCAGTTACAGGGTATGTACTATGTGAAGGAACAAATACCTTTATGGTGTTATATAGCTGGGTAGCACAGTCGCCTCACAGCAAGGAGCGCCTGGGTTCGATTCCCGACTGGGGTGTCCGGGGTCCTTTCTGTGTGGCGTTTGCCTGTTCTCCCTGTGTCCGGTGAAATGAAGATGCCCAGTAGGCGTGAATGGACTGGCAGGCTGTCCAGGGTGTTTCCTGCCTTCTGCCCAATGAGCCCAATGGGATAGGCTCCAGGCCCACCGTGACCCAGAAGGATGGTATACACACAGTCATATGCAAACGTGGGGGCACTCCTGGTCAAATCTGATGTGTTTGTTGATTGCAGATGTTGGGTGAAAAGAAATCTACATAAAAATGATGGCATATTTTATATCATATGTTTTCATGCAGCACTAAAACATGCAGATTTGCATAAACGTCAGTATAAGCTCCGTCTACCAACCTCTGGTCTACTTCCACTGTGGCTCGTACAGTTGTACAAATATTTATCAGGTCGTTGCCCTGCCGTCTAATCATTTATGATGTGAATTTCCTGCTGCGTTCTTCTTTCTGGTATCAGATGATACGTGGCATAAAGGCTCCATCAAGGTGATGTCATGCCTAATCTACGTGGCCACAGCTGTGAAACTATCCTCAGAGGCCACGCTGGTCCTCTTACAGACTTCAGGGTGAAAAGCTCAAAGGTTAAGGCCCAAAAGCGACCTCAACCAACCGGGACGTGACCTCCACGACCTGGTCTGAAAGTGATCATGTTGCCCAAAGACAGCTTTAAAAACAGGCCTGTGCTCGGGTTGTACAAAACAGCGTAAGGGTCAGAGTTCCCTCACTCACTAAACTGCAGAAAGTGTCCTAAGAGAAACCTGAAGTGACTGTTTAATACACTTCTTGACTGTTGCTGTGCAGATGGGCAGCTTGTCGGCTAATGTTTTGTGTGCTAACTCTCACATTCAGAATTAGAATTTAGTGCCATTTGCCATTTGCGCTTGCAAACAGAAGAATTTGTCATCTGCATTTAACCCAGCCGTGAAGTGAAACACCCACACACCCTAGTGAATGCACACTAGGGGGCAGTGAGTACACTTGCCCGCAGCTGTGTGTAGCCTCATACATGATGACCAGGGAGCAGTTGGAGGTTAGGTGCCTTGCATTTAACCGACCCATGCAGTAATATATGATATACCTACACACACACACACACACACACACACACACTAGTTGGCAGTGAGTACACTTGCTAGGTGCAGTGGGCAGCCTCATACATTATTGTCAAGGGAGCAGTTGGGAATTAGGTGCCTTGCCCAAGGGTATGTCAGTCATGTCTTGTCTTCCAGTCACAAGGCTGGTTCCCTATCCAGCCTACGATTGCCTGAATCTCCAGTCACTCCACCTCCGTCCGTACCACACAGTCTGCAGGAACTGTGTGAGGATATTCAAGCTACATGGGATGGATTATCACAGGACACCATCAGGAACCTCTACAACTCCATGCCGAGACGTCTGGCATGTTGCATTAGCAAACATGGCGGCCCGACTCCATACCGAGAGACACTACTTCTGTATGTGTAGCTCAATAAATATTGATCATATCAGTCTAAATGTATCATCATTTATTGTTCCTGGTAACCTTTATCTTCCTTCCCAACAGCATTGAAATTCCCACACTTCCTTCTGGGTGCAGCTGTTCTTTGATGATGAGTGTAAAAACAAAGAGACATTTTTCAGAATCATTATTAGCCTCCTGTTCGTCACCCTGTGGAAAATCAAAGCAGCGCTGCTTTGATAGTGCTTTCACTAGAGATTCACAAGGGACTTGACCAGAGCGCACCCAGACTTTTGCATAAGACTGTAGCTTTACTGAATGTGGGACTCCGACTAAAATGAAAACTTCATCAGTACAATCTGCTGCAAACATGCTGTATTCACCTCTTCCAGTGGTGCTGCAATGGTCCCTGAAGAAAAGATTTCCAGTTTAAGGACTAGGGAATCACCTCTCGGATGATGTATATTGAAAGTAGAAGTAAACTGTGAAAGACTGTGAAAGTGTTATTCTTTTAAAACAGAAAAAAACACTTTATATGTAATTTTTTCCAAGTTCTAAAACGTACCATTAATTAGTGTTAAAAGCACATCCGTGGTTTCATCCGCTGAAAAATCTCCAGGCTAGCTGCTTTCCTCGCAGAGCGCTGTCAACCAGGCCCTGCTAGCATCTCTTAATGATGGGCTAGGGGGTAATAGCACAGTGCATGCATGGATTAACCAGAGCTTCACAGGGGTGGTCTAACTCGAGGTACCAAGGGCATGCATCACGGCCCTAGTAAGGGTCCAGAACAGCAGCCGCCCGAAATACATGCTGCCTAGCACCACTTTAGCATGACGTGAACAGCTAAATGAGAGGGATGTCAGCCGACCAAGCAGAGATGGTATATATTTCCACTGCAACAGTGAAATTAAATAATTAACTCCATTTAAGCAGTGAAATTAAAAAGTAGAAATAAATATAGTACAAGAATGAGCTGACTAAATGTACTGTGGTGCCGCCGTGCGACAATAAGTGTTTATGTTGAGCTGTTCTGGATTCATTTGTACACATTGTACATTTGTACATCTTCTATATTGAAGAGCCTGAATATAGGTAGAGTGGTGGTTTATTCTCGTATGTACATTTTTACAGGACTTTTATATTGAAGTGCCTGAACACGGGTGGATTGGTGGTGTTTTGGGCTCATTTGTACAGTTTTTATAGGACTTTTATATTGATGTGCCTGAACGCGGGTGGATTGGTGGTGTTTTGGGCTCATTTGTACAGTTTTTACAGGACTTTTATACTGAAGTGCCTGAACGCGGGTGGATTGGTGGTGTTTTGGGCTCATTTGTACAGTTTTTATAGGACTTTTATACTGAAGTGCCTGAAC
>CM067484.1:30978885-31008289 GCA_034552555.1 Semaprochilodus insignis
ATACACGTTCAAGAGTCTTTAAACATGAGGCATTCTGGGTTTAAATTCTGTTATAACTTCATTCTCAATATTCTACAGAAATAATCAGTCATCTACAGGTCCTCATTCTGGACACCCCAGCATTTCAGTCATATATTGTGTACCTTGCATCTCCAAAAAGGTTACTTTACAGATAAAGGGGGAAAAAAATCAGCTTTACTTATGGGCAATAACTGAGGTCAGATGAAAAAATATTAATTCCATTATTATTGATTTACTATTTTGGATCATTTCTATCATTTTCTATTGATTGTAAAAAGTAGCTGGAGGTTTCAAATTATGCCAAAAAATGAAACAAAAAATGACCAAAATTATGCTACAAGGTCCCACCAGTCACAATATACATACGGTATACGCACACACTCCTACTTTGCTGGCCCACCTTGTAGGTGTACAGTCAGAGATGATAGCTCATCTGCTGCTGCACAGTTTGCGCTGGTCATCCTCTAGTCCTTCATCAGTGGTCACAGAACGCTGCCCCCAGGGCACTGTTGGCTGGACAGTTTCAGTTGGTGGACTATTCTCAGTCCAGCAGTGACACTGAGGTGTTTGAACACTCCAGCAGCACTGCTGTGCAGCATACCAATTCACAGAACTCATTATATTAATCTGAAACCAAAAACTTTGTTACTGAAATCACAGACTTCCAAACGGGGACTCAAAACTTTTGAACAGTAACGTTTATGATCCCAGATCAGTTCTCTTACATCCACACATACAGGCCTGGGTGAGAGTTCAGACCTGCTACAGAAGCCCAGTTTTTGACAGCGTTCGGCGTATCATGGTGCCATCTGTGCAGTCCGACCATCCTACGTTTACAGCAAGATACTGAATCATCTTCTATTTGACAGATATACGGGATCATAAAAGGAACATGGAGTCCATAACCGTTCCATCAGCTCCTCCAGGGCGTTGAGGCAGATAAGCAGGTTAGCCAGCAAAACTATCGGGTCAGCTGTTTTATAGCTGGGGATGCATCTGACTTCCGCGCACAGGCGAGAACACCACACAGCCCGTCTGGCAGAGCCTTAGCAGGCAGCACGAGTCGTCGTAGCTTCAAACGGCAAGGATGGAGTTTATGGTCACTGTGAGAAAGAGAGATGAAAGAGAAACAACAGTTATACCACAGAACAGCAGCAGAATAATCACAACCCTGCTTCCAAACAGCATTGGGACATCGACGCTAAATATCCAATAGGTTTTAAATGTATCGAAATTTTTAATCTGACGCCAGCTAAGTGTTTCAAAACCGTTGGGACTGGTAAATTTGTGTAATGCTTGAATGATGATTCAAGAACAACGTTTATCAACGTTAAACAGCAAAGAACTGAGAGATTTTATCATCTACACGTCATAATATCATTAAAAACACTATTCTCACTGCACGGGGTCAGGAACACTTTCCAAAACCATCATCTGCAAACACAGTTCATCCCTGCATCTACAAACATGAGTCAAAACTCTACCAGGCAAAGAAGAACCCAGATATAAACTGATCCAGAAACGCTGCTGCCTTCTCCGGGCCTGAACTCATTTAAGATGGACTGAGGCGAAGTGTAAAAGTATCCGTTGGGCCGACCAATCAATCTGAAATTCTTTTGGGAAATGATGGACGCCATTAACAGTTACCATCCCAAAACTAGTTTTCTGGATTTCAAACTAGCTTAAAATGTTAAGTTTAAATGAAATCATGTGGGCTGGAACCTTGTGTTCTTCTCACTGTGCGATTCAAACCAAAATATCAAACACCGTTACATATAATTACACTGTAGAAGCACGTTCACTGTATCCTCGTTCACCTGAGAAGGCCACTCACCAGTGGATAAGGCTTTAGGTGATAAGGTTTAGGCACCTGCTTGGGTGGGGGGGCAACTGTGCCTTACAAACACCCTGTATGTACGATTCCGTCATGAATTCAAACAAAAGGATAAACAACGTTTTAGGCCAAAACTTCAAACTGACATTACCATAAAACAACAACTCCAGCGCCAGGCAGCGTAGTCATGACCAGTTTGCGTAGTAGCTCTTTGTAAGGGGCTCTTCAGACGTCTGGGTCCCATCACCAACACTGTGAACAGTTTCTCTAGAACAGTGGTTCCCAAACGGTGGTACATGCTGAGTGACATTTGGGGTACATCACAAAATGCTGTCATTAATCGACCAAACTCTAATAACTCAGTAACTGTACTCTTTTAAACGGTTGCTCTTCTAAAACAGTTGCAGTGGAGAAGAAAGTGTTGCACTCTAATCTCTTCTGAGCGTTGCACGTTATGGAGAAACTAGAGTAGAGCTAATTCAGTCCGTCATGCAGTGCTCTGTTTGTGTGTGTGTGTGTGTGTGTGAATGAAGTGAGTATCCTTTACTGACTGCTGTGAAGGGCTGTTGTGTATGAACCTTGTTAGTCACGTCCTTGAGTTAGTGTCACTTTCACAGACGTGGTTTAGATGCAGCTGTAGCGAATGACCAGATATTAGAGGTTAACGTTTTGGTGACCTGTCCCCGTGGTAGAGGACGTGAGCTACTGTGATACAGACGACCTGTGGCTCGGTGTCAGTAAACATTTAGTTACTCACTGTTTACTGTACAGCTGCAGACTCTCTCTCACACCCACACAACATACACATACATACCAGATACGCACTCACACTGATGCTGCAGCACTATGTCACAAGTTCAGTTCTCTGCCTTTCGTAAGCTCCCTGTGCTCTGATGAGAGCTCCAGCCTGACCCCTATCTATTAAACAGCAATACAGAAGCAAAAATTATTTATAGTTCATTAAGGATCATTGATGGTAAACATCAACAAAAACGAATGCTGGACGGTGTCAGAATACAGTAGCGTATGAGTAAGTGAACTCAGGCTACCCTCTAGCCACGGTCTCAATTGTGCACCTTGAGTTTTAAATAAAGCTAGACCACTTTCCGGCCCGCAAGGGACATATCTGTGTAACTGCTTGGAGTTAAGATGGACTAGGTATATATTTACTGTACATACACGTGTGTATATACAGCTCTGGCAATAAATAAGAGTCCACTCCAGTTTCCTCTTAAATCAGCATCTCCACATGTACAGCAGGTTCTTAGTGAGAACAGAAGGTTCGGTTCTAGCTTTACTGGCAGATACAGTGAGCGTCTGGTTCATAAGAACAAGGTCAAGCAGCAACACACAGGACAACACAGTTACAGACTGGCAGAGGGCCAAAACCACTCTCTACTGACCGTGATGAGCGCCACCTCATTCCAATGTCACTTAACTACCGTAAGATAACCGCAAGTGACCTACAGAAAGACTGGCGAGCGGTGGCTGGGGTGAAATGCACAGCGAGCATGGTTCAGAACACACTTCTGGAGGCGTCATTAGTGATTTTCTAAATAAACAGATTTAAAATACAATATTTGATCTGGAATTTGGGAGGCACGTTTCCAGTAGTGTATAGAATAAAACAGAACTGCTCGTTTTGGTCAAACACAAACCCAGAAACTGTACAACTAGAGAAACTGATCATTTTGAGGTGGTCACTTAAATTTTTCCAGAGCTGTATATATATACACATATATATATTCAAGTATGTTTGTATAAGGGGGGGGGGGGGAGCGCACAGCAGCAGGTTTCATGTCGGGATGTAGGGATACGGGACTGCAGAAGAGCATCTCTGAACCCACAACACATCAAACCTTCAAGCAGATGAACTACAGCAGCAGATGACCACACACCGGGCGCCACTCCTGTCAGCTAAGGCAACAGTTCCTACGGGCTTACAAATTTGGACAATAGAAGAATTGACCAAACATTGCCTGGTCATGTGTGAATGGTCAACAACATGAAAGCATGGATCCATCCTACCTCGTATCAACGGTTCAGGCTGGTGGCGGTGGAGTAACAGTGTGGGGGACATTTTCTCAGCACACTTTGGGTCCCTCAATACCAACTAAGCATTGCTTAAATGCCCTAGCTTACCTGTACTGTTACAGACCACATTCATTCCTTCATGACCACATAGGCTAACATACCATATCCTGTGTCCACTGTGCAGCCAACAAGTCTGCAGCAATTGGCTGATGTGTTCTTGTCCATATAGACCAAATTCTCTGAAGCATGTTTCCAGCACCTTGTTGAATACATGCCACAAAGAATTAAGGCAGTTCTGAAAGCAAAAGGTGGTCCAACCTGGTACTAGCAAGGTGTACCCAATGAAGAAGCCGGTTGGTGTACTTTCTACATGTATAAACACTATACGGCCGACAGTTTGTGGACACCTGCTCATCCAATGTTTCTTATTACAACGCTAAAACGAGGTTTCTTCCCCTCTGCTGCAGTAACTGTCTCTACTTCTCTGGGAAGGCTTTACACTAGTTTCTGGAACACTGTTGTGAGGATTCGATTGCATTCAGCAGTAAGAGCTTTAGGTCCAACTCAACCCAAAGGTAGTTCCACTGCTCCACAGCCCAATGCTGGCAGGTTTATGCCCCTCTAGCAAATGGCATTGAACATGGTAACCTTAGACTTGTGTGTCGCTGCATCCCCTTCTATTGTCAGTATGGAGATTGCACAAGCCGTGTGTGCATTTGTTACATGCAGCTGAATTCAGTAAACAGGTGTGTCCACAAACTTTGGGACATATTGTGCTCATGCTTCTCCTACTGGTTGGTAAATCCCATCATGCTTGGTACTAGGGCACCAAATGCGTGTGATTTTTAACATATTTATTCAGGCTTTTATCTGTGATGGACTGGCGGCCTGTCCAGGGTGTTTCCTGCCTTCCGGCCCAATGAGCACTTGGACAGGCTCCAGCAATCTGCCACGACCCAGAAGCAATAATGGCTTAGAAAATTAATTAATTCATAAATGAATAAATGCAATTTTCTCCGATGGACTGGTATAGGGTCCAGGATATATCCTGCCTTCCGCCCTTTGAGAGCTGGGATAGGCTCCAGCACCCCCCACTATCCAGATGAATGAATAAATGCCACTGTTACGTTGCATTTATGGATTTGTTAATTTAACAATTTTAGGTTTTTGTGTGATTTGTAGTACACTGACTTTCCCAATGGACCACGGGTCCATGCACACCCTGAGATCCTGCACATACAAATGCTACAGTGCTGGCGGCACAGTCCAACATCCCTCCAGAAGTCTTTCATGCACATCCAGTTGCTGCACTTCACTGGGCCAGAGGAGATTCTATATGATACTAGTTGCTGTCCCATTACTTTTGGCATGCCAGTGTATAATTCTTACCAGTCTTTTTTACTTGGATGGACGATAAACATCAATAAACACCACCTTCACATGAGATACGGTGGCTCTACTGAGCTTTGGGAGGCACAAAGTCCAGAGACGAGTTAAACCCAATACCAACAATTACAGCCTTCTCTATACCAAAACCTACTGAACTAACCCAAACTCTTGACCGCTGCCCTCAACCATCCAAAATCGAGAGTGACAGGCGTGTAATTACACTAGTCAGAATAATTAAGCAAATAATTACTCTCTCGTTCCTGTGTCGTCACAGATACTGTTACTACGGCAACTGGCCTGATGAAAATAATTGATTTCACAGCTGAAAATGAAGAGTAGAACTGTGATAAATGGCGAAATAGAAATTTGAGAGAGAGGGGGAAAAAAATTTTTAAAAAAGCCGCCATCGATGAGGGTTGACCTAAACGATTTGAGCAAAATGCCCAATGACAGCCTACATCAAAAGGATTTCACACCCTGAAAGTGGGAGAACATCCACATACTATACTGAGACTTAATACACTCATCGCCAAAAACAGCTGCACCCAGAGTGAATCAACCAACAGGAATGAAACTGGGTGGTTAGGTTTGACGTTGTGAGACATGCTAATGATTCAAGTGTCAGGCTCAGCCATGCATGTGACGTAAGCAAGGATGGGCCTTATCGCTGTACCTGACTGACCCAACAGCCACGACTCCGGACACTGATTGAGCATCGATGCCCTCTACGAGTCATCCTGTTAGTGCCAGCACCACTGGCAGACAGCTGCATGATACAGGACTACATGCACGCAGACCGTTATGACAACTGTCCTTAACACCACGATAACGTAGCCAAAGACGTGCTATGCAATGGTGGCAAAACTCCCAGTCTACAGGAAATTCTCTTCGGAATTGTGCCAGGGAAGGCACCGATGAGCCTGTGGGACGCAGTGATGCCCTACAGAACATTACACAATATCTAACAGATGCAGATTTAGGTTCTATAGTAAGGAAATGGTTTTGTTCTGGAACCGTAAGTTAACCATTTGCATGCTGAAACGGTGAAATGGTTCTTCAGGCTGATGGAGAATGTTTTGTACATGGTTCTCACCAGAAAAGGTTCAAAGGTGGTTCTTTTGTTCTAATATCAAGCTTGGCACATTATAAGAACCCTTTATCCTGCTATATACCGTAGAACCACTTTCCATACAGAAAGACTTTCATACACGACACATACTCCATCAACCTGAACAACCGTTCAACCATGCAAACGGCTCTACATAGAACTCGGAATGCAAATCTGACATCAGGTCCGAATTCGGTTCTATTGGCAGCAGGCGCGAGTCAGCAAACACACCTGGTTTTCAGGTGCGCTGTGGGGAGGCAGTATCGCTCCAGCGTGGCCGAGAGCTGGAACTCTATTTGGCTGTCCTCTCAGGGTCACCGTGATTGTTGTGGGGGCTTTGAGTCCTGTAGTAATCACAAACACACCAGTGAGAGAGTCAGTATCAGTAGAGCCACAGCAAAAGTGAGCTTACATAAAAGCCTTTGGCCAAAATTACTGAACGTACAAAACAATAAAAAGCTGCAGCACGTATACAGATAGAGGTGCAGTATTATCCAGATCCCCAACGCCAGTGTTACAGTCCACCTCCACTGGACGGTTTCACTTTTTTCCTGCTCTAATGCACCTGAATCAGCTTAAGAAGCTGAATTCGGACGTGACGAAGCAGAGAAAACCAAGCAATTATCTACATGACAGTGCGTCATCTCACTAATTCAACAGCACAATCAGAAGGAGAAATGGGGCTGGGAGTATTCAAAGCCAACTTGACATGAAATAAATGAGATTTTTACCTTTAGCCTCTGGGGCTGGTCATTTTTAGAACATGAAAACGTCTGTTAATTCATTTTCTGAGATGTGATCCAAGTCATTTAGAGTGGTTTGATGTAAAATGGTTCGTTGGACAGAAACTTAACGACTCTGATTTCTTTAGAGTGGTGGTGATGCCAGGGGTTGTGAAGTCCACAGAGCAAATACAGTCTTTATTAACAAACCAAAATGACTACGTGCTAGTTATCAAACATAATGCTCCTAATAAAATTATGGTTAATCTGAACAATGTTTTGAGAATCTTGTACCGTTTTCCTTACAACAGCCTGCATGCACCAGCATCCACCATGAGCCAATTTAACACAATAAAACCATAATCATAAAACAACGTCTGCAGCATCAGGCAGCTTGCTTCTAACTATTCAAATGTCAACAACAACTTCCTGCAAAGTAGCTGTTGGAGCCGTTTTAAGGCTGGTTCCCCTCCACCACCACTGTGAACACGTCGACTCGGTAACACGTCTAGAATCACACCAAACCACTATGAATGGCTGTGTGGACCTTAAGCATTTTACCATACATACAGACAGTCATCTTTCCCCTTTCAAAAAGCTTAGGTCACTGTGCAACAGCGGGAAGGGACACACTACGTTAACCATACAGATCATGTTAGTCATGTATTGCCACGTTTCCCCACCAACACCCATCACCCCCACCCATCACAGGTACACAATGCTCCCCAATACAAAGTTTATCATCATGCTTCATCACCATGAATTTGCAATCCACATTGAGTTTTGGAAAGAAAGCATTCAAATGTCCAGATCACACGGCAAGTCAGCAAATACAGAACATCTGAGGCTGTACAGGATTGGTTCACATTGGTGTTGGGGGTTTCGGTTTGGAGTATGTACCTACCGTTAAAAGCATCTGCTTTAAACAGCTGAAGAAATGAAAAGCAAAAAATGGAAGAACTTATACACTCGTGATTTCAATGTGGCAGCACAACAAATCAAAACAATGAACAGAAAAGAAAAAAAAAATAAATAACAAAAACAGAGCAACATAAAATGGCACAGAAAATGTTTCCAGGATTAACAGACTTGGCTTTGTTTGCAAAGAGAAGCGAATGACAGATTCAGCTGTAAATAAATGGGAATGCAAAAAGTTACAAACGCAATACCATTTAGCGGAAAATACACCAAGAAATAAAAAGGACAAGAAAAGACAATGACAGGGAAAAAAAGAACAGTGCTGACACTCGTTTACTGTTGGTCATTTAATGAAAGCATTTGTATGAAGATGCCAAAACAAACAGCACTTGTGTGTCACACGGAAAAACAAAAATGTAAATGGACAAAAGAATAAACAACATAATGAGCTGGGAACAGTGGACGCACAGCAGGATGAATGAACAGAGCTGCAACATGTAGTTCTTACAACCTCCATTTGCCACTTAGACTTAAGTGAGTGGACAACAGCGTCGTTCTGTTTCGCATCAACTGACACCCGTACAAATCACACCGCATGAGAATAAACAGGGCAAACGCTTCTCTCGCCGTACAAACACCCATTTCTACATCTCACCGTCCTCACTGATTTGAACATAAAGCTGTCTCCGTTTTCTCCAGTCTCGTCTCGTTCTGTGATGGTTAGCACTGGGTGCTACGCTAACTTGTACTACGTGCGATGACAGTGGCCCCTATATGACCTCTGACCCTGTTGTGGCGGGAAAACACCTCCGACTTCTACTCAGCGTGGACGCCTCTGTTTGCTGGAGCGCTGCATCGACGAAGCAGACAAGGACGTACCCGCGCTCTGATTGGACACGTGAGCCAGTCCTGGCAGGCTATTGGCCAGCTTAGCCAGGCCGCCGTTGGTGAGGAGTTGGTGGATGGCTGTGGTTTTTCCAGTGCCGGTGGACACGACCGGGACAGCACGTACGAGAGTGGCCCCTGTTCCGCTGAGAGGGGTCAGCACTTGTCCGTGAGGCTGCAACTTTCCTCCTGGAGCCTGAAAGAGATAGAGAGGGACGGAGACGATTAGTGAGACAGTACGTGAGACATTAAATGATGGGCTCACTGAACAGGGGCTACTGTGGAAAGGGAAACAATCATTTTTGAGGCGGTCAGGGAGGCATACGGACACATTAACGTTCAGTGATGTGAACGCAGAAGCAACCCAACGTGCACCATTGGCCATCTATAAAATTGAGCCTGGGCAGAGCATGCAAGCTTTTCAGCGGGAGCTTTGATCATAGCATGGAAATACAGTCCAAATAACGACTCCTTCTGGGTGACATTTGTGATGGCAGAGCTTGTGGCCGATCATACAAAGCATCTGCACTACAGAGCTGTTCAGCAGACCTACATACTGGAAACTCTCACCAAGCACCACCAAGTTCTACAGAAACACAGTCGGTCATGTGACGTCCATTTTGCATGGTGTTAACAGCATGTGCAGTTGTTTACCCTCTGTGGTTTTCCAGCCCGACACTGGGCCGTCACTTCAAGTCTAATCCTTCAGAATAAAAGGCTGTGCAGGACAGAATGCTTAACCAGTTTTTCTGTTTCAAAAACTGGATAATTAGGAGCAGACACATGACGGAGCAGTTTCTCTGATGTGTGAGCAAGGAATGAGTGTGGAGCGGGAAATAGAAAACAAGTGATTACAGAAACGCCTCGAGTGAGGAGCTGAAATGTCTGCCGCTCCTTTCCAGTAACATGCGCTGACCCTGCTGCACTTAGGGCGGGGGGATTAATACACAGGGGTAACTGCTGTGGGGTTACGTAGTTAACTGAATAGATGACAATGCAAATTCAAGACATGTCTAAAGTTTATAAAGTCTATACCCCAGACTCCAATGTTAAAACTCCCTTTTTTGTTTTTTTTTTAAACCACTTAAAACAGGTAAAAATGGCTAGGAAAGTTAAATAAACTTATTAGTTTACAACACTCTATTATATACTAAGATATATACATTTATCAGATTTTTGCTTTCCAAAAATTATTTTTCCAGTGTAGTTAAATTTACTGGCATGAAATTAATGGATTAGTGATTTCTTAACTGCCCCCCCCCCCACAATTCATGATCTTTAAAAAAACAAACAAACAAAAAAAAAAACCCAAAAACAAAAAAACCAACATACATCCAACATTTATTAGCTCAGAAACTGAGTTAGGCTCATTGTGTTGTAAGTTGTAGCTGGTCACTAAGCTGTCCAAGTAGTTAGAAAAGTCCACAGAAATGTGTTCTACATCACTTTCAGATGTAAACTAAAGGGAAGCTGATCGTCCTGGTTGCACAATGCTAATCTACAATACAGTAGATTTATATTTCTATTAACCTTTCTTTTCACCTCACTAAAGGCCACTGAAGAAATCATTAGTTCTAACAGACCCATAAAACAAAACTAAGCCATACCGCATCTGTTGGGTGACGGAATAATGACTGTGACCTGCTGCTGTGGGGACGATACTGAGGCAACCTCTCAAAATTCTCTGCTTTATCCATTTCCCTCCTTTCGACTTCTACTAGCAAACATGTTTTAATTCAGGTTCCGCTATTTCCTATGATATATGCCGTCTTTGTAAAACTATTCATTTGACAGTCTGCTTATAATTAAAATCATAATTAAGAGAGAGAGAGCAAGAGCTTGACACACCACTCATTCTGAGCCCAGGCACTTTATAAAATTACAAGCTCCTTGACTGCCCCCTAGTGGACATTATGCATATAACAATGAACCTACACAGTCTGGACAGCAGAGGGTTCCAAGAATTCTCAACTTCAGGGTTCAGAGCTGGTGAGAGGAGTGTACTTCAGGTCAAGTGCTGCTGCTGCTGCTGCTGAGGCGGTACATGGCACTGCTTTGTATGACCGGTAAGTCAATGTCCATGTAAGAGTAGCTTTCTAACTTTGTATTTTTTTAATGAATTGTGCATTAATACTAGATAGATAGATACTTTATTTATCCCGGAGGAAATTTAGCAATAACTATTTTGGGTTTGGGGCTGTACCTGTGTGCTGGAGGGCAGACCCGGGGACTTGGTGTTGATTTCTTGCAGGCTGAAGCTGAGGCCCTGTAACAGGCTGCTGGCGGAGGGAGCTGCACAGACACAAACACACACACAGTCAGAAAGGGCCAGAAGTACATGCGCTGCTCACTTCAGCTGTCCACCTGAAATGCAATCCTAGAACCCAACAAAATGAAACCATCCTAAAGGGGATTAGCTTGCGGTGCGTGTAGTGCGATTCTTGTCTAACAGATCTGATACAACAAATTAGCTTTAATAAGCCCTTTCCTTCACAGTTTAGCTCAGCACTGACAGCACTATACATCTCAGCCCGGGTCAGCATGACTTTAAAATGTGCTGGAAAGGGAACTACAGGATCAGGGCTAAGAGGCACTGGGATGGGGAGTTACCTTGTGCAGCAGCAGGGGTCTGAACCTGCACTGGAGAGGACGAGCCGGATATAACACTCCCCTGCAGGCTGTGAAAGGAACCTCCGCTAGAGCCCAGACCTCCAGATACATCCGCCAGAGCACCAGACCTGCAGACATACGTGAACATGACCAATCACATCTCAGCATGATAACAGCACCACACAACTCGCAGAAACAGACCTGCAGGTCCACTCTGCATTTTTTCCCCCATCACAGATTTATGGTTGTGAATGCACGTGATGGAAACGAGTGTTGAAACATTCAGGCTGAAAGGCTGTCGAACCAAGCAGCACCTCTTCCTTCCTGAACAATTTCTCAAACTGTATTAACCAGCCTTTAAAAAGAAGATCAGCAGATCATATCTTCTTACTCTGGCTTTCTTTGCAATGTCAAAAGGTCAAAAATAAATAAATAAATAAATTCATAAATTAATTGTTAAATTAAAAACAAACCTTTGTGCGGTCAAAAGTCCAGAAAGTTCTTTAGCTCCTGAAACAGTCTGGCCCATGGTGACTGTGAGGGGCTTTCCAGATGCTCCAACTTTAAAGACCAAAACAAAAAAGATTTAGAGCTGCATGTTAAACACATTCTGCATTTTGCTACATTTCCATGGATTACAAACAGACCGGTTTTAAACAGACTGGAAAATACAAATGGTATCCTGGAAAGGTAAATTATCTTCAATTTAAATCAATGTATCTATTTTTTCTCATTTCGAGACTGTTAAGCTTATTGTAAGGTTATTTACTTTAGTTCTAGACATTTTAGTGACACAAATTATCCCACTATACTGGCAGAAATACCTTATTTGAAACAGATTTCTTACAGCAAGCAAAGATTTTCCTCCAGTACAGTGAGTCAATATGACTTAGTAAAACCACTTAGAACAGGTAAACATGTCTAGGAAAGTTAAATAAACTTATTAGTTTACAACCTTCTCAAAAAAGAAATATTAAGATGTATACTGATCAGATTTTAATTAATTATGCTTTCCAAAAATGATTTTTGCAGTGCAGTTAAACTGATTGGCATTAAATTAATGGATTAGTGATATCTTCATTTTGTTCCGTTCAATTCACAATCTTAAAAAAAAAATAAAAAAATTAAATTATATATATATATATATACACACACACACTATCCAAAAGTATTGAAAAGCTTGAACACATCCGGTCAAATTGCACACGCACACACGCACGCACACACACACACACACACACACACACACACACACACGTCAGAGCCATAGGTCACATTTTATGCGTGATGAATTTATTAAATTTAGCAAGTGATCAATAATTGTACACCAAATATGCAGAAGTGTATGTGTAAACTGTTTTTACCTTTTCACATCTACAACTCTTTACATCCTCATTCTCTTGGACCTCACTACAGCTTTCGACACCCTGAATGACATTCTAATTTCCTATTTTACTAACAGGCAACAGTTCAGGAAGTGCCTCAGGGTTCAGCCAGGGTCAAACAACATGCAGTCATGGTCATGAGCATCATGGATGATACTCAGGTTTACATTTGCACCGCATTGCAGACTGCATCATACAGATTCATCCTAATCACTGAGTACATTCAGAATACTGATTGTGTAATCATTTCTTGCACCTCAACTTCTTTTTAGAAGACTCTAAAACTTAGTTTGTCAACTTTTTGGCTTTCACGGTCAGTGTCACTGTCAGGTTTTCATTGTCAATTCTTTACTCATCTTCAATCTCCTGCTAGCCGTCATAGGTCCTTGCACCTACATAATTTACAGTCCCTCTCGCGCCTTCATATCTTCATGCAGTCCTACGTACAAGACTTATCAGCTGGTGGCAGGTCCTTCGGGGCTGACGCTCTCTGCCACAACCTCGTCAGGACTGCTCTAGCCTCTCTTCCTTTAAAGCTCAGCTTAAAACTGTTATGCCACGCTGTTCTACTTTCTACAAGCTTTGGCATACAACTGTAGGCTCAGGATGCTCTACTCACTTCTGCATTTACAGAACAGAGAAAAAAAGAAAAACAAAACAAAGAAAAAAATCCATCAAAAACAGGTTCTTAAACTGGCACGGTTGCTTTCTACATTGTTCACCTCCTGAACTGTTCAACAAGATTACTTTCGACAGTTTAACACTGGGGGAAAACAAGAGACCAAAGGCAAACCCTGCAAGTGCACAAGGTCCACCATTCATTTCCAGTGGGTGTACAAGACCGTGTACAACCCTGCTTAAGAACAAAAGCACTTCAGTGGCTTTGTGAAGCAAGCAAGGCCTTTTACTCACCATCATGAGCTGTGGAGGGGGCTGTGCCCCCTGCCGTGTCACCATGGGAGACTATAGTGACTTTGATCTTGGCCCGTTTGGAGGATTTGGTGGGTGTCGGGCTGGGCGTTTGCCTCCTCTTCATATGGAGCCGCAGGTCGTCCCGATCCAAACCCTCTGCCTGCTCGCCCGACATGGGTACTGTCACATGAGAAACACAGAGAGAGAGTCAGCAAGGTCTACACCCAGCGAGGGAGCCGACAAACATCACACGTGAAAGGCTTTGCTTTTAGAGGACTGTTGAAGAGACAGACTGCAGGTTACTCTACTGCAAAGCAGTATTTTTTTTTTTACCCTGACTTCAAATGTAGTCAATCAGCCAAACTGAACATTCAGCACTGCCAAACCTTTCTAAATTACCATGACCCCTGCCTCAAAGCGTGTTGAGCTGTTGATAGGAGTAATGAAGCTGATTATTTAATTAAGAACCTCATTTACTGTTACTCCTCGTATACCGAATATCGTCTTCTCTCATATACAGAATAATGTCACTGTAGTAGCCAGTCCTGCGTCTGCAGCGACCCCTCAGATTCAGCTCTACTACAGGCACGCATGGCGTACATCAGCACTAGAGTACAAATCTGCGTCACAATATACAACTTAGTCAACCAGCGTCTCCTGATCTCTGTCTAGTGCTGGACAAGTGCGAGTCTGAAATAGGCATAACCGACTGAAGGAATACCATCGAACACTGAACAGACTGTTGTCACTCTCCTGGTTAAAGTTAGTTCAGATTGGAGGTGTAAAACTGCCACAGCAAATCACACAAACCATGTCATATGTTCAGATAATCAGGGCTATTCCGTCCACCCCTGTCTGTCTTCATGCTTCATGGGTTACTGCAGTCATGTTATCAGGCTACATCTGGACTGCCGATTGGTTTTAGCATTATAGCACCACCTGTTTCCCAAAGGTGGATGGTAAGAAAGTAAGTGTAATGCGTTAGTGTACTGTAAGTAGTGTGTTGGTGTACAGTAACTCTACCCTGCGTATCTCTACTTTAACTCAGCCACATGATTTGTGTACTTCGTCCATCACTGCTGTTTCCCCTCTTAACTGGTCCAAAAAGGTTCCCTTCCATTTGTGAGCATTTTTAAAACTACAGATGGTGATATCTGTAACTAGCACCATATAACTTTTCTTTAAGGGGCTTGTGAGACATGTTATGGTACCTTGCTCCATCTGCTCTGCTGCTAAATCAGGACCTGGAATTAAATTCCAGCTGTCACTCCAACACCAGTTCTTTGATTTTGTGCTCTAAGACTCTCTATCTTCTAAACAGGTGTTATTTAAGCTTCAGTTAGCTTGTACTGAGCCTGTACTACGGCAGGTGGAACCTTTAGCCTGTGCATGAAGATTATGATATCACTAGCCCAACAGGCCACAGCTCAAAACACTACAGAACAGGTTTAATTTCATCTTTATTGCACAGACACCAGCCAGTTCCACTCTGTGTGGATCTGTAGACCACTAGATAAGTTAACTAGGCAAGAGGAGCTGGCTGGAATCACAGTAGCAAGGAAGCTACACATCCAACCACCACAGAACAGGTTTCATTTCAGCTTTCTGTCCCTTCAACACCAGACACTCGGCTTCATTCACATCACTGTCATCTAAACCTGCACCAGAACAACTGTTTTCCATAAAATTCAGGCTGTACCATTTTTAGCAATATGACATGCTTATTGCCACTGTCCAAGGAAAAACAAGCATCTCCTAAAAGCCAACTTTATCAGAGAGGCCAAAAACCTCATTTAATTAGAATGTAAGTCAATGGAAGCAGATTTCCATTGACTTACGTTGGGGGATTTTTTTCCCCCCAACAAGCAATTTTGGGCCATTTCTGTTGCTCCATTCATCATGACATATACACACAGTGTAAACAGCAGCTGCTGTGTTCAAATGATGCACAGAAGCGAAAATCAACTAAAATGGAGACGATTGTTTTCTGTAGACAGCCACGTTACGTGTGATGCTTGACTACATTTGGGGTGAGGGGAAGATTCGGTTTCTTGCTGAAATCATCACTTAAAGACAAGCAGATTAAAGAGAACAGCTCCATTTTTCCACCCAGTCAGTGTTAGCACTTGGGTCGTGGCCGCTTTAGGGGATTAAGAAACGCATACATAATAAAATCCAAATGGAGGTGTACTGAAGAGAAAACCTTCCAACAGAAACAGAGCCACATACACAGAATAAATAAAGGATGTTAATACGAAGGGAAGGTCAGGTTAGCTGAGGTGTAGACTAGGCAGGTAAACATGTTTCAGATGCATCACTACTGATAAACAATAGCAAATGCGATCCAACGAAACAGCGTCTCTCTTTCATTAGCCAAGGTGAAGAACATGCCGACTTGAAAGGCTCTACAAACAGATGCGTTTTACCCTTTAAGATGCAAGAACAGAAAGAAAGGAAGAAAAAGGTAGGACAAGTGGCATATAGCGAGAGAGAGAGAGAAAGAGAAAGAGAGGGAGAGAGAGAAGACATACTCACCAAACAGACAGGATGGACTGCCAGGAGGAATGCTCTTCCTCACCAGCATGTTCTGTTTCATAAAGGCAGCGAACTGAGCTGGAGCGGATGGAAGAGACGGACAGAGTGAAGGGGGAAAAGGAAAGGGGACAAGAAAGAAAAGAAACACACATGCAAACTAGAGTGGGGAGCCGGGATGCGCTAGAATGGCTTTAAATCCGAGGAGGAGGGAGACCACGGTGTTCAACATGGTTAAAAGGCAATTCCACCGATCGTTCTGCGTAATTCGTCCGTCGAGATGTAAACAAAGTCTTTCAGAGTGGTTCAGTGTGAAATGCTGCATCACAGAGAAACTACAGAGTCAACCACCAGTCAACATGGACTTCTGGAGTTTTGAATTTAATTCTGATGATAGTGGAAAAAACATACACTATATTGCCAAAAGTATTCACTCCCCCACCCAAATCACTGAATTATAGTCTTCCAATCACTTCCATGGCCACAGGTGTATAAAACCAAGCACCTAGGCATGTAGCCTACTCCTACAGACATTAGTGAAAGAATGGGTCGCCCTCAGGAGCTCAGTGAGTTCCAGCATGGTACCGTGATATTTCCTCACTACTAAATATTCCACAGTCAACTGTCAGTGTGATTACAACAAAGTGGAAGTGACTGGGAACGACAGCAACTCAGCCACGAAGTGATAGGCTATGTAAAATGACTGAGCGGGATCAGCAGATGCTGAGGCACATAGCACGCAGAGGTCGCCAACTTTCTGCAGAGTCAATCACTACAGACCTCCAAACTTCATGTGGCCTTCAGATTAGCTCAAGAACAGCGCGTAGAGAGCTTCATGGAATGGGTTTCCATGGCCGAGCAGCTGTATCCAAGCCTTGCATCACCAAGCGCAATGCAAAGCATCGAATGCAGTGGTGTCCAAGAGATTTTGGACAATTTCATGCTCCCAACTTTGTGGGAACAGTTTGGGGACGGCCCCTTCCTGTTCCAACATGACTGCACACCAGTGCACAAAGCAAGGTCCATAAAGACATGGATGAGTCCTGACAGAACACCAGTGGGATGAATTACAGCGGAGACTGCGAGCCAGGCCTTCTCGTCTAACATCAGTGTACGACCTCAAAAATGCTCTTCTGGAAGAATGGTCAAGAATTCCCATAAACACATTCCTAAACAGTGTGGAAAGCCTTCCCAGAAGAGTTGAAGCTCACCGACATCATATTAAACCCTATTGATTATGAATGAGAGGTCATTGGCAGATGAGCTAATACTTTCGGCAATATAGTGTATCTGAAGGAAAGGTTCTTTTTTGGGGGGCCCAGCATGTACCCCTCCATCATGAACGTGTTTCAAAAAGATCCAGTTTAAGGTCAAAACACCACTTTGTCTCAGGCATCAGGCAGTGTATCCGTCTGGCTTCCATCACCAGCCCTGTGAACAGTTCCTGACTTTTCTTCACATCAGCAGACAGAACTACAGCAAAGCGTTTGGCATAAACCAGTCTAAAGCTTTGTTTACATCCCAACCGTTTACAACGTTTAACAATAAACTCACATAAACTATGAAAAATTGGTGGAATTGCTGCTGAATGATAACTAGGTGTAAAGCTACACAACCTCATCACAAATCATCAACCCAAAGACAAAGAGAAACATGAGTGAACTCTGTCTGTCACAAATCACACAGATGAGTGCACTCTGCCCGTCACCGTTCACAGTGAACTCTGCCTGGTGACATCTTCTGAATGTCTGAATATCTGTGCTGCTTGTAAATTAAATAACTCCATCAAAACTCATGTAGACGTTTGGCTTTCTGCCCCCAAAGGTGGGTTAAACATCTGAAAGCTTTGCCTGCTGACGCCACTCAAAGAGTATAAAGCGTGTGGCTACATTCTCAGGGCTTCTGTTATTTAGAACATCAGCAGCGTTTGCTAGGAATGGTAAGACAACCTTCTGTTTTTAAAGCTCTTGAGAAGGCAGATGTCCCCAAACTTTTGTCAGGAGGTCAGGACAGTGTGCGCGCTTGTGGGCATTATGTACTCACCTTGAGCTTGTTTGTGTGTGAGCACAGTGCCGGAGCGCTGCATGTGAGTCTTGAGCAGCTGGGTGGCAGTAATGAGGCTGGACTTCTGGGCTGGAGACAGACCGGTAGTCTTGGGCTTTGGACTGGCTGTGGGACTGCTGCACACGCTGGACATGTCCTAGACAAGCATCCAAAACTGACATTATTTTTTGCCTTGCATGTTACAACTTTAAAGCTAGTGCAGGAATGTGGCTACATCTGCCAATTATTCCAGTTTTGAAATAGTCACCGAACGGTGCTGTCCTGAAATTCTGGAGATGTTCCTGGAGACTGTTATTCAGTTTGTGTCCTAAACTTACTATTTTAACCCTGTTCACTGTTGCAACATGTATAGAGGTAAATAACCGCTTCTACCATCTTCTGGAACTTCGTTATGACGGTGATATCTTACTTCTAATTGGATGATAGACTTAAAAAAAGCTTTAAAAAAATAATTTAATTGTCTTCAAAGACAATTAAATTTAGAGTTTTAACAACACTATAAAAGGCTTAAAATTAATTAAACAGCCTGATATTCGGCCATTAACGCATCATCTTTGTTTCACCCCCTGTTCACATGATACAAATACTGTGTCACTGAGTGTGCAATACTGCTTCCTCAAATATGGAGCTGCAAAAATAGTCAGACTTACGGTAATCCTCATAATTTCACAAGAAAATAAAAGCTGAACATAATACAACATTTATTAACCCAACCTATTTTTCCACTGTGTAAGTAATTCAAAACGACCTAACCTCTGACCCTGAGGGCGAGATGGGCACCCTGATGGCAGGTGAGGAGGGACGTGACCTCTCGGTATCAAAGGGCAACTCGCGGCGAGGCTTCTTTTTCTTCTCTGTGTCGAGGTCCCGCGTTTCTCCTGACGTGTGACTAGGGCTTTCAGCTCGTGTCAGGATACCCGTCAGGAAGTCCACTATCTCATCCTGCAGGACACAGGCATTTAAAACAACCACCTGAGTCTTCATGAAGCACTGAGCCATGTTTTAAATAACTACGTTCAAACTGAATCACTGCGAGGCCAGAGATTTACACCCTCCTCATATTTCATATCAAATGGTGTGAACCTGAATGCAGCGATCCACCATGGTCTGCGTCAGGCCCTCGGTCTTCATCTTGGAGGAACTGATCCTGAAGAGAGGATGAAATAGTGAATAAGGAAAACCTTGTACCACGTCTGCACGATATCGGAAAGAAAACTGACAATGCAGTAACTTTTTTCCCCTGTGATATGAAGAAAAAAAAAATCTGGAATTTTCACCAGATGAATTGAACATAAATATTTATAAAGAATTATTCAGTGTTACATACGGGGTGAAAATAATAAAATAAAAAGCTGAGAAATGACTCAACACTGTTGTGAACCATCTTTTCTGGAACTTTAATGCTCTGTAACTGATTTCATTGCACCAAACACAAAAGCAGGTGAGCACCGTGACTACTCGTCTCAGGAACCGTGCAAGCTTAACTTTTGTATCAAGCAGCAAAACAAGTTGTAGCATGACCCGATTCATGTAATCTGTCTTACTAGACACTGCACGTCCAGCAATGTTACTATTGTGCATGCACATATTGTGATGATGCTGCTGAAACGATACACTGTGCAGCCCTACTGTACACACAAATATCAAAGCTGTTTAGCCCTAGACTACTAAAGTTCTAATCCAGTTAGCAAACACACACGTGCAGACTGGGTTTATGAGCGAGGCTTCCTACATGTCTGCTCTACAATGAGCACAGTAATCACTGTTTAGGAGCAGAAACTGATCAAAATAAATAAGCTGGAACTTTATCGTTTACTTTAACGTCATTCACACGGACATAAACAGCCTGACTAAGAAACTGGACTGCCCCAAGACGTTTACGAGAGTTATATAAAAGACTAGTACATTTATAGTCCCATTTACATGCACGGTTGCACAGCATGACTTATACAAATTCCTGTTTTCCATTTATCGCTGACAAAAGGCCTTAGACGTGAGACGACGTGAGACATCTCTCTCTCTCTCTCTCTCTCTCTCTCTCTTTCATGTATGTTTTGAGGTCATGAAGCTGTCACACATAACACATGTGGTTGGAGTATGTGGTATAACAGTCATAAGGTATACCAACAATCAGTGAGCTTCTTTTAAAAAAGAAAAAAAAAAAAGAATACAATAGAAATGACACGTTATCGTTTTGAAATACTGTCATAATTTGTATGTACTGTGTTATACCTTATAACTGTTACACCACATACTCCAACCACATGTGTGACAGCTTTATGACCTCAAAACATACATGAAGAGGATGGGTGGTGCTAATGGAAAGGAGGGGCGAAATCAGGAAAACCTTTAAAAACCTAAATGTACTAGTAACAGAAATGATTTGAATGTAATTAAAAAGCGGGGTACTGCTCAACCCTGTGTGTGGCACAGCGGAAACTGCAAAAAACTGCAAAACAAGCTAATCTGAATAAAACCGAGCCAATCTTGTAAAGTCTGTCTTTTATCTGGTTACACGTTTTAATTAAGCTAGGCGCTGGCCGACCTAAACTCCATTACATTCAAACAGGGATGCAACAAATATTAGACAATATTCAAAATAATAGTATTTGAGGCAGTACGGGTCTTAACTTCAGGTGAAGTTCAAATAATTTTTTACTGCTTCATATCGCTAGCTAGCTATCACCCTCTCCACTGTGCTCATCATCAAGAGTAATGGAAAAACATAGAAAAACAGTCCACGCAAATTGGATATGGCTAAGTGAGAGGTAAACATGTGCTGTGGTATAAAAGCTAATATATAGTAACTACTAGTTCGTAACTGCTGATCACAGCAGCAAACATAACCACCCAGTCACCCACCGACCCACCTTAGGTTATCATCAGCCCCTCCAACAACCACCATGCTATTGTCTGCTCGGATCTTCTCCCTGAACTCTTCCATGTTCTCCATGCCACACTGCAGTGCATTTTGGCCCACTACAAACAATACAGGGGTCTTCATGTCCAGCAAGGGGTCGTCCACATCCTGATCAGAAGAAACTAGGCTTAGACTCTGCCCAGGTAACCAACCCCCCAAAAAAAGTGCAAAAGCCCCTCCAACAGTGTACTCGGTCTTACCCCTCTGGGTCCGTTGACCGTTTGTAGAGGGAATCCCAGACATACAACAGCAGTCACATATTCCATAAGGGATACCTGCACAGAGAAAGCACAGTACAACATCTGCAGCAGAACAATCAAGTACCTAAAACGGTTTCCCAAATCATTAACCACTGGACTCACGTGGCAGGCGATTAGCGCACCAACGTTCCAGCCCACCAGGATGATGGGTTTGTGGGGGAAGTGACTGTGAACCTGGGAACAATGACAAAGCCAGTTAATCACCCATAGAAGTATCCATCACTGAGCACATGACAATTAATGGAGTATGTAACAGTGTTTGAAACGTACTGTTAGTTTGTCAGTCTCTACAGACGTAAAAAATAAACTCAAAAAAAAAAAAAAAAAAAAAAAAAATCTGCTCTTCTTCGTGAAATCGTGAAAGTCAACTGCAATACTACATATATCCACCTACGCAGCCTACAGCAGTTTAGCCCCAACCACTGGTTATAAGGAGTGCTTCAGCCTGAACTGCTTTTTGAAACAAGCACAATACAGGGCAGCCAATCAGAGCACAGATATATCTCAGCCTTAAAGCACATTAACAAAGACATTCAGTTTGGTTCTAAGGGATAAAGAAAGGTTGGGAAATGGCTGAATATAAACTGAATATGACTGTTTTTTATGGTATATAAAACCACACAAATTTCCATCATTTTTTTTTTTTTTTTGAAGAATAGGTGGATATTTTAATGGGTGCATCATTTAAATTCCTCTTAAATTCAAAGTCTTGATTTCTAGGCAATACTGGTAATCAACTGGCAGGAAGAATTCAGCACTGTGAACGTGTATGTGAGCAAGGTCTCACCTCCATAACCTTCCCTCGGACTGTGCCAACCATGTGCTCCAGACACTGAGTGATGCCCAAGTTAGATCCACTGCCCACATGAGTGGTTACAGGGACGACCTAAAACGAGAGAGAGAGAGACAGGGTTCGGTTACTTAATCAAGTCAACATGCCTCTGATTCAGCATGAAGTGCTGGTCCATCAAAGGAAACGGTAAGGATAAGGGTTTATGAGCTGCCCAACATTAATAGACAAGCCTCATCAAAGAGAAACACAGTGTGTTTGGTGATGACTTGCCTTCCCCAAGCAGGAGAGCTGTGACTGCCAGAACCTCATTCTTCGAGAAGTAGAGAATGTGGCGACAGTTGGTGACGATGGACAAAGCAGGATCAGAGGGGACCCGGGAAGTTTACTCTAAATATGCCATAAAACAAGCAGAGAGATTAACAGGTGACCACACTGTAAACCTCATACAGTCATAAAGTCATTAATAGACTAGATCATTACCATCTGTAAAAGTAAATACACTCAGATTTTTTTTTTTATGTAGTAATAATTTAACCACAAGAATAAGAAAATCAGCCATCATCAATTAACATGCCACAAAAATATCACGGTTAACATGAGGCTGCAGTCTTTATACCATTTTGAAACCGGTGATTAAAACACACAACTCGTACATACGGGTTTGTTCTGGGACAGAACGCCAACAGCTGGGTCCCAAGGTCGCTTCAGGAGCAGGGAGAGTGCCTCAGAACCCGCTGCACCCGTTTTGGCCGACGAAGACTGCAGCATTCTGTCAATCAGAGACGGGACCTAACAGAACACAGGAGAACAAAAGCATCAAGCCAACACATCCGAAAGTAATCAAACAAGCATATCGTCACTGTCCAAAGAAAAACAAAGATCTCTAAAACGGCAACTTTACAGGAGACAGCAAAAAAAAAACCTAATTTAATTATAATGGAAGCAGACTTTATTCCCCAAGCAAGTTTGACCTTTCTGCTGACCCATTCACACAGTGTAAACGACAGCTGCTGTGTTTAAATGATGCATAAAAGTAGAAATCAATTTAAAAAAATGGAGACGTTTTTTCATTGGACAGCAACTATATACACAGCAAGCACAATCCAGTAAAATAAAGGGGGTGAGCTCAGACACGGCACTGTTTATTTAAAAGAGCTGCAGTTAAAGGTGACTCACTTTGCTTTTCAGTGTTTGCAGGACATCCAAGTAAGATGCCAGCATTGCCAGGCTCAGAGATTCCACTAGAGTGGTGTGGAGCCACTGAGTCAGCTTGGTGTCCCAGTTCACGCTGGCCAGCGCATGCCGAACCTTACGTGCGCATTTATCTACTGCGATCCTACGCAGGACAGGCTCGTTACCAGCCTGTGAGAGGGAAAGAGGAGGCGAGGCACAAGGACATTCATCTATATGAATGTATTCAGCACAGCATGACAATTAATTCCATAATACAGAACAATTTATATATAGAAAACACTTTGCTGTACTAATAAGAGGGATAATTTGACATTTCTAAAGCCTATTATGTCATAAACACTACCACAGCAGATCTACAGGCCAATTATAGTGGGCGTAATACACGCTCTGGTAACCATTTATTCGGTCAATATAGCTACACTACAGTTAACGTTTGGTTCAGGGTTAGACATACGAGATATTCTACAGAGGTTTGCGGGGAAACTCACAAATTCATTGGCCAGTCTGGCCAGTCTCTCAGCTTGCAGAGCCTTCAGGACTTTATTGAACAGCTTATTTTGAGCCATGCTCCACCCAGTCCTAGAGAGACACAGATTATCAATAGCCACATCAACACAGGTCACTAATATGTTTCATGTTCAGGCATAACCGTACTACGCAAAGTCAAACAAAACAGAGGAATAGCAACACACTCCAGTTAAAGCACTTTGTCTGAATTACTGAACTGCAAATCCTGGCTTCCATTCAGGCTTAACTGATGGGCAGCAGGACCACTGTGCGTTTCCTCCTTACTTGTTAATGTGCTCTTCCCAGTCGTCTGGAGGTGGAGGCCCGTCAGCGACAGTTCGGGCGAACAGAACATGTCGTTCACACTCGTTCATGACACTCCGCGCCTTGTGGTTGTCATAGAGAGGCATGGGTGTCGGTGTGACTGTCTCCACGTCGATGGACAAGTCCAGATCCCTGGTCAAGGCAATCACACAAAGACATAAGCTCCCAGCTATTGATGGACCTATAGGGCTAAAAGTAGCCCGTACGCTGCTCCTTCCAGAATAAGCCCTGATCATATCAACAACCGTAGTAGGTAGAGGTGGGCAAGCTGTGACAGAAACTGCATTACTGAAAGACCGCAGCCATGTGACGTATATGGCAATTGTCTTCTGTACTGCATTTTGTTAGCTGGTGAAAGTTGATTCACTGTCTGGCACTAATCAGGCTAGGCATCAGCTTACTGCACTTACTTGGCAGTAACGTTAGCTGAGATCCGTTTATCTAAAAGACGGGCTGATTTTCTCTGTGTACATTTTAAGCCATGTTATCTACATGGCTTTCTTTGGTCCTGATGAGACGTAAATTTAATCAAGAAACGACAAAATGAATATGCAAGCAGAAGCATTATATAAGCATTGTATAACAAGACAGGCTGGAAAACACATGCTCGACAAATTCTGGATCAAGACAGCTAGATCCAAATATATTCCAGCCATTAATGCGCTTACATTCGTCTTCTTATACAGACAGGATTCGCTAATTAGTGGGAAACGTAAACAGAGATAGCTGGTGACATAGCTATTTAAGGTACTGTCCAAGTTTGCAAATGTGCATCCTGATGATGCTGAGGGTCCATAACAAAATATTTGGTCCCATCTAATTGTATGTAGTTCTGCGTAAACCCACATTCGCCATACTGTCATCTTCTAGCGGTGGTTGTAGACCATGAGTGTCTAAACCTACCCACAGAAAGGTCGGAGGGGCTGTGGGGCTTTTAGTTCAAACAAGCAGGAGCACTCCAGAGGACAGTCTCATTCAGCAAGATCAACCGACAGTGTTCCAGCTTCACAAAACGTCACTCCATGAGGACAGTTAATTTTCTGTTAACCCAAGTATAAATAATCAAGCTTATGATGATTCCTCTGGATTTTTGGTTTTTATTATTATTTGTTTTTTAAATGATTTATGAATTATTCTTTTCTCTTTCCTCTTCTTTGATTTTACTGTCAAATTGTTTATACAGTTTGCTTTTTCAATTTAATTTAGCCTGCTTAAATTCCATTTTATTTTCCAAACCCCTTTAGGTTGTAAACGCTCGACTGCTCTGAAAGTGAGGGTCACCCTCAATGTACCTCCGAGGGAAAATTAAGGTTGATTAGTTGATTGATGTGCACACAAAAGCATGCCATTTATGGCAAACAGCAAACTGTGAAACAAAAAGGAGTTGAGAGGCTTATTTTTCTTATCCTACATAAATATGCAGGATGTCAAGCATTTCTAATTGCAAAAAAGAGGAGTAATAACTGGCTCTATGCTCCCTCCACCGCAAAGCAATTACTTTCACATCAATTAAGACACATTGCGAAGGACAAAGAGGCCTAAAAAGCAGCAGAGGGGTGCACTCTGTCAGAAGGATGAGCCTGATTGGTCACAAGCTCAGAGCTGATTTGTCCCAGAGTTCTTTATGATCCAATAATCCCAAACTTAACCTGCCCCAGAGCAGATCAGGTGTGCCGCAGGATTTGCCATAGCAACGTATCCAGGTAAAAGTAATCCATCATCATAATGCAGAAAATCCAGCAAGAAATGAAGCAAGAAATCCTGCTTTGTGAGACAGATCTCTAACCCACATGTTCAATCAGCTGGTCTCAGTCTTCAAACAATCCATTACGTGGGTTCCTGGTTTGTTAGAATGACAACCTGCAGCCACATCAGCTGTTTGCAGATTTGATTGGACACCCCTGTTTTAGACAGCTACTGCCAAGTATGGAAAAGCATCTTAAAAGGACTTTTTCCCCCCATGATTACTACGGAAACAGATCCTATAAGCTTGAATGAGGGGCAGTTTCAGCTCAAGTTACTGCTGTCATTGAAGTTTCTTCCCAACCACAATGCATAAATATACACTCATCGTCAAAACAACAGCTGCACAAATAGCTGCACCCAGAAGGAATCAACCGACAGGAATGAAACTTGGTGGGAAGATTTGACGCTGTGAGACATGCTAATGATTAAAGCTCACAATGCATGTGACGTAGGCAAGGACGGGCCTTATCACTGTACCTGACTGACCCAACAGCCAAGATCGTGGACATTCAGTGAGCAGTGATGCCCTCCATGAGTCATCCTGTCAGTGCCAGCACCATTGGCAGATGGCTGCACGATGCAGGACTACCATTACGACGACTGTCCTTAACAACACGTCAACGTCACCAAAGACTGCAATGGTGTTGTGCCAGACTGTCATGGAGTGACTCAGAAGGGCAGAGGGTCATCTTCGTGACGAGTCTCGCTTTTTGGGATGGCTTATGGCAGGGCACCATTAGGAACCTCTACAACTCCACGCCAAGACGTCTGATACACTGCGTTACAAAGCATGGCGGGCCAACACCATACTGAGAGACACTACTTCTGTATGTGTAGCTTAATAAACATTACCCATGTCAGTCTAAATTTATCTTCAATTATTGTTCCTGGTAATCTTTATCTTCCATCCCAATAGCACTGCAATCCCACACCTCCTTCTGGGTGCAGCTATTCTTTCGACGATGAGTGAGTGTAAGCATATTTATATACACTGTAGCACAATGGCAAGTTTTATCCCTAGAACTAAGACTCTTCACCGACAGCGCAGACATCTGTCCAATAGCCCGGACCAACACATGTTGACGTTTATATATGTTTAGACCGCACACAAGCTCTCAACATCACTCACGCAGAGGAATCGGGCTGCCGACGTGGGGTGACAAACAACATGCGGGTGGGCCGGGCACTGCTGGCATCTGGGTGAGCGTTCCATGGCTTGGCATAACTGTGGTCCAGGAAGACCAGGTCAAGCTCTCTCTCGTGCACAGACAGCTGGAAAAGCAGCGACGTTCCCATCCTACGGG
Source organism: Semaprochilodus insignis (assembly GCA_034552555.1). Taxonomy (NCBI): domain Eukaryota; kingdom Metazoa; phylum Chordata; class Actinopteri; order Characiformes; family Prochilodontidae; genus Semaprochilodus; species Semaprochilodus insignis. The sequence continues at coordinate 31,006,348 of CM067484.1, forward strand.
CCGACGTCTGGAAGTCCCTCTCTCCACTGCCGCGGTACATTGTTCTCTAGCTCCTCGTGGGAGCCTCGCAGATGCCAGGAGGATGGAGTGCATGCAGCACAAACATGGGATCTGTCAGTCTGGCGAGAGAGAAAGGAGCGTCAAAGGGGTTAATGTCATATGGTTACAACAAATGTTGGGACAATGTTAAGCATCATCAACTTTGGGTTCTTGAGTCTCTGAAGAACAAAGTTCTTCTAAGCTGGTTATCAAAGTTATCAATGTGATGAATGATGGGCTTCCAAGCAGAACCCTATCAAACCAACAGTTCACCATATAACACATCTGAGCAGGTGACCAGCACTCTTTGGTCCTGGATTATCTGGATTCAAGTGAAGTAGAAACTCCGGATCTAGATAAAGCATTGCCTACTAATGCCTGTCAAACTGGTTAGCTAGCTAGCTAGCTAGCAAATGCGCAGTTAATACAGCAGCCAGATCTGACTTATTTACACGATCAACCGTAACCAAATAACTCATCTGAGTAATCTAGCTACCTAATCCAGATCTCACGAATTTACGTTACAATTATAACGTCTTGCATAAGACACGTCGCTAGTAATCCGGCCCCATGCACAGCTAACTGGCCTGGCTCTACCGACACTCTCTATACTAGCTAGCTAGCTAGATAGATAGTTAGTTGGGTACACAGCTCAGACACTGAAACGTCAAATGTTAGCATAATGAGTCTACCTTCGTGTAAACAACCAGCAACTCAGTTTAGCTGCTAACTAAGTGTTTTACTGAGCTATCTCACTGCCTACACTGCATTTACACTATATGGGTTTGCTAGCACGTAAGCTAATTTAGCCTGTTAGCTCGCATATCGTCTAACGTTTTTTACCATGGCTACTTACTTTCTCGGGCCAATGTGGGTAACTTCACGTCATCGTTATCCGAACCGGGTCCTTCAAATTGTGTCGAAGGGAAATGAAAACTACAGAAACTGCATAAAGTCAAGGCGAATTGTGGCGATGTTCCCTCTGCGCTATCATGGCCGCCTTCTTTTGTTTTGCCCCTACCGCGCCTCTGTGGGAGCAGGTAAACCACGGCCTGGATTTCTCAAAAGGCCGCAGTAGAGCCCGGACTGGATTCCGCACAGCTCTGTGGGAAAACGGCGGGATGGTACAAAACACGGACCGGAAGTTTAATAGCGCTGCATAATCCGGAATGCATCTCTACGTAGCTCTATACAGAATAAGAGGGGGATGCTGTAGAACACATTTAGGGTGCGTTCTGGGTTTAGTTGATGAGTGCAAGTCCGTGATGTGTTTTATGGGCGGAGCTTAACTGTCGCGATGTATCGCCATGTCCGGTGTGCGGATATAGGAAAATCGTTTGGATGCTTTCTCCAGTTACACACATCATCAAAATAGGGCCTGCGCCCAGAACGAAGTGTCAGATTGTAATGCTGTCCGGACGGAAGATAAAAGTTACCAGGAACGACAAACCGTTCATCTTGGCGTTGACCACGGTGCCTCCACACACGGATTCGTTGGTCGTCTCCACCAAGACAAAAGCGGGACTCGTCACTGAAGATGACCCGCTGCCATTCTGAGTCACTCCATCAGTCACACCACTGCAACACTACTACCTGTACTTCAACACTACTGCCTTACTGTTTGTACATTATGTGTAAACTGCATATTATTTGTAGTTTGTTTATTGCTTGTATATTATGTATATTGTGAAGATTGAATGTTGTAATTGTCTGTATTTATTGTGTTTATGTAGAGTCATTATGTATATTATGTATATTGTGTAGAGTGTATATTGTACAGTGTGTGTATTTATTGTGTATATATAGAGTCATTGTGTATATTATGTATATTGTGTATACTGTGTAGAGTGTATATTGTACAGTGTGTGTATTTATTGTGTATATATAGAGTCATTGTGTATAT
>CM067484.1:31022506-31086173 GCA_034552555.1 Semaprochilodus insignis
TCAATGTTCAGACACTCTTGCATCAAAGAATTGTGCAGTTGGGCCAGATTTGGTGGATGCCTTCCCTGGCACAATTCCTAGGATTTTAGCCACTGCTGGTAGACCCGTATGACCGTACATTTCCATACACCTGCAGATTCAGCTACTTCCTTCACACTATGGTCTTTGGCATGTCCAAATGCAGTCACTCCTTTTAGCCAATCATTAACATCTGCTTTGAGACCCATAGCTAGCAGAAATTAGCATGATGGTATCAGTGATAATGAGATACTCACAAAATAAAAGTCTCTACATTGGAGGTGACTATATAAAGACATAGAAAGTAAAGAGTCCAGTTGGGCCGGATTTGGTGGATGCCTTCCCTGGCGCTCTTCCGAGGGGAATTCCCTGTAGACTGGGATTTTAGCCACTGCTGGTAGACCCGTATGACCGTACGCTTCCATACACCTGCAGATTCAGCTACTTCCTTCACACTATGGTCTTTGGCATGTCCAAATCCAGTCACTCCTTTTAGCCAGTCACTAACATCTGCTTTGGAGCCATTTTCCACACATGGAACGAGACATTCCCTGCACTGTAGCACCTCTTCTCAGTCTATGGATCCCGTCACTCACACCCCGCAGGTATTCATAGCCCTATCATCCTCGTGCAGCGCCGTGTGCAGGAGTCTGATGTTACTACCACCTTAAACATGCAAGGTGCCTCATTTTTTGTCCAGGGAGCTTATAATAATACACACCTCATAATATACTGGTGACCTGTTGATGGTTTGCCTGCTATTGCGGCTGTCTGCCCCACTTATAATGATAGTCACACACCCATTAAAAATAGAACATTCATTTTTTTCTTTTTACCTGGGTTGAGGAATGTAGTTTCACAGTCTGGAAAGTCCCCTCTGATCAGAGGACAAACTAAACAAAGGACCAAAAGCGGGACCAAACTCTTCTGCAAGCATACAAACTACAGTTCAGCTTAAACTTACTGGACTTTTATTCTGTAACCAGACTTTACTTATAAAATGACTGCAGTTACTCATCAGGTTTAAGAACCACAACACCAAACAGACACATGTCCAGCAGCAGAATCTTACCATGTTAGCAGTTCTTGGTATCCAACACCGGAAGGCTTGAACTGAATGCAGGCGGTCTAAACATCTCCCTTTATACACACCGTTATCGGGAAACGTCTTGGTGTGCTAAAAGTGGGAATAATGAGGTATACTTGGCGGGATTGTGTGGAAAGATAAAGAGAAGATAAGGCTTTAGGAGAAACATGGGTGGCACCCTGAGAAAGAAATCTGGGAACGTCAAACACGGGCAAGGTTACTGTAATAGGGCTGATTATATAATGAGAACAAACATGAACCGAGAGTAAAACGTAACCCAGATTTTTTGGCATCTGGAAAAAGCATGGGATTTTAATACCCGGAATTGTGGTTTGATTTGCTTTCAGACTGAGAATACTCCTTTTGTTCTGTATGCAAGAGAACTATCGTATATCTAATCTACTCAGAATGACGTCTGAAGGGATCCGATCACTCAAACCTCTGTTAGTGGTGGTCAGGAACGTGCAGTACTGGGCAAAGGTTTTAGTTATCGAGGAAAATGGCACTGGAAAATCGGTTTATCTGAGCATTTATTTGCTCAGAAAAACACTAATATTGGAATAAATACAAACAGCATACAACAATACTCGAAGTGCTGTGTTACCTCTTTTGCCAGTGCCAGTGTTCATACCAGAACTGGTTCCTAGCATCCATCGAACCTGTTTAGAACAGGCCCGCTTTTCCACTGGTTTTGAGAATCGAGTGATTACATATCTGGATGTGGGCGGTCCTTAGTCCGGAAGCAGAAGTCTGGTGGTTGGATAACACCACTACCTGCCAGGGAGCTACCACCCCATGTGGGGTTAAATTCCGGGTCTAGGTCACTATGCTGGGCTACACCAATAAGAGTCCTTGGGCGAGAACACCACACTGGCCTACCTGTAATATGAATCACTTCGTAAGTCGCTCTGGATAAGAGATTCAGCTAAATGCCACAAATGCAAATGTAAGTGTTTGGACAACTCAAAAAAACAACATGGCAGAACATGTTCCTTCTTCAGCAGACCAGTGATGGGTCATGTCGATGCTGTTTTCACTCATTCTCCTGTTGTTATGGATAATGGTGGCGTCAACAACTTCACCTAGTGATGGCAGTGCCATGCCCTTGCACCTTGGGTTCCACGGTTCCAGACGAGTGAGTTAACGGGGGTGGAACAGCACAGATTTTGTTGGCTGTGAAACTGTTTTTTTTTGTGGTGGAAAAACACAAAGCGGTTTGAAGTTTTGGCACTGGGACCGGCATCATGTTGGTGGAAGAGAGCTATATGCTTCCTCGTGGCAACGCAGTCCTATTCACAGCTAACCATCCAATACCTGGTTCATCTAATCAGTCCTCATCAATCAAGTTAAATCAGCTGTGCTAGTGAGCACATGTGATAGCACAGCATGTCTATGTTCAGGTAATGGTTCTGTCAGTTGGCCTTGACTGCACTGACCTACAGTCAGTAACACTCTACAGGCTCCACATTCACCTCCTGCTCCATGACTGCACTGACCTACAGTCACTAACACTCTACAGGTTCCACATTCACCTCCTGCTCCATGACTGATCTACAGTCACTAACACTCTACAGGCTCCACATTCACCTCCTGCTCCATGACTGCACTGACCTACAGTCAGTAACACTTTACAGGCTCCACATTTACCTCCTGCTGCTGTTTAACCTGAGAGGGGAGTTCGGACAGTTCGTCCTCTAGCTCACAGCTCGGTAAAGTTCGGTTGATAGAGCTCAGTAAAGTTCGGCTGATCTCGGAAGTCGGGGTAACCAGGGAACAATCTACAATCGTTACATTTCTTTAGAGTTCCATCACTTGTAGTTTATTAAAACACATCTTACAATCATACTACAACCTTTAGTTTGGTAGGATATAGTTTGTTTCAATTGTAGTTAATTTTTATGAGTATTAAATTACTATAAATAAACTACTACTGTGAGACAACAAGATAACATAGAGATCTAAATTGTAGTATGCAGACGCCCATCTGATGAACATACTACAGCCGTTATTTTGGTGAAACAGAACTTCACCAAAATTTTTTGTTCCTTTTTAATAGAGATTAAATCACTCCTGTGAGACATCTATATGACATACAGGTCTAATTTTGCTTGTAGTGTACAGACACCTTCTTTCTGAAGGTCAGAGAGCTTCTTGGATCTGACCATTTCTCATATCTCACTGGAAGACAACAATCAGTGAGGTACTTCCATCAGCCGTCACTAACTCCGCCCCCTCTGCTCTATTTGTAATGAGGCATCTGTTAGTTGCCTCAGATCAGCAATCAACCTGGAACCTGGAGCTGAGCCATGGTAAGTTTACACTCCTGCATCAGTATATATCTTCTGTTGCTTCAGGTAGTGGGCACCAGGGCTGCGTCTGGCTATAAGCCATTAAAAGGCCTTGAATATGTAGTTCATAGAGTTTCTGATCCAAACGATTTAAGTACTAGTCATTTTTCTACAATCACCAAAGGACAACATCAGGGGAGGCAACATCATGGAGGCAAGTTGGGTCCCTTGGTGTTCAGACACAGCCCTGGTGCCAATAATATGTACTAATTCAAAAAGCTGTTTATTCTTTTGTGTTCTTTCAAAATTCAGAATATTTATGTTAATAATGTTAATATGAATAGTAATAATAATAATCCGTTCTGAATGTTATGTAGGGCATGTTTGGATAAAACTGCACTTCTGTTTAGAAAAGTGAGCGTCATATTAATCCATCTATTTGTATTCGTTCCAAAGTCCGTGTTGAAGAGGTCAGTGTTTGTGGGGTTAGTGCTCTTTGCTCGGAATCCTTGGACTGATGCCGGATGCTGGGTCGAGAAATTTAAAAAGGGTACATGCCTGCGGACATAATAATAATAATAGTAATAGGAGAAAAACAAATAAATAAATAAATGTATTTATTTATAAAGTACTCAAGCAGTGTCATATTCACAACTTTCAGAGACTTTAAAATACTGTATAGTTAGACTGGCTTAAAGTTGATGTATTACAATCTTCAAGACTTTAATAATGATTTATGATGTAGATTTACGGCACATTAAAGCAAAAGGCATTTCCATTCCTCTCCATTGTGTCATCATTCAGAAACAATCCAGTATAATATAGATGTTATAGCAAGCCAAACAGGAAATATTTCATCAACTTTGATATATCAAAGTTTATATGTGTGTGTGTGTTTGTGTGTCAACATCTTGGCAAACACCTGAGATACCATAGCAACATTTTCAAGCAACTACTCTGTCAAGTCAACTTAAAGTTTGTTCTCAATCTTTCTACAATCTTATTTCTGTTTCGATCAGCTGCACTTAAACTACCATGAAACATGGAGATCCAACCCCCCCGCTTTCCCCCAAGGACCACCACTGCACACGGCCCTGCTCCTGATAGCCCAGTTCAGCACTGGAAAGCAGTCAAAGCTTATTTACGGGTCGTCGTCTGTGTGTGTTTCTGAAGAGGGCATGGTTGAATATGCAGTCTAGCAGTCTAGCAGTATGTGTCTAACCAGAACAGTCGACTGCGTCTGTCTGAGTGGAGCTTCTGCAGGAACATTAAGTCATGCATGGATGCACCCTTACGGTCAAAAGAGTTCACCCCCTCTCCCTGGTATTGACCTGCTGCCAGCACTGTCAGCCCTTCATGTGATGGGGATGGTGGGGTGTTTAGACAGAGGGAATGGGGGGGGTGGGTTGAAAGGACACAGGGGAGAGACTGTCATAGGTCGGCCTGAGGGGTGGTCCAGTAAAAATGTGACTTAATTACAGTGATGGACACTGACCTTAAAACATTCACTCAGAGCCTGCAACCATGGTGAGTTTCCATGATCTGTAAGTTTAGTAATGCTGCTTAAATGAGATTTAAAAGTTACTGATATCAATCAATGAAACTTTATTTAAAGACCGGACAAGACAAAAATATCTGTTTTCGTACAGGTACAAAAGTAAACAACTCAAAAAGAGTAAATATTATTTGCCAATAATAAATAAACAACAAAGAAATTGATATAAAACATACAGATATAATTACAACAATACAGAAAATTAAATGCCTTTTAGACTTCAACACCAAATCAGTAATCAAGATAAGCAAATAAGGTTATTAAGCAGTTTAATAGAAATTAAATGAAAAGCAGAATGTGGTAAAAACGAATAACAAAATCACAACAAAACCAATTATGATAAAAAATCAACTAAAAACTAAAATCAAGTATACAGCTGCAGAACAGAAATCAACTAAAAACCAGAATGTGATGAATAAATAATACAAAATAATGTAAAAAAAAACCTAATTACTAATTTCAAATACACCGTTGCTAGCTAAGTACAGGTTGTCAAAGATTAGAAGCTCAGTGACACTATTGATACTATAATTATTGTTATTGTTAATATATGCATTAAATAAGACTCGCCCCAGGACTGAACCTTGCAGAACACCCTTGGATGTAATGCTACTAAACTGTTGATTTATTTAGGATAATTTTGATTGTACAGTCTCAGGAAAAGAGGTACAAAACTGTTACTGGGGTGGTACCATGTCGCAGCACCTGTAGCTAGGGAAAAAAATAGTGTACCAAAATCCATTGAAATTCTATCATTAAAGTTGTACTGAGTCTGCAAACGCTGGCTCGTCTCCAGTCAATGTATTGTATTGTTCTGTTTTAAAACATCTGCTTATGAAAAGGTACAAGTGTGTGAACGCACACACACAATCTCATCCTTTAAATCTGTCTACACATAAACTTAAGGAGTAAAATGTTTACACTTATACCAAATATTGACATAATTGCTGCTAAAAACAATGTTCAATGTTCATCTTAAAAAAAATGGACATAACTGCACTTTACTGCTCCCACCACCAGTGGGCTATCTGCTGCCTCCCTGTATTTATTGTTTGCTGTTTTGTATATTGTAAATTGTCTTGTGTATCTATTGTATTTATTGTTCTATGTAGCACCTTGGTCCTGGAGGAACGCTGTTTCGTTTCACTGTGTACTGTACACCACTGTATATGGTTGAAATGACAATAAAAAAGTACTTGACTTGACTTGACCCTGGAGAAAAGCTATTTAAGGTATATGACTGGATCTTAAAACCACTGTTTAGATTAGATTAGATTAGATTAGATTAGGTTAGATTAGATTCAACTTTGTCATTGTGTAGAGTACAGGTATCTTCGAGGGAACATTTACATTGTTTGTACTTTGACGAATGAAAATAGAAAGGGTGGAACAATCAATAGAACTGCATTTCTATTAAAACAGAAGAATCCTCCAGAAAGAGTCTAGAGCTGTTTGTTAACTCTTGTTGTTTTGTTCTGAAGAGGTCAGTGTTCGTGGGGTTAGTGCTGTTTGCTGTCATCCCTCTGAATGACGCCGCCTGCTGGATAAGGGAGCAAAAACAAGGTACTTGTGTTGGTCAACACTGTGATGTATCACTATCTTTATTAACACTGTGGTGTATCACTATATTTGTTTACATGTTATGTACTACAAACTGCTGATCTTTGATAGGTGCGACTCATTGTCAGGATCATGTGGATAAGACCTGGCATGCTATGGGATCCTCCTGGACCAACAGCAAATGCGATCAGTGTAGATGCAAAGATGCTTCAATGAGCTGCTGTGATGGGTAAATAAACCAACACCAGCTGTTGTGACGATGTATGTATAATGCAAGCGTACAACCTGCAGTGTTTGAAAAACTGGCTCCTCTGTGTTGGACAAGTGACTACTACAGAAGGCACCCTAATGTTGATTGGTCAGCTGTGTATGATGTATGGTACCTTTCTTGGGTGCTCAGCACAAAAGCTTACTGTAAAAAAAACAAAAAACAATTCAGTGTTTTAAACATATACAGAAAAGCAGGAGTGTATGCCCCTCTGAAAACCTGAAATGTATGTTTCTAAGTGTGAGCTCACCGAGATGCCTATGGTTTGTCTTGCTCATGATGAAGTATGCTTTGTAGGCCTCGCACATCTTAGCAGATCCCTTCACAGAGTACTTTCTCGCTCTGGTTTTAATAAATTGGCCACAGACGTAGCAGAATTCTTCTGCCGGATGCTGCGACCTCTTGATGACCTCTAAATTAAATGTAGCGCTGCATCCACTATCCACTCAGCTGGAGCATCAAGTGAAATGCCTGTTTTAACGCACCTGTATTTAGACTGCTATGTGTACTACTGGACAGTCCCAGACAGTTTCAGAAAGTTCTAAGCAATTCCCAAAAGTTCTAGAAAATTTCTATTTCGGGTTCTCGCAGTTCCAGAAGCTGCTTGAAGTTTACTCTGCACTAAATGTATCATCATTGTCCACAAAAGCAAAGTTTATGGGGACGAACCGGCATTTTCTGGACATTTTATGCCCAAGGAATTAAGAAAACACACTTAGTACCAAAGAACAATCAAAAATGAAAAATGATAACGGAGAGTAATTATTATTTTTATGTATTTCTTTTACAGATTGCCAACAACCGTACACCTTCCCACAGACTGCACCGTGGAGTTCGATTATAAAACATGTACATATAAGGTGTTTAAAATGAGTGACCACAGTATTTCGTGTCCCCACGGCGCTACTGGAAAGTGAAATAAAGTGAAACGGAAATAAAGGACAGAAATATTGCATCACGGCCTCTCTTTATTCTAATAGAACAAGTAAAGCACCTAACACTCCTCTAACATCCGCATGTTTGGTAGCTGGACAATGGAATGGCGGTATCTCTTCTTATTTGTCTTTTATTACCCACTTAAATTCTGAGAGTTTTAACGCCACAGTAAAGTGAGAATGCTCAGAGATTTTGTACAGATGGGGCATGCGTTTGCAGTGTGTTGGCTGAACATTGTCATTTGCATTCATGTACTTGAATTGAGCAAGTTTCTGACCCCATAAAACTCAAATTTGTAAAAAACAACCCACACAAATCCGCAAGCTGTGTCAAAAGTGGTTGGTAAGTTGCTTTGACAGTAGTAGCTAGACCGTAAAACAGGATTAGCCAAATCAGCATGAAACATATATGCATATATGCATGTGTACCCTTACTCTGATTTCTTTCGGATTTCCGTACATGTGCAAAAAACAAACTGCAGGAACAGGAAAATAACAAGCAGTCTTTAACACAACAGGCGCGAGATGGCAACAAAACACTTTTGGCTGGTTGCAAATCTGATTACTGCCTGACTTAGACTGCCAGCCCAAATCCAATTTTCGGCATTTCGAGATTGACTTTCGATGGTCTGGACAACAAATAATAATAATAAAAAAACAGTCTTGGTGTTTAAAATGGATTTCAAGGTGTCTTTTGCATAACTTTCAACACAAACAGCGACAACGTCAAATCCAGAGTGACAGACAGAAATGCTGGGATTGACGTCGTTTCTGCTACCACAGGAACACATGCAGATAGTGAGTTTGTGGCCACAGAAATCTGGATCAAGTAACAGTCTGGACAGACGTCCCAAAAGACATGATTTGAGAACCAAATCTGACTTGCCTGCAGTCTGAACACAGCCTTATAGACTCAGAGTTTCATGTTATCTGATTACCCATGTGCAAGAAAATGCAATGAACAGATTACTGACAAAATCTCATTATTAAGTGCATGTATTTTTTCGAGATATGTTGCGTCCGTTTGTCATTGCCTACATCGATGACATTTTAGTTTACTCACCAAATTTAGCTACTGTTGTTCAGCATGTGTGCCAGGTCCTCACTCATCTACTCGATGGTCTAAGACCACCATCGTTTTCCTGCAGGTGATGTGGATGGGCGAATGAAACCCTGAGAAAGAGCCTATTGTACATTCTCCTCCTTTGCAGCCTTCTTTGCCTGAGTAAGTGGGTAAACTCGTGATTTTAAGAAGTACTTGATTATCAATGAGCTCAATAGAACAATCATAGTCTCTATGAGGAGGAAGTTTGGTAGCGTTAGTCTTACTGAATATTTCTACCAGCTCATGAGAGAATATTCATGAGAAATATATACAGGAGTTAATACAGGAGATAATTCTGGACTTCTGATTGTGGTACAACAAGGTAATGATGAACAATTCTGATAACAGTTCAGGGACCATGACAGGATTTCTACTGTTCACTACTAAATGAAGCGAACTGATGTGATAACTCCCTTTCTGACTGGGTCCCCATCTACAGCCAACAATCTCAAAGGGGTTTTAAGAGGATCCACAAGAATCTGGAGTTGACAGGCAAACCTCGACTGGATAAAGTTCCCCTCAGCTACGGAGTCAATTAAGGTTGGAAACACAAGATGATTCCTGGCAGTACAGTGTAGCAGGCAAAGTAGAGACTTTGTAACCATACCCAGACTGGGACTACTCACCTTTCCGAGGATGGCGCCTGTGGTCTTCAAGGGCAAGTCCGACAGTCACATAAAACGTGACCAGCAACTCACAGTACAAGCAAAGACCCTCATGTAACCTGCAAAGCATCTCCTCCTCTGTCAGGCAAGATGAATTACACTTCATCAGCTCCTCAGAGATGAACCAAAGTGCTTTCCGAGATCTGCCCTCATGAGGATAATCAAAGACAGCATTAAAATCCTCAATGTATATAGTCCCATGTTCTATAACAGACCATACAGCAGGTAGCCCAATCTGAAGCTCTACCAGTAAGACGTGATATGACAAATGAAACCCATGCCTTATCTGAGCTAGGAGCTGAATTGGCAAAGTAGACTGAGCACTGAAGCAAACCCAGCCTACACTGATTAAGAGAACCATCGCACTTATCAGGCTTGCTACCAGAATATGGACCAGTCACAGATACAGAGGAAGAGGAAGAAGCCAAGCCGGGATCAGGAGAAGGGAAGTCATCTGAGCAAGCTGGGAGGAAATCTCTTTAAGATAAGAAGAAATCTGGGTTAGTTGAGAATGCTGTTCTGATTGCTGCTGGGTAAGATTCCCTACAGAGCTGGTAAGCGACTCAAACAACTGATTGTTTTGCCCAAGAAGTCTTTCCTGACTACTTGCAGCCAGCTCCTTCAGTTCTGCCATCTTAGGATAGGCGAGGTCTTCTGACTTAACCAAATGCTCACAGATCTAAAAGATGGACCAGTTTTATTTACAGGGGGCGAAAGGCAAGATAACAGACAGAGTAGCACAAAGAAAAATACGGACATACCAGAGTATGTGGTAAAGTGGTCAAGGACAAAGACGGCTCAGTGTCCGCAATTATCAGAAAGCAGCTCAGTGGACAACGAAATACATGTGGCTCATACATGTTCGAGAACAAAGTTCTTAATTTATCAGGTAAATAAATGTGACGTCAGATAATTCATTGGACATTCACTGGAAGCCTTATAGGTGCTCATGTCTTTGTAAGCCTGTCTGTTTGCACTTTTTCCAGTTTACATCCTGTACGCATAAAAGTGAAACTCTGAACTGTGTTTATAAACGTTTCCTCTGAACTCAAGAATCAGGAGGTGGAACACTAACATTTACAGTAAGTGGAGCGTTCCAATTGATGGACTTAATCAAACACTCGCAGATCTAAAAGATCAGACCAGTTTTATTTCCAGAGCGTGAAAGACAAGATGATAATCACAGTAGCACAACCAAAGCCAACATACCAGAACAGGGAGAGACTAAGCCTAAACCCAAAAGACAAACCAGAGTCAAAAACTAAGACCATCAAACCAACCAGAGACCAAGATGAAGGGATGAAGCAAAAGCACAAAAACCAAGATACAAAGCAGAGATCAAATCCAGAGATGGAACCCAGGAAAGCGCTCAGTACACAACAGTGTTGGCAATACCTCGCGAAGTAACAGATCAAACAAAGGTGTGTTATTACAAAGGGGTAAATAATAAAATAAAATAAACAGGTAGCACTCAGGGAATTATACAGTCCTCCTTAAAAACCTCAAAAATTTAACTTTACAGGAAGGCAAACCAGCTTTCTTAACCTGCATTGGAGGCTGATATAACAAGATTCTTTTCTAAGCAGTTTTGGAGCAATTCTATGGTTTATTCTATTCTATGGTCTGTGCATCATGAATATTCACGACATTGAAAGGGGAACTAGAGCTTTTAAACTGTACTAAAAAAGAGATACAAGTTTTTTTGCATAACAAGATACACAATACTGCCAAAAGTATTCACTCACCCATCCAAATCATTGAATTCAATCACTTCCATGGCCACAGGTGTATAAAACCAAGCACCTAGGCATGCAGACTGCTTCTACACACATCTGTGAAAGAATTGGTCGCTCTCAGGAGCTCAGTGAATTCCAGCGTGGTACTGTGATAGGATGCCACCTGTGCAACAAGTCCAGTCGTGAAATTTCCTCGCTACTAAATATTCCACAGTCAACTGTCAGTGGGATTATAACAAAGTGGAAGCGATTGGGAACAACAGCAACTCAGCCACAAAGTGGTAAACCACGTAAACTGACAGAGCGGGATCAGCGGATACTGAGGCGCATAGTGCACAGAAGTCACCAACTTTCTGAGTCAATCGCTACAGACCTCCAAACTTCATGTGGCCTTCAGAATAGCTCAGGAACAGTGTGTAGAGAGCTTCAAGGAATGTGTTTCCATGTCCGAGCAGCTGCATCTATGCTTTAATTCACCAAGCATAATGCAAAACGTCGAATGCAGGGGTGTAAAGCGCCGCCACTGGACTCTAGAGCAGTAGAGACGTGTTCTCTGGAGTGACGAATCACACTTCTCTATCTGGCAATCCGATGGATGAGTCTGGGTTTGGCGCTTGCCAGGAGAACAGTACTTGTCTGACTGCGTTGTGCCGAGTGTAAAGTTTGGTGGAGGGGGGATCATGGTATGGGATTGTTTTTTAGGACGCTTAGTTCCAGTGAAAGGAACTCTTAATGCTTCAGCATGCCAGGAGATTTTGGACTAGTTCATGCTCCCAACTTTCTGGGAACAGTTTGGGGACGGCTCCTTCCAGTTCCAACATGACTGCGCACCAGTGCACAGAGCAAGGTCCATAAAGACATGGATGAGCGAGTTTGGTGTGGAAGAACTTGACTGGCCTGCACAGAGTCCTGACCTTCAACCTGATAGAACACCTTTGGGATGAATTAGAGCAGAGACTGCGAGCCAGGCCTTCTCGTCCAACATCAGTGTCTGACCTCGCAAATGCATTTCTGGGAGAATGGTCAAAAATTCCCATAAACACATTCCTAAACCTTGTGGAAAGCCTTCCCAGAAGAGTTGAAGCTGTTAAAGCTGCAAAGGGTGGGCCGACATCATATTAAACCCTATGGATTAAGAATGGGCTGTCACTCAAGTTCATATGTGTGTGATAGCAGACGAGCAAATACTTTTGGCAATACAGTGTATATATTACAGGTGGAGATATGGCAGAACTATAATACTGTGGTACATCCAGATATGTATTGTTTCAGGCATCTTATCAGTTGGTACCGTTAAGTGTGAGCCTGTAGAGTCTTTCAGATAACCAGCAAGATCCATTTGGTTGGGTGCTGGGCCTAGACTTTTGACTGCTAGTGTAACAGGTTTTATTCCTGTTGAAATAATTCCTGCACACATGATATCAAGCAAATTTAGTGCTTATATTTTTCATACAGTAACAGCACCGAAGGGAATGTCTACAGCAAGTAGGCGTTTTACTAGTTCAGTACTGGAACTAGTTACATTTACTGAGTTACTGTCCACCGCTGTGAAATGGAAGAATAGAAGTCTGGGCCAGTTTGTGGGCTCCTATTGTTGAAGATGGTCAATGGAATATCAAAATAGACTATACAAAGGCTAAAAGAGAGGCTGGCCAAAGGCCCTATTAAATGACAATATTAAATGGATTAATAATGGAATTAAACTGGATCAAAAGCATGTTGCATTGTATCCTACCTCTGGGTGGTGGCACCAGTCAGGTGCTTCTTCCACATCTTGTCTGCTTTTGTCCTTTCATCAACATTAACAGTAACTCTGGTGCCACTCCCAGTGAGGAAACACCATAAAACTCCTGTCAGATCAGATCCAGACACATCAAGAGCTTCAGGTCACTGTGACTTCAGGTGCAACCATGGTAAGTTCTCCACTGATGATTCTCCACTGACGATTCTGCATCTAATTCACAGTGTATTTATCACTGCTTAGTCCTTTGCTGGTTCATTTATTCATGTGTTTCTTTAAAGTCTTCTAGCTCCTGATTCAGTAGAAGTAGATTGTGCACCTGAGTTGAGGCTTGTGTGCTGGACCAGCAGATACTATACTAATTCTTTTACCTTTAATGTTAAAGCGGTCTGCAGTGCTGGTTGCTGTGAGTCTATGTGCTCTCGTCCCCCTGGTTTATGGTTACTGCTTTCTGAGTTTGGTGGAAGAAGGTACACGCTAACTGACACACCAAATCATTAATACGAGCTGAATTACATTAAGTTAACTTTGCCGTTTTGTCTCTGAGTCCTTAACGCTCAACGTTTGTCTCTGCTGTGTTGATAAAGGTGCCACACATTGTCAGGACTCGACTGACAAAACCTGGCATGCTGTAGGATCCACCTGGACAAACAGCGAATGTGTTGAATGTTCGTGCAACACAGACACCATGCGCTGTTGCGACAGGTATGTGGTTTTATATATATATATATATATACATATAAAATTTGATTTGCAGATGGGGTCAATAGCAGCCACACCAATCATATTATTTAGTAAGGAAACAAAATGAACTAAGTTTAATACATATATAGAGAGAGAGAGAGAGAGAGAGAAAGTTAAATAAATGGTAAAGTAAAAACAAAAACTTTATCAACAATTACAATTAATTTACAATTATTAATGAACAATTAATAAAAACAATTATTAACGGTATATAGCAGGAATGTAGTCTTAAAAACACATACATGATATTCTAAACATAAAGTCATGAGCATATTCTTCCAGTATCGTGATTGTGCAGTTTAATTTTGTAAGTTTAAAAAATTTAAAACTTAAAAAAAAAACTTTGAAAAAAATTTAAAAATGCAATTAGAATAGATCAAAGTTCAATAAATGGTAAAGCAAAAACAAAAAGAACTGTATATGGGAGTAATTTTATCATTAAACACATATGACATAATGATATTCTAAATGCAAGGTCATCAGCATTGTCATCCAGTATCATGATTGGGCGTCTTATTCATTGCTTATTAATTTTTAAATAGTTTGACATGTAATATGTAACTGACCAGAGCTGTCTTGTATTAATGTATGCACATACATTATTTATATATACAATATTTACATTATCATCCAGCCATTATTACACTGTTTTAATAATAATTCATTGCATCTAATATTGTGGTTGTTCATCTGATAGCTTTATCAAACATCAAATTCTATGTCCATATCATACAGCCCTATCCTGTACTATCAAAACTGTTAGCTGGGGTATCAGCCACATGGCTGGGTCACTATCGGATAGAATATGCGGTAGATTAGTCTAACCAAGCATAATGGGTTGGTCATTTAGGCTTACCTATTAACCTTCAACTTATATTTGATATATTTTATTTAGCCATTTCTTTTATATTTTCCATCATACTGCTTAGAATGCTGGGTTCATTTTGTCTGTAAATGTGTTGCTATTACCATATTATCCTTCTCTTTCCTAGCAGTAGTTTCAGTAATAAATATTGTGTACATAAGCTATTTTTGTTTAGGTTAATATAAACCTTTAATATTATAATATATTATAAAACCAATTTGTTTCCAAAAAAGAGTTGGGATGCTGTGTGAACTCTAATGTAAATAAAAACAAAATATAATTGTGTGGAAATCATTTCAACCCTAAATTTAATTGAAAATGCAACATAAAAAAGGTTGACCCTGAAAAAAAAAAAGTTTTTTGAAAATGACATGCACATTTTTAATTTGATGGCAGCAACCATTTTCCAGAAAGTTGGCACAGTTAGATGCTCAGCACTGTACAGCTCTTCTACTAATCACACTCTGTAGGTGTTTGAGAACTGAGGGAATGATTGCTGTAGTTCCGAAACTGAAATGTTTTCCTTTCTTGCTTGATATTGAATTTCAGCTAATCTCCTTTGCCTGATTATTCCTTTCATAATGCACCAAATGTTTTCAGTGGGTGAGTGGTCTGGCCTGCAGGCAGGTCAGTTTAGCACCCAGGCTCTTTTACTACAGAACTGTGCTGCTGTAATACGTGTACAGACTGTAGTTTGGCATTGTCCTGCTGAAATAGTCCTCCCTGAAAAGACGTCATCTGGATGGCAGCTGCATAGATGTCCCCCATGTATGGTGGCCGAGAAGTGCAAAACAAATGAACATTTCAAAAAACAAAATTACAAAAATAAAAACAGATTTACGAACTGCGTATTCTGACGGAAAGGTAGGTCTTACTCACAGGAAGTGCTTGTTGCGGACCCTTGTCAATCAAACTGTTTGCGGTGGTAGAGTGAGTGGAGTTTGGGATGGTCACAATGCTAAAGTATGATTTGTATATTTGTGGCACGCATTTTAGCCAGATGGCATGCTTTTGTTTATCGTGTGGAAGGTCTTTAGAGTTTTTAAAAGAGCAGATGGAAGAAAAGGTAATGGAAAAACTAAAGTGGGCCAGCTGGCTAAAACGCGTGCCAAGGGTCCGCAACAAGCACTGTCTGTGTGTTAGACCTCCACGTTCCGTCAGAATTCGCAGTTTGCAAAACTGTTTTTGCTTTTGTAATTTTGTTTTCTGAAATTTGCTTTGCACTTCTCGGCCACCGTACCCATGACATGTGCACTAATGCCCTCCCCAACTACATCATCACAGATGCTGCCTTTTGAACTGTGTGCTGATAACAAGCCCAATAGATCCATCTCCTCTTTAGCCTGGAGGATGCAGCATCCATGATTTCCTTTAGGAATTTCAGCAGCTGGGTTTCACAGAACTACCCAGCGCTGCGTCATTAACCCAGCAAAATGACCCAATAGGCAGAAAGGTGGAAACAAAAACCCCCATCTTCCTCTAGAGGTTGAAATATCTATTGGTTATGGTTCTGTGCTTCTTCTTTATAAGTATAACACATCACAGTCCACATCAGTGTAGTAGCTATGGTCATTGGATGGTCATATAATGCAATGTTCCTCACTGGTTCTCACCCTGGACCTGAAGGCACTTCAGCCCTGTGTATTTCAATGCTTTCCCTGCTCTCTGAACACACCTGATTCCACTTCTCAACTCATTAACAAGCCCTTTCAGAGCTACAGGGGGTGTGTTGAAGCAGTGAATCCACTACAACGTGGAGGGCAGGGTGCCTCCAGGACCAGGGTTGGGAAACACTGATTGAATTTATATTAGCACATACAGTTACGGCAAATCATGTGCTCATTAGAGTGTTTGTTTGTTTGGTTTCTTTCAGCATGGGAAGAGTTGTTTCTTACTCCGAGGACTGCGCCGTGGAGTACGATTACAAATCATGCACATTCAAAGTGGTCAAGAAGAATGACCCCAAAGTGCCCTGCCCTCACGTAGCTGTCGGATAGTAACTGCAGACAAAGAAAAGATTATTGCCTTACAAAGCCAGTGTGCAGTTCTTAATCTGGTACCTTATTGATTAATGTTGGTAAATTAATAATTAAATTTTTCCTGCATGCCGATTTCGTGGGGGTCTCATTTCTGCATTACCCTGTCTTTCTTCACATTAGACTTCACTTGCTGAATGTATAAAAAAACCTTGCTATGGTAACCTGAAACATCAGGTGATGCAACACAAACATTTACAGAAAGTGAAGACGTGACTGGAAACAAAGCCAAGTCCAAAAAAAGTTGCTACAGTTGGTACCATGCACGTTGGTACCAAGTCCTGATTTCTAAATCTACTTAGGCCTGTTATGGAACGGAGGCAGTACAAGGACATGTTAACCCTCTATGGCATGAACTATTTTGGAGAAAAAACTCAATTTCACCCAATGTTTTGACAGAATTTGTCCCCTTTACCCTCCCAAAATTGCTTTGTTGCCTCAAGGCAACTAAAGGCTACTAAAACATTTTTAGAGGTTTTATGTATATATTTGTCTGTAAATATCTTCTTTACATATTCATGCACATATACATAATTATTATTTAGAAAGTTATTTCAATTTAAACATGTAAAAAAAAGATTATCTTACTGATGGCTGGCACTGTGTCCCATGCGGCTTTGCTTCCTGAAAGGACTGCTCCATCCGCAGGTGTAATGTCAAGCCCACTTCTACCCCTCATTTTATATATATATATATATATATATATAAGAAAAGAATTGAAGGGACTGTATAATAACCAAAAAAGGTTTGTTGCCTGAGGGCAACACAATGCCATAGAGAGTTAATATAGGTAACGTTTTTTGTTGAAAAAAAATGTTGGCACAGGACAATTGAAGATCAACTCGGATCTTTATCACTCAATAAATTATTTTCTTAATAAATACACATTTTTCTATTATATTACTATAATGACATAGTGACATCTAGAAGTCTATACAGTGGTGCTTGAAAGTTTGTGAGCCCTTTATGACTTTCTATATTCCTGTATAAATTCGACCTAACACTTCATCCAATTGTCAAAAGTCCTAAAAGAGTAGATCAGAAGAACCAAATTAAACAAAGGAGACCAAAATCTTAGACCATGGTACATTTATTTACTGAGGAAAGTGATCCAATATTACATATTTGCTAGTGGGAAAAGTTTGTGAATTTTTAGGATTAGCAGATAATTTGAATGTTAAATTAGAGTCAGGGTGTTGTCAATCAACGGGATGATGATGATCAGGTGTGAGTGGGTGCCCTGATTTCTTTAAAGAACAGGGATCCATTAAAGTTTGATCTTCACAACACGTGTTTGTGTACACGTAGAGAACCTCAGAAGAACAGTTGTTGATGCACATCAGGCTGGAAAAGGTTACAAAATCATCTCTACAGAGTTTGAACCCCACCAATTCACAATCAGACAGATGGTGTACAAACAGTAGAATCAAGACCAATCAACAAAGATCACGCCAACAGCAAGGCGTGCAATAGTCCGCGAGGCCATAAAAGAACCCAAGCAACTAAAGGCCTTTCACACACTGGCTCATATTAATGTTCATGAGTCCATCTTAAGGAGAACACTGAACAACAATGGTGTGCAGTGCAGGGCTGCAAGGAGAAAAACAAGCCAGAAGGCTTTTGGACCAATGAATGGTGGACTGATGGGACCAAAATAGACCTTTTTGGTTTAAATGAGAAGTGCTATGTTTGGAGAAAGGAAAACACTGCATTCCAGGATCAGAACCTTATCCCATCTGTGAAACATGGTGGTGGTAGTATCATGGTTTAGGCCCGTTTTGCTGCGTTTAGGCCAGGATGGCCTGCTATCACTGATGGAACAATAAATTCTGAATTCTACCAGTAAATTCTAAAGGAGAATATCAGGACATCTGTCCACGAGCTGAATCTCAAGAGAACGTGGGTATGCAGTAAGACGTCGACCCTAAGCACACAAGTCGTTCTACCAAAGAACAGTTATAGAATAAAAAATAAAGGTAATGTTCTGGAATGGCCAAGTCAAAGTCCTGACCTTAATCCAATAGGAATGTTGTGGAAGGACCTGAAGTGAGCAGTTCATAGGAGGAAACTTACCAACATCACAGAGTCGAAGCTGTTTTGTACGGAGGAATGAGCTGAAAGTCGATGTGCTGGACTAATCACCTATTACCAGAACCCTTCAGCTGCAGTTATTGCTGCACAAGAGGGTCACACCAGATACTGAAATCAGCGGTTCACACACTTTGGCCAATCACAGATATGTAATATTAGATCATTTTCCTCAATAAATAAACGACCAGGTCTAATATTTTTTCTCCTTATCTACTTTTAGGACTTGTGTGGAAATTGGATCAAGTTTTAGTTCAAATTTATGCAGGAACATAAACAAAGTTCTAATGGGTTCACAAACCTTCACGCACCACTGTATAGACTTAGTACTGTACAGACTTATAGATGTCGCTCGCATGCTCATTCTCCAAATGTGGAGCTAACCATGCACATAATAAAACAGAAAACATATATGCATTGAAACAACATGGGTCTCCAAAACATTACTGGGGGTCTGACTTATTATTATTACTATTGTTATTATTATTATTAGTAGTAGTAGTAGTAGCAGTAGTAGTATATTTGATATATACTGGATATATTTTAGATTAAATAATTAATTGAAAAGGGTTCACAAGCTTTCAAGCACCATTGTAAGTCTATAACACCATCCACTGTCGGCTGCTGACATTAAATGACCCCTTGCCCATGAGTGTTTCAACAACAGGTGTGAGTTAGTCACCCTAGTGACTCAGTAAGCAACAGTGAGTTGGTTATCCTTTGGTTTACTCTGCGGAGCTTCTGAAGGAGAGGTGTCAGGGTGTGACTCATACAACCTGGCATGCCGAGGGTCCACCTAGGTTAACAGCAGGTGTGTTAAATGCTCATGCGACTGTTTGTCTGGTACATAGAACTAGACAAACAAGATCTGTGGATGCAATAAAAACATGTTTTAATGTTGGATATGCTGACATCTGGTAGATAATAGATTCATTAACCACAATATCCACAGTTCTGCACACAGTCTTCATACCCACCTATCTATAGAGAGTATGACCTATACTAAGACTGAACCTAAAAGTGGACTATGCAGTTTAGATTTTTGGGGTTTTTGTTTTTCAATTAAAATCTGAATATTATTATTAAGCAACAGACCCTCATTGTAAAGACCATCACACCTCTTTTATTAGGCTTGGGGCCTGAACACTAAACACAGTGTGCCGGAACACCAGTTCAAACGCTCTAGGGTAAATTTGTCCACTTACAACTTGTTAAAGCTTTGTTGAATTTTCACAGTTTTTTTTATTTAACCTTTATTTAGCCAGGTTAATCCCACTGAGATCACAGACCTCTTTTACAAGGGAGACCTGTCCAAGAATGGCAGCAACACAACGTTTCAACAGAACAATTCACAGAGAAACGTACTAAAAACAAAGACAGTCTGGACTCAGTCGACCTTAACATGGCCTTAAAAGGCTTTAACGGTACAATATTTCGAATCTTTAGTTTATTTTTTAGGTTGTTCCCGGCAGATGGTGCTGAAAAGCTGAAAGCCGTCTTTCCTAGTCGGTTCCGGGCTTTGGGAACAACAAATCGCAACACATCACGAAGACAAACAGGGAGTTTGCCCAGAATGGCTTTATAGTATATAAATACATACCTGTGACTAAGACGGCGTAATCACAACCACAGTTCGGCACCCGGACTCTTCTTCTGCAAAGCCATGCTGTTGTGATGGATGCAGAATGTGGTTTAGGACTGTCTTGCTGAACTATGGAAGGTCTTCCCTGAAGGCGACGTTGTCTGGATGGGGGTATATGTTGCTCTAAAACCTCTATATACTGTTCAGTCCTGATAGTGCCTTTCCAGAGGTGTAAGCTGTCCATGCCATGGGGACTAACGCAACCCTATGCCATCAGAGATGCAGGCTTTCGAACTGGGTGCTGATAACAAGCTGGATGGACCCTCTCCTCCTTAGTCCGCAGGACACGGCACCCGTGGTTCCCAAAAAAGAACTTCAAGTTTTGATTCAGCTGACCACAGAACAGTTTTCCATTTTGCCTCAGTCCATTTTAAATGAGCTTTGGCCCAGAGAAGTCGGCGGTGTTTCCAAATCGCGTTGACATATGGCTTCTTCTATGCATGATACAACTTTAACTTGTATTTGTGGACTACATGGCGAACTGTTTTGACAGACAGTGATTTCTGGAAGTGTTCCGGAGCCCATGCAATGATTTCCAGTACAGAACCATGCCTGTTTTAATGCAGCGCTGCCGAGGGCCCGATTATCACGAGCATTCATTATTGATCGTTGGCCTTGTTCCATGTCCACAGGGATTTCTCCAGATTCTCTGAATCTTCTGATGTTATGTACTGTAGAGGGTGGGAAATCTAAATCCTTAGCAATTTTACATTGAGGAACATTTTTCTGAAATTATTCCACAATTTTTTGGACCCAGTTCTTCACAGATTGGTGAACTTCTTGGCTTCTGAAATACTCTATGCCATTTGTATACCCACTCATGCTCCGGCAGCTGTTTTTTATTAGTACCACTGACTTTACCAGCCTTTTGTTTTCCCTGCCCCAACTTTTTTGAGTTTTAAATGAGTTAATAATTTTCATGAAATAGCAAAATAGTCTCACTATCGACATCTAATATGTGTTCTATGTTCTATTGTGAAAAAATATGGGTCTATGAAATTTTGTCAGGAACAAAAAACCAGGACCGACGTGCGCAGAGCTAAACGCCAGATGGACTTTATTAAACAAGCGAGTAATCGAGCGCAGTAACAACACACAAACAAACATAGAGGGAGCAGCCAAGATTGAAGTCAAAGAACAGGCAGAGGTCAAAACCAGGGTAGACAGGCAGCGAGGTAACCAAAGTGGAAGGGCTAGGCAAGAGAACGGTCAAAGAAACAAGAGATAGGTCGATAACCAGAGAGTAGGTAAAAGAGAAAGCCAACAAGGGATAAGCAAAAGAGGAGGTCAAAAAACAAAGGGAGTCAAAAGCCAGAATCAGAATACACAGAGAAGAAACGCTCAGAATCGCAAACTAGGTTTGGCAAAACTTCACAATGAGGAAGTGTTTGTGAGAGGCATATATACTGGAGCTAAATGGGATACAGCTGGGCTAAAACTCAGGTGGTCAAGAGCGGGGCTGATTGGATGACTAGGGACATGTGGGCGTGATGTCATCGGACGATGCCCTCTGGGAAGTTGAGTCCGGGGGAGCAGAGGAGCCGGGAAAACCCAGAAGCGCGACAGATTTACATTGATTCACATTTTACACAACCTCCCAACTTTTTTTGGAACTGGGGTTGTACAACACACAATTATGAGAAAGAGGACCAGAGTATGTGATGAATCTCAAAGCCCCATGATACACACTATCTAGCATATGAAAATACTAAGATGAGGCATTCATGTACAACACATGTCCATAATTAATAACAGGCAAAGAGGTAGACTACACCAACTTTGGTTGTGCATGAAAAGAAATCCTAATAAAAAGTTTCAGTCTTTCTATTAATTGCTGGATACGTTTATTTATTTATTTATCATCAATAAACTGCAAAATTTCCTTCGGGATCAATAAAGTATCTATCTATCTATCTATCTATCTATCTATCTATCATCGATTATTTATCATCGATTAAGAACCCTAAATATTTAAAATTACACTCCAACTCAATTTGTTGACCATTTCTAGGAAGACTTTTCTCAGACAGTACAGAACAAAAACACATAGGTTTGGTTTTAATGCAGGAAGTCATTAAAATCCCGCTATTTGAAAATTTCACTGTTGCAAATTCCATTCTAACAAACTGATTAATGGTGCAGTCCTGTGCTGCACGGTGTTATGAATAGGACTTTCCATTGTAAAGCCTACATAAGTCGGCCTTTGTGCACTTGACATCTGCAGACTCTGTGCACCTGGCTAGAAATGTTTACCTAAGTATGAAACCGCAATGCAAACAACTTGGTCTGATGCTGTGATAACCTTTGGTTCTGGGTTTGCTTAGGGTGTAATTCCCCTAGAGCTTTTCTCACAGCTCTGCCAAGTTCGGGACAATGCCAATCCACTTCAATGGGAGAGTCTATATTTATTTAGAATGTTTATACTTTCATCTAATCATGAGAGGGCAGGAAGACGTCAGGACTGTTCTTCAGGTGCTGAAGGGATTCAGGCTTTCACAATCAATTTGGCAATACCTAGTCAAATAATGCAAACTGTGAGCACTG
This sequence comes from Semaprochilodus insignis, assembly GCA_034552555.1. Classification (NCBI taxonomy): domain Eukaryota; kingdom Metazoa; phylum Chordata; class Actinopteri; order Characiformes; family Prochilodontidae; genus Semaprochilodus; species Semaprochilodus insignis. The sequence goes on from CM067484.1 coordinate 31,045,384, forward strand.
AATTGTGGTTCTCCACAATTTTTGTGCTCCGGATTTTTGGGCAGGTCTGAAATCATGGCTTGATGACGCACTGGAGCCATACTTAGCATGACCCCTCCCCCAAAAACTAGAGCGCATTAGCACCAGGGGTTCTCCCGTTCTATAGACAAGTTATATCTGTTACAGCCTACAGTTTGCTAGCTAGCTATGCCTGCATCCAGCAAAACACCTATTCCATGGATGCCAGACTTTGCATAACAGCTGGCTAGTTCTTCAAGTGAAATGTAGTGGCTGGGCACAGACCAAACCCGAGTGTAGCATGCCAGGACTTAAGTAGGCCAGTCTGGCCTGCGTATCAGGCCTTGGCTTAGCTTACCTGTTAGCAATGTGAGCGCTGTAGCGGAGGGCCGGGAAGCTGTTCTACAAATTCTGGGATCCAGGGCAAGATGGCATCTGCAGAGGGTTGCAGCTACACTGCGTGTCCTGGCTCCTACCAATGCTCGTGGCAATGGATGTGGTTTCAGAGCCTTCGGTGGAAACACCCCCAGCGGATCAGAGCAGGGAACACCGCTTATTTCATCACCATTTTGAAACCTATAACATTTTCAAGCACAATTAATACAGAATACTTTTATTCCGTTCTAATAAAGTACTTCTACTTAGCGACGCAATGGGTAGTGCTGTTGCCTCATCGCAAGAAGGGTCTGGGTTTGATTCCCGTGGCTGGGGCATCCAGGGTCCTTTCTATGTGGAGTTTACATGTTCTCCCCACATGTTTTGGGCTTCCTACGGGTGCTCCGGGTGTTTCCTGCCACTGTCCAAAGTCATGCAGTCAGGTGGACTGGAGATGCTTAATTTGCCCCCTAGGTGTGAGTGTGTTTGTGTCTGTATGTCTGCCCTGTCCAGCGTGTTTCATGCCTTCTGTCCACTGAACCCTGGGATGGGCTCCAGCACCCCCTGTGACTCAGAACGATAACGTGGTTTAGCAGATGAGTGAATGAGTGATCCTGTTCTCTCCGTCTCTCAGGTTGTTTAGGGTCTAATTGATTCCTTCTAGTCCTGACTGTAACAAAGACACGCTGCCCCCCATGTGTTGCAGTTTAACATGAAACATGGGCCTAAGTAAAGGTTGGTCCCTAAAGCTAGCTGAGAGGCCCAAAAGAGGCCCAACTTACTGCGGCCCAAGTCTCCAAATCACCTAGAAAGGGCCTGAGCCAGCTTACTCCATGAGCCTGTGGTCGGCCAGCTCCAGCAGTGTTCATGATAGCATTCCGGTTTTGTAGGTTGATGGGATGGGCGTCCCAGATACCGGGAATAACCATGATTCACAAATAGAGAGGTGAGAGGTGTTGGGCTGTTAGGTAGTTTGCTGTGCTGTATTGTGTTGGTTTACTGTCTGCCTTCAGGTAGAATAGTATGGCTAGAGGAGACCTGCCGGCTACCCCGCCCAGCGAGTGGCGCTGGCGACAGTTCTCTCCTGCTGCCTCGTCTTCTTTCTGATGCCAAACATCATGTTTCCTGTCTGCAGATGCCAACACCTACAATACCAGTCAAAAGTCTGGACACGCCCCATCCCTAAATGGATGTTCTAAGATAGGTTTAGTGTTTTTGGATGAGTTTAAGGTTAGGGTCAGAGCCAGGGTGAGGGATAGGATTAGGTTTTAGGTTAAGATTAAGGTTAAAGTTAGGGTTAGGGTGAGGGTGAGGGTGAGGGTTAGGATTAGGTTTTGGGTTAAGATTAAGGTTAAAGTTAGGGTTCAGGTGAGGGTTAGGATTAGGTTTTGGGTTAAGATTAAGGTTAAAGTTAGGGTTAGGATTAGGATTAGGTTTTCTGTTGAGGTTAACGTTAGGATTTTAAGGACAGGATAAGGGTTAGGATTAGTTTTTGGGTTTAGATTAAGGTTAAGATAAGGGTTAGGATTAGGTTTAGGGTGGGGGTTAAGGTTAGGATTAGGTCCAGAGGGAGGGTTAGGATTAGGTTTAGAGTGGGGTTTAAGGTTAGGTTTAGGGCTAGGGTGAGGGTTAAAATTGGGTTTTCTGTTGCGGTTAATGGTAGAATTAGGGCCACAGTGAGGGTTAGAATTAGGTTTTCGGTTGGGGTTAAGGATATATTAAGGTTAGGACCAGGGTGGGGGTTATGATTAGGTTTTAGGTTGAGGTTAAGGTTAAGATAAGGCCAGGGTGTGGATTAGGATTAGGTTTAGGGTGGGGGTTATGGGTAGGATTAAGACCAGGGTGAGGGTTAGGGTAAGGTTTAGGGTGGAGGACAAGGTTTGGATTAGTGTCAGCGGTCGGGTTAGGATTAGGTTTTAGGTTGAGATTAAGGTTAAAATAAGGACAGGGTGTGGATTAGGATTAGGTTTTGGGTTGAGGTTATGTTTAAGATTATGTTTTGGGTTGATCTTAAGGTTAGAAGTAGGGGACGGTGAGGGTTAGAATTGGGTTTTGGGTTGAGGTTAAAGGTTAAGCTTAGGTTTTGGGTTGAGGTTAAGTTTAAGATTAGATTTTGGGTTGAGGTTAAGGTTAAGATTAGGTTTAGGGTTGAGGTTAAGGTTAAGATTAGGTTTTGGGTTGAGGTTAAGGTTAAGATTAGGTTTAGGTTTGAGGTTACAGTTAAGATTAGGTTTAGGGTTGAGGTTACGGTTAAGATTAGGTTTAGGGTTGAGGTTAAGGTTAAGGTTAAGATTAGGTTTTGGGTTGAGGTTAAGGTTAAGATTAGGTTTAGGTTTGAGGTTACAGTTAAGATTAGGTTTAGGGTTGAGGTTACGGTTAAGATTAGGTTTAGGGTTGAGGTTAAGGTTAAGGTTAAGATTAGGTTTTGGGTTGAGGTTAAGGTTAAGATTAGGTTTAGGTTTGAGGTTACAGTTAAGATTAGGTTTAGGGTTGAGGTTACGGTTAAGATTAGGTTTAGGGTTGAGGTTACGGTTAAGATTAGGTTTTGGGTTGATTTTTGGGACGATGAGGGTTAGAATTAGGTTTTGGGTGGAGGTTAAGTTTAAGATTAGGTTTTGGGTTGATCTTTGGGACGATGAGGGTTAGAATTAGGTTTGGCTTGAGGTTAAGGTTAAGGTTAAGATTAGGTTTTGGGTTACGGTTAAGATGAAGTTTTGGGTTGAAGTTAAGTTTAAGATTAGGTTTTATGTTGAGGTTAAATTGTAACAATAAGATTATTTGGGTTGATCTTAATGTTAGGGTTACAGGAAGGTGAGGGTTAGAATTCTGAAATGATTCTTGTTGCATTGTAAACAGCAGATGTTTTAGAGGACTAGGCATCATCCTTGTAATGCTTGTAAGACTCTAGCCCTGTTGTTGTCTTGACCATATCTCAGCCAGTTCTACGTCATTTAATCCCATACAGCATTCAACAGAGACTGTGATTTACGTTCTCAGGTTGTGAAAGAACCTCAGGGGCCTGGTTTTAACCTGTTCAAGACCAACTAGAATTAAAAAAAGACAAAGGCTTGACTTTTGAATGCATGAAGTAAGTAGGCTGAACAGTCCTCTGTGATTTTAGCCGTGACTAGTCATTGCTGCACTGTGCCATTAGATGGCACTAGACCTACACTGCATAGAGAGATTCTGTGTTTTTGTGACTTGGAAAAAATATGGAAAGTTTAACACTGGACTTAAAAGCTGGGGGACAGTGCCATCTGATTTGCAAGCACACTCACGCACTCTCTCTCTCTCTCTCTCTCTCTCTCTCTCTCTCTCTCCCTCCTGCTCTTTCTCTTCTAATAGTGAGGAGTAGAGTAACTGGGGCAGTGAGTAGTGTGTCAGGCTCTTGACTCCTAGTGCATCTCTGTTTACATACGTGCGTTGGCTTGCTAGCTGCTCTTCTGCTTGTTTGTTTGTTTCTTGTTGTTTTATTAAAATGTGAATGACAATAACTTCACCTCGCCCTCCTGGACCACTGAAAGCATCTGTTTTTTCCCTCCTCAGGACACCAACCATAAAAGTTTCCAGGACCTTTCAAGGCCGGCAAAAGCTTTTCTCTTTTTTTCCCCTTTTTGGAAAAGGATGGTTTAGGCAGATAACGCAGGCAAGACAGCAGCTAGGATTACCTGCAGCACAGAAGCCACTGTCTGGAACATTCATCTTCATTTTCCTTCTTATGGTTTGAGCTTTGTTTCCCTTTTTTTTTTGTGTTTGTTGCTGACTGACTGCTTAGCGGCTGAGCATCACAGCAGGACCATGGCTTACGGCGTGTGGAAGGGCTTTTGGATAGTGGTGCTGCTGTTTTTCATGGCGGTGTGCATTTCGGATGGGGATGCCGGGTTACCTCCAGAGAAAGGAGCAGCAGCACCTTCCTGCTATGGAGGTTTTGACCTCTACTTTGTACTGGACAAGTGAGTGATCCGTCTCTTCTATACTGAATTTTCTTGTTGCACTAAGGTGAAGACAGTGGTGGACCACCAGTAAGGTTCAGATGAAGATTAAGGGTTTACCATCACATGACTTGCCTCATACTGGTTTTAGCAGGTGGTTGGTCCTTCTTGATTTACAGTACTTCTGTGATAGTATTGATCAGGATGATGATGGATACTAGAGCAGATGCTTTAGAGCAGATTCCTCTACAGAAACTACTGCAGCTTCACCTTTGGTGGTTGCAAAGGTTAGAAGCATTCAATTCTCTAAAGCCACGTTCATTCAAAGATGCACAACAGCAATTTAGGTAGATGCATGATGGGAGGAATCGATAGTGAAGACTATAGCAGGTGGATTGTTCTGGTTTTGGGCATTATATCCAGCTCACGGCATTCACTGAAGGTGTTAATGAAGATGGTGGTGATTGCAGTGATGATAATGAATTGTGATGATGTTGAGCTCAGAACAAATTTCATTCTAGATGTTTGTCTGTTACTGACCTTTAACTTCACATTTGGTGACTGACCTCAGCAAACAAGTCTTTTTACAAATGGAGATGGAGTTTGGGGTCAGTGTCAATGTCGTAAAGAAGCCATAATCATTTTGGATAGTCTGGCGATTGTACACCCCCAAGTTCACTTTAGGTGAATGACTTCAGCAAGCATTGGGGACGTTTTACAAATGGTGGTTGAGGTTAGTGTAGATGTCCTATTGAACCCATAATTATTTTGCTTAGTCTGGAGACTGATCCCCAAGTTCACATTTGCTGACTGACTTTAGCAAACATTAGGGACCTTTTACAAATGGAAGTGGAGGCTGGGGTCAGTGTTAATGTCCTAAATAAGGCATAATCATTTCTCATAACCTGATGATTGACCCCAAAGTTCACATTTGGTGAATAACCTTAGCAAACCTTAGGGACCTTTTACAAATGAAGGGTGGAGGTTGGGTTCAGCATCAACGTCCTAAAGAAGTCATAACCTATTCCCATAGTCTGGTGAATGACCCCCCCCCCCCCACGTTCACTTCCTTTGGTGAATGACCTCAGCAAACATTAGGGACCTTTTACAAATGGTGGTTAAGGTCAGCGTAGATGTCCTATTGAAGCCATAATCACTACCCATAGTCCAGAGATTGAACCACCCCCCACCCACCCCAAGTTCATATTTGGTTAAGGTTAAGGACCTTTTACAAACGGAGATGGAGATTGGGGTTAGCGTTGGTATCCTAAGGAAGCCATAATCATTTAGCATAGTCTGGTGATTGACCCTCAAGTTCACGTTTGGTGATTGACTTCAACAAAGATAAGGGGCCTTTTATAAATGAAGATGGAGGTTGGGTTCAGCATCAATGTCCTAAAGAAGCCATAATCGTTTGGCATAGTCTGGAGATTGACCCCCAAGTTCACGTTTGGTGATTAACTTCAACAAAGATAAGGGGCCTTTTACAAATGAAGATGGAGGTTGGGTTCAGTATCAATGTCCTAAAGAAGCCATAATCGTTTGGCGTGGTCTGGTGAGTGATTGACCCCAAAGTTCACGTTTGGTAACTGACCTCAACAAAGATTAGAAACCTTTTTGCAAAAGGGAGTTGAGCTTAAGGTCAGCATTGAAGCTCAGTTGAAGATTCAAGACAATACTGGCTTTGAACTCGAGACACTTGGAAGCCTTGACATTATAAAGATGCATGCCAGCTTTAGAGATTCATGCCAGCTTTTTTTCAGCATCAAACTCAAGTACCAGATCACTTGCGGTTTTGACAGAGAAACAGTAAAAAGAAGAATGTGCTCTTCAGTCAGTGCCCTTGTGAATGTAACTGGCGGCGTGAATATTGGCACACGCAAGTCCCTTTAGTGCTAGCCTCCCTCTTTTATTACCCTTGCTTCATCAAAAACGATGACGTGTTCTTTGGGTCACTGCGGTCATCGCCTTACTCTGCGCAGCGCCTCCTATGGTTAGTTTGCTGTATGTCTCGCTTGAGATGCATTTGCTTTATGCTGCATTTGCGTTTGAATGGGCATTTAGTTCCTAATAGGCGTAGATTTCTAGGTAAAGCGCTGGCTGCTGATGGTTCTCGTGCTTGCGGCAGCTCTGTGTTATGCAGCACTGTTTTCTGGTATTTAGATCAGAGGAACAGGAGAGTTGCTAGAAAACAGAGGATCAGAAGTGGGTCAGTGGTACACATGGAGAGTCAATTACATATGCCTCTTAGAAATCCATCAGAACGAAGAGTGTTTACTTGGCCTCTCTTGTCTTTGGATACAACCACCTTGGCTGTGATACTGCTCCATATGTTATCTGTACTACAGCACCATTTGTCAAAATCTCTTGAAATGAGAATCAGGAGTGCTGTCATCACACTCATCTAAGGTGTGGACAGGCACTCATCATCAAAAGAATAGCTGCACCCAGAAGGGAGTGTGGGATTGCAGTGCTGTTGGGAAGGAAGATAAAGGTTACCAGGAACAATAAATGATGATACATTTAGACTGATATGATCAATATTTATTGAGCTACACATACAGAAGTAGTGTCTCTCAGTATGGTGTCAGGCCAGATGTCTCAGCATGGAGCTGTAGAGGTTCCTGATGGTGTCCTGTGATAATCCATCCCATGCAGCTTGAATATTCTCACACAGTTCCTGCAGATTGTGCAGTAGGGGTGGAGGTGGACTGACACCAGACCAACAAACCGTTCATCTTGGTGCTGACCACGGTGCCTCCACACAGATTCATTGGCCGTCTCCACCAAGACAAAAGCGGGACTCGTTACTGAAGATGACCTGCTGCCATTCTGAGTCACTCCATTACAGTCTGGCACGACACCATTGCGGTCTTTGGTGACGTTGACGTGGTGTTAAGCACGTTGTCGTAACGGTCTATGTGCATGTAGACCCGCGTCATGCAGCCGTCTGGCAATGGTGCTGGCACTAACAGGATGACTCATGGAGGGCATCACTGCTCGCTGAATGTCTGTACTGGTGGCTGTTGGGTCAGTCAGGTACAGCGATAAGGCCTGTCCTTGCTTAGCACGCTTGATTATGAAACTTGAATCATTTGCATGTCTCATGATGCCAAACCTACCCACCAAGTTTCATTCCTGTCGGTTGATTCCTTCTGGGTGCAACTCATTTTCAGATGATGAGTGTATTATAAAACATATTATGAAAACAGCTTTGAGTCCCAGGCTATGTAAATCTTTCTAGCCTCACAAGTTACTATACTGGGGTTTAGAGTTGCTGGTGTAACCTAACCTCGGCCAGCCACAGCAGTGTGGAGGTTATTGTAACTTCTCTTGACTCTATTTTAGGAACACTACCCCATTAGACACTATTGTTTCTATTCATTGTTTGAGGTTAGATGGTTAGATGGTAGATTAGCATGTTGAATTTGTGTTTGGCCCGATTGTGTAATTGCGTAGGAATTGCCATTTGGGCTTGCCGCTCTGGCAAAGAGGAGCGAAAAGACTCAGACAGCTCCGTAAGCCAGACTCCGAGACAGGCCGAATTAATGGACAGTCAGATGGAAAAGCATCTGGTTCTAATTGCGGAAGCTTAGCAATATAGCAAATATTGCTAGCAGGTTTTATTGCTTTCATTATCGACAGCTCAGCTGACAAGGTCACTTGGGTTCGTCTGCCCTTGTTAGTCTCAGTGAACCAGGTATAGATGAAAGTTTCTTGCTGATCCACATAGTACCAGCCATACTTACAGACATCAGACCAGGTAATGATGATGTAGGAAATCAGAAATCTGTGTCTTTCTTTCATTTATTGATATAAGCATAACGTCGAGACCTCATAATGTTAACAGACCTCTTATGAAATCGTTGGAATGTTTCAGCTGTTATATCGTGTGCGCTCCTTAGTGTAAATTCAGCAGTCCGTGGGAATAAGCACAGTAGCAGCACTTACATAACCTCCCTCTACTTGCTACTCCAGTTTGAGGTTTGTGGGTTTGAGACCTGAGCCAGTTCATGTGGTCAGTAGAGCCTGAGAAGACCATTTAGTGACCGGAATTAATTCATACGACAGAGAAGCCAGAGTAACACTTTAACGTCTTCACCAAGAAATACGAAATTAAATTTTTTTTTTGCGGGGTGGGGGGGGGGTATTTATTTGGACCAATAATAACAAATCAATTTTAATGACATTACTTTAGCATAGATACCTTTGGGATAACAAAACAATTAGACCATTTGGTAACCCATGTTATTCGAACATGGTTTTACCCTTATTGGACTCCTTTTTGTTGTATAAAGTTACATAATTCTGTTCATCAAAGCTTCTGAAACTATAATATGCTGAAAAAATATTCTTTCAGCATATTCCACTAAAAACTGTCCACATGTGTGGAGAGATTTACTTGCTTACTTCCTCTATGGATGAGAACAGTAAAGGGATCTACTAAAATGCTCAGTGACATTTAGTGGATCTTTTTAGCCTAAAATACCTCTGCCAATTGGTAGAGATGGTACAATCAGGTTAAGTTCAATACCTTCTTCATGTATATTAAGAAACAGGGACTCAAAATGTGCTCCACCAAAAAGTTGAGAAGAATGCTAAAGGCATGACAGCAGCACATCCTTTCAGATCCACAGCATTGTCTTCTCACAGTGAAAGGATGTTCTCAGAAGTACTAATAAGGGCAGATTTCTCCTTCCTTAAGATATATGATATGTCTTATATCTTTTTAGGTACTTCATCTGAAATCATGAGTAGCTTGTACTCGATGCCGCTCATTGGGCAAGAAAGGCAGGAAACACCCTGGACAGGCGGCCAGTCCATCGCAGGGCAGGCACATTGACATACACATTCACTCATAGGCCTTTTTCACCAGTGTGGAACAGGTTCCGTTCTGGTTCACACACTTAATTCTGAACCGTTGACATTGATGACATATCCTTCGGTGTTCTTTGGTTCCAGTAAGAGACGGTGCAAATGTAGACTGGTTCCCTGGATAGAACCAGTTCAAGAACCAGGGTTCTTTTGGTCAAAAAGGGCTAACACATACTGGGCACCCAAACACAAAGGAACTGAACCCAGGCCCACTTTTCTATGAGGCAGGGGTGCTACCCACTGCACCACCATGCTGCCCTGTGCTGGGTGTTATACAGCTAAAATTAAAACCAGCAACATACGCTACACTGAGTTATCTTTCATCCCTTTTATGGAGTTTGCATGTGCTGTGCCCACTGCATGCCGTGTATCATATGGTAAAGATCATGATAATTGAATTAAGCATGCTTTAATATATAACTGATGTATGCCATCTGGGATATTTCCATAAACATTAGAATAATAGCTGTGTGTAAAAGTGCTGACATTGAGGTATGAGGTAATGTTCTACTCTGGCAATGAATTCATTAGCAAAACCAAAGTATGAGCTAATGTTCTGCATGTAGCAGGAGTTAGACTACCCGTGTGTGCTGGATCTCTCTGAAGTCTTCACCTTGGACAATAGTTAGAGGGTCAGCTGGTCTTTTTGGTCACTGCCCTTTAAGCAGGCTCGCTGCGGTTCACCTGCACTGCAAAAAAAGGAGATCTTGAATTGAGACCCTTGAACTGACGAGAAATAAGTTAAATGATCTTAAAAGTACCTTTTGAGGAAATTAAGATGTATTAACTACATACACAGTCGACTCTTATTATGACCACCAGCTAATATCCAAAGTAAAACCTAGATGGACTGGGAGGGACTCAATAAGGTCCTGGTAGTTTGTCACAGGTATCTGGAGCCATGCTGGGTGCAGTGCATCCCACAGCTGCTGGAGGGTGCGTGGGGGAGGATCCATAGAGCGAACGTGACGATTGAGGTGGACCCACAGATGCTCAACTGGGTTCAAGTCTGGGAAATTAGGGGGCCAGGGTAGTACTTGAAAGTCTCGGTCACACTCTGCCAACCAATGTCGGACATTTCTAGCCACGTAACACGTTGCTGGATTCCATCCGCCCCAGGGAAGACGATCAGCATGTATGGGTGTACGTGATCTGCAAGGATGGATTCATACCCAAATCAGTTAAGAGTGTATTCCATATGGATGAGTGGGGCCCAGAGAATGCCACAAAAAACGGGATTTCCTTCATGAGCTATGCGCTGCTGCTGTTGAAAATAGGTCATAATAATTTGACTCAAATGTGTATAAGATAATGTTACTTGCCAAGATCTCAGTTTTTTGCAGTGTGGCTGGTCACTAAGCATCCTTTGTTTGGCATGATCAATACATGTTGTCCATTCCCAGATATAGCATTAGCAGTGCAGAGCTGTACCAACGTTCATACAGGAAGGTCTGTTCACTTGGCGGCCATCTTTGCCAGTTATTTGCATCCAGTCTTCCAGTCTCTGGATTTTGTGCTGTGATGTTTGTGTCGGCTACGATGGTGGAGCATTGTTCCTGGGTTTCAAAAGACAACAGCTACATTCCCTTCCTTTATGTCACACCCCATATGGTATTCTCACAAACTCTTTGCGATATGTAGGTCAGTAGTCCTCAAGTGCCACATGGTGATACAAAATGCTATAGCATTGGCAAAATCTGGTGTTTCATACTGATCTGGGATCAGTATTGGCTGTTTCTTCAGCTGTGAGTTTGGGTTTGGTAAGATGTGGCTATTAGCAAAAACTGTTGTTAGCTGCAGCCTAATGATGCTAGCATTATTATGACCACTTCCTACTTTCCAAGTCTTTTCGTTCTACAGAGTTTTCGTGGCATTCTCTGGGCCCCACTCATCCATATGGAAGGCACTCTCAACCGATCTGGGTATGAATCCATTCTTGCAGATCACGTACACCCATACATGCTGATTCTCATACCTGGGGCGGATGGGATCTTCCAGCAAGACAATGAGACATGTCACGCGGTAGGAAATGTCCGACACTGGTTGAAAGAGCATGACCAAGTGCTACCCTGGCCAACTAATTGCCCAGACTTTAACCCAGTTGAGCATCTGTGGGACAACCTCGATTGCCGTGTTTACTCTATGGATCCTCCCCCACGCCCCCTCCAGCAGCTGTGGGATACACTGCAGTCAGCATGGCTCCAGATACCTGTGACAACCTACCAGAACCTTACTGAGCCACTCCCAGCCTGTGTAGCTGCTGTCCGTGCTACACACCCTGGTTACTCTGGACATTAGCTGGTGGTCATAATAATGTGACTCGAGCGTCTAAAAGAGAGCGTAAGGATTAAACTGACGGCAAAGACTTTCCTAGTAAGATTTAATGAAACCATATGATGTTTTTGCTGGTTTCCACTGGCTAGTGTATCTTTCTCTCTCTTTTTATTCTCTCTTTGTGTCGAACTCTTTCACCATCAGTGCCAGATGTTCCATACTTTTGGCCTTTTTTGGCTGCTGGGGACACGTATCTTGGTAACAGTGGAAAAAATGAAGGAGGGGTAGAGAGAGAGGGGGTGAATGAGAGGATGCATCTGTGTTTGAAACATTTTTGTTACACTCTCTGACCACAGTGACCTCGGTCCACACTCACTCTGACTTAGCACTTTTATGCACATTTAATCACTTAGATATGCTGAGCGTAATGGCCGGATTATTACAAATCTGTTCTTGGTCTTAGGAAGTGGAGCATGACAGGGGCGACTCACGGTGAAACCCAGCCAAAGCGCCTGAACCCTTTATTACTGGCTTACCTCACATTTCTAGGACGTGCAAAGTGACCTGTATTGGGTATGATGACAGATGAGTGATGACTAGAGATAGCGTCGGGTTTGTAAAGTGGGCCTAAGAGTCTGCACGTGGAATTGCATCAACTTTTTATTGTTGGTCTGGAAAGTCAGGACGCATTTAAACAATGGTGACATTTTCCCAGAGGTATAATATATGGACATCTGTCCGTATCCAGATACTGCTGTAACTCTGGCATGGGGCTAATTCTGGAATGCTGTTATTATCTAAATGGCCTAAGCATATTTCCCCTCCCTCAATCCTAAAACAAATGTCCCAAAATGACAGGTCACCCCTGGGAAACCATGACTTCATGTCTGCTCTGATTATAGTTGAGCGGAACAACTTCAGCACTACATAAACAATAACTTTCAGTTAGGCTGAAATATGTGTACATAATAGACTATATATATATGTATATATATGTATACACTAGGGCAGATAACAAGGTTTATTTTAGAGCTGCACTCCTAAAAAATAAAGATTCCTAAACGGTTCTTGGCTTGTATGAGTGTTTATATGAACAACCTTCAACTGGTGTTCTTCCTACTTTAAAGAAAGCTCCTTCGTACTTGCACATCCCGGCCATCCATTAAGAGGTCCTCTAGGAAGTGGTTCATCACACCAAAGAATGATAGGTCCACTAATGTTTACATCAGAATCAGAGTTTAGAACCATTGACCAATTGTGCTTGCACATGGAGACATCTGCTTTAGCCGATCCATGAACTGAAACACCCACATACACACCTGCTGGTGAACACACACTAGAGGGAGCATCCCTATCCACAGTGCATGGGGAGCAGTTAGGGGTTAGGTGCTTTAGTGGCTTAAGTTGTGTCCAGTCGATTCAGGGAAACGAACCGGCGACCCTCTGGTCACAAGGCTGGTTCCCTAACCTCCAGAACCATTTCTAAAAATGTCCTATTTAGAACCACATACAACACATTCTCCATAAATCTGAAGAACCATTTCACCAGGCATTTAAGCATGCATATGGTTCTCTGAGTCTTCATGGTTCTATGTAGATATATAAGTTGTATATGGTTCTTTGTAGCACTGAAAGGGTTTACTGTTGTTATGAGATCAAGCTTGTAATAATCGAAACTTATTCAAAATGTTCTATATAGAACCATTTACATCACATTGTCTATCAATCTGCAAACTTTTTTTTTTTTTTTTACCATGCTAAGAACTATTTAAGCATGCAAGTGAGTCTCTGAATGCTAAAGGTCCTGTGTAGAACCAGTGGAGAATAAATTGTATATGGTTCTTTCTAGCACCAAAAGGGGTGCTATTGTTACAATGTCAAGCTTGCAATAATAGAAGACCAAAACTGTTCTATGTAGAACCATTTGCAGCAAAGACTTTTCACCATGCTAAGAACATGGAACTGACATTACATTAAGCATGTAAATGGTTCTTTGAGTGTTCGGGGTTCTGGGCAGAATCAGTGGCTTGTCATGCTTGTAAGAATAGAACCTTCTAGTGCAATAAAGAACCATTTTCAGAAAGGTTCTGTGTAGAGCTATATACGAGAGGGCAAGACTGTCCTTGCATGTATTATCCCAATATACTTTTGCATCATACCGTTTCGGCTCCTGTCTGGAATTAAAACAAACGCGCTCACCAGGAAGGCTTTGTGATGTAGTGATTGCTCTAACTAGATAGAACAACATGAGCCGGGACAACGAGGCAATTAAGCCACTGCAATTCGTCAGGAAGGGACGCTTGGTTTAAATGGTGCAGTCATGTAATCAGAGTACAGTCAGTTAACATTGGTCAACAACAGCCAGCAGCCTGAGGCCTTTGAGTAAACTACAGGCACATTATGTCATATGCAGTCAGGATCGTTCTGTACACAGAGGTATGGCTTTTGTAACAAGACCCTGATTAGGGTGATGGGTTTAAGCCACACCGCTTTGGAAGGGTTTTTTTCTTGGTACAGTGAAGGAGGGTTTTATACTGAGGTCAAAAAGTTCTGTCTATATGACCCACTGTAAGGGACAGGCAGTAAAGGTCTTGATAGACGAGAGCAATTGAAAAACAACGCAGCTGTCCCATATGAAGCCTGTAAAAGAGTCTCATCTAGTCCTATTATGATAGCTCTATTAAATAGACAGTATGGTTTTATTGACTATCAAATGCTTACAATATATATAATCCTAATATATGGTGTACTGTGAAAAGACATCATATGGGCAGGGTACTAGATACTAAGCTCTAAAGCCACATGAGGAATATCTCTGAACTTGTTTCCTAGCAAGCTGGCTAACTAGGGAACCATAAACAATGCAGTCTCAAAATGAATGCAGTTATACCATCTGCCTGGGTTCCTTAGTAAAGGTTCTATATAGAACCATGAACATGCAAACAACCATTTGCATGCTTAAATGGTTCCTTGGATGGTGAAATGGTTCTTCAGATGGATGGAGAATGTGTTGTATATAGTTCTATATAGAACATGTTTGAAAATGGTTCTATATAGCACCAAAAAGGGTTTGTACATATAACCATGGGCACTCAGAGAACCGTTTGCATGGCTAAATAGTTCTGTGTGTGCTGAAATGGTTCTTCAGATTGATGGAAAATGTGTATTATGTGGTTCTAACCAGAACCATTTGAAAATGGTTTGTCTATTATTATTATTATTATAAGTTTGACATTGTAACAATGCCAAAACCATTTTGGTGCTAGAAAGAACCATATATAACCTATTCTTCACTGGTTCTATTTAGAACCATGAACACTCAAAGAACAATTTACATGCTTAATGTAATGTCAGTTACATGTTCTTAGCATGGTCAAAGGTCTTGAGATTGATGGAGAACGTGATGCAAATGGTTTTATATAGAACAGCTTTGGTCTTATATTATTACAAGCTTGACATCATAACAATAGCAGAACCCTTTATGGTGCTAGAAAGAACCATATGCAACCCATTCTCCACTGGTTCCACATAGAACCATGAGCACTCAGAGACCGATTTGCATGGCTAAATGGTTCTTTGTGTGGTGAAATGGTTCTTCAGAGTGATGGAAAATGTGTAGTATGCGGTTCTAACCAGAACCATTTTGAAAATGGTTCTATATTGCCCCAGAAATGGTTCCTCTGTTATTACAAGCTTCATCATAATAACAGCAGAACAATTTTTGGTGCCAATTAGAATCATATATAACCCATCCTCTATTAATGTGAAGAACAATTTCACCATGCAAAGAACCATGTAAGCATGTAAATAGTTCTTTGAGTGTTTATGGTTCTATGTAGAAACATCATCTTTGCTGTGCAGTTGTGCAGATTTGGTGGATGCCTTCCCTGGCACAGTTCCTAGGAGAATTTCCTGTAGACTGGGATTTTAGCCACTGCTGGTAGACCTGTATGACCGTACGCTTCCATACACCTGCAGATTCAGCTACTTCCTTCACACTATGGTCTTTGGCACGCCCAAATGCAGTCACTTCTTTTAGCCAATCATTAACATCTGCTTTGGAGCCATTTTCCACACATGGAACGAGACATCCACCGCACTGTACCACCTCTTCTCCATCTATGGATCCCATCACTCACACTCTGCAGGTATTTATAGGCCCATCATCCTCGTGCAGCGCCATCTGCAGGAGCCTGAAGTTACTACCACTTTAAACATGCAAGGTGACATCTTTGTTGTCCGGTTAGCTTAATTTCGTTCATGAAATTTCCCTGCTAAGACTCAAGTGTGACTGGTCCCTGACCCTGACTTCAATAGCAGAAATGCTTTCATCTGTATATCTGATATTGTATAACCCAGTTTTGATACCTGACTCTAACCCTGCTGTTGTGTCTGGTCCTCCCGGCAGGTCTGGAAGCGTACAGCATCACTGGAACGAGATCTATAACTTTGTGGAGCATCTGGCTCATAAGTTCATAAGGTAGGAGAGGAGTAGCCCAGATGTCAGCTGAGTATGCGGATGCACAGATGAGCGCTTTTCATTTGGAAAGGTCGGCAGGGCTCTTCCTAAAGGAATTTAAACCCTTCAAGTGAAGCATTCAGTGGTGCGAAATTTACTGTCCCACTAGCAGATTTTATATGACCTTCAAAGATCCTTAATTCCACAACTATGAAAGGGATGATAATGCTCAATAATGGCTTTTAATGTCCTAAAACAAATGTACACATTTCCCTTTTTAGCACAACATGTAACCGTTTAGCCAGTTCAGAACATGTTTGTCATGTCAGTAGTTTACTTCTACAAGGAGAATGTAGCCAAGATGTAACGGAGACTCATAGCCACCAGGTACCTTTGTACAAACAATGGTATGGTCAAAATTCAAGCTTCAGGAAGGCTCTGAGATTGCTTAATTGCTTGATTTGAGGCACAGCCAGCACAAACCAGCATGCCGGTCTAAGCTGGTCTATGCTAGTCTATACTAGTTTATGCGGGACTGGTGCTGGTTTAGCTGGTCGTCCCAGCATGGTTAAACACAGCAGATGCTGGTGACCAGCGTATTAACTTCCAAAACGCAACATGTACCGGTTTTACTAGTGGCCAACACATTAACTTTAATTGCTGCTGTCCAGTATACCAGTGTCCAAAACACAGCCTATGCTGGTGACCAAAATATTTCCTTCCATTGCTGCTGACCAGCATACCAGCACATGCTGGTCTTGCTTGTGATCAGCCATGCTGCTATGTGCTGGTTTTTCTAGCATGGTTAGCTTTGGAGCACCAGTGTGAAACTCAAAAATCGCCACTGATTTAACCAAGCAGTGACTGATTTAACCAAGCAGTGACTGATTTAACCAAGCAGTTCCTAATATAAACTGTAGCAAGTATCAGCTGGAGTAGCTGTTTCATTTGATTGTTGTCCTCAGCCCACAGCTACGGATGTCCTTCATCGTGTTTTCCACCGAGGGTAGGATTCTCATGCGGCTAACAGAGGACAGGTGAGTGATAATATCGAATGCTGAAGATACAAATACTGGCATTACGCAAACCCTTACTGAAATGAACTATAGTATTACTACAGTCATTCATGTAGCGTTCATATACTAATCTAGTGTTGCGCATTGACTGTACACCCTTTCTTGGGATGATACTGGGCCATATTTATCTTGGAAGGCTGTAGTGTTCTGCCATGTACTGACGTAACCTATGCTCATCGTCAAAAGAATAGCTGCACCCAGAAGGAAGTGTGGGATTGCAGTGCTGTTGGGAAGGAAGATAAAGGTTACCAGGATCAATAAATGATGATAAATTTAGACTGATATGATCAATATTTATTGAACTACACATACAGAAGTAGTGTCTCTCAGTATGACGTTGGGCCGCCATGTTTGCTAATGCAACATACCAGACGTCTCGGCATGGAGTTGTAGAGGTTCCTGATGATGTCCTGTGATAATCCATCCCATGCAGCTTGAATATCCCCACACAGTTCCTGCAGATTGTGTGGTAGGGGTGGAGGTGGAGTGACACCAGGCCTTCTGGACGTGTGACATGTGACAACAAATCATTCATCTTGGCGCTGACCACGGTGCCTCCGCACACAGATTCATTTTGTCATCTCCACCAAGACAAAAGCCGGACTCGTCACTGAAGATGACTGGCTGCCATTCTGAGTCACTCCATGACAGTCTGGCAGGACACCATTGCAGTCTTTGGCGATTTTGACGTGGTGTTAAGGGCAGTCGTCATATCGGTCTGTGTGCATGTAGCCCTGCGTTGTGCAGCCGTCTGCCAATGATGCTGGTACTAACAGGATGACTCATACAGGCATCACTGCTCGCTGAATGACCACAATCGTGGCCACCAAGTTTGATTCCTGTCTGTTGATTCCTTCTGGGTGCAGCTATTTGTGCAGCTATTCTTTTGACGATAAGCGTATTTGAAAGTAACTTCTGCTTCCAGACTGAACCCTGTAACACTGACAACAAAGAGCATCCATCAGATTGACGATGACAAATTTTACACTTCCATCGCCAATCCATGATTCCAGCTGGACTGAAATTGGGCCTGATTTGGCAAAGGTTAATGACCCGTACAGTGCGGAATAGAATGCAACAGCTGCTCCAAGCATTCCCTTGACCTCGCCATCATCTCCACGACCTAAATCAGCCTGTCCAAGGCTTCAACATGTGTTTCCCAGCATTGCAAAAATGGTTGCTTTGGTGAGCTGGATATGGCAATAATCGCTGGGAGCAAGGGCTTTCCATGTGTGTAGAAGAAGTGTGGGATGTTTAGTGTCTTCCCACTTTCCAATTTCATACATGCCTGATTTCCTGACCATCTGCCTTGCTGATTCCAGTGGAGACAAAAGCCTCTCTTAATATGTGCTAGCAACAGCTTCTCTTGATAGCTGCATAATCGGTTTAAAGCGGAGAATAAAAATGCATCATTATGAAAGAGAGAGCTCGATCCAGTGAAGGTGATATCATGATATCTAATTGCATCCAATGCCTAGCTGGCTTTCAGACGGGCTAATGGGCGTCATGTTCTCAGCACACACGCAGTAAATCAACTTTTACGTTTGTCATTTTTTCCCAAATCCAATCATGTTATGAGGACAAGTCCTACACTTAGTTGAGCCATGTCGACGTGGCTATTGAAGCTTGAATGCATTTTCCAAGTAGACATAGCCAGAGTCTGCTCACACGCTGGAAACAGTGTTTATTGATTCAGATTTAGTTTTTAAATAGATCTTAAACCCTCCGAAGCTATAAAAAACAGGAACTGGCTGTTCAAAACAACCGGTTCACCCGTACAGCTCATTTAGTGTTCATGCTTGCAAGTGCATTAATGGATACTGTGGACATGAGTATGTTGAGATATGGCGTTTCATGTTTACGTTGGTCTGCCCGGTGGCTACAGAATGGCCACAGAATGTAAAGAAATTTCAGTTTCGATGGTGTGCCAAAGATGTCTATGAACCGTGTTGCAGAGATATCTACTGAAGTTAGCATGCTAACCAGATAGCCCTGGCCCCGTCCTGTCTCGTAATACCACTCATGAGGCGATAATGAGTCACTGTAGCATAGCAGCACTATTCCAGTATGAGAGGATGAAGAAGTAGCACTGCAACCCTGACGGCCGGTTAGATCACTTAAGGACAGTCTACCAATGCAATGATGGCTTAAGGTCTTGGCAAATGACCATTATCACCACCACTGCCGTCACCTCTTCGTCTCAAGAAACCACGTTCGGCAGCAAACAAAGGAAGTGAAGTAGAAGCAAAACAGGAGTTAATGTTGGTGTTGCTTTCCACCACCGGAGACGCTCTTGGAGAGTAAAGGGATGATGCTGAAGGTTTATTATAGACTGGTAAGAAGAGAAGATGGAAGAGGAGGGACTGTGCATTCTCTCGTTTCTTACAATATGGCAGGACACCACAGTTTGATTTGTTGCCCCCTGAATTTTGACAGCTTGCGTTATCTTACAAACTGCTCTTTTAATTAGGGTCTAAGGTTTAGCCCAAGTGCAACCAAAGAAGAGGTTACTAATATCAGTCTGGCCTGCACTATAGAGAACTCTAAATAACTCTTATTACAGAACCTCACCTATAGAAACTTTACAAATTGTAGATGGTGACATTGAGTGTGTTTGCATGTATCTTATAATCCAATCATTACCTCAGCACTTACCTGATAATCTAACTGGTCATGCAAACAGCATACTTTGAGTTCCTAGATGGGATTAAGGCCTAGAAATCCAATTAAGCTCAGTAATAGGTGTTTTTCAGCATGTGTGTACCCTTACTCTGATTTCTTTCACTGTTCTCAGCCTGTGCATGTGTGATAACAGTGCGCTGTCCCAGAAACATCAGGCAACGGTTAACACAGCAACAACAAATCACTTTTGGAGCACTGCTGAAACCAGCTACATGCTTGACGAAAGAAGGAGTTAAAGAAAAGGCTCAGTGTGACGTTTGAGTTTTACATTATACCGAGTTATGTGATAACCAAAATTTGGGAGAAGGACCACACCAAACTTCCTTTTCTCCTTCATGACGTGCCCTATAAAACTGCTCCTCTCCCCTCATCTACTTGTGACGAAAATTTGGACCCCACCACCACCCCAGCTCCTTTTTCTCTTCCAACTCATGCTCGGCAAGGGGGGGAGTGGGGTCTGGCTTCAAGTCTCATCGGCTAAAGCCGCCCAGAAATCCAATCCAAGTTTCTCAGAGCTCTCCTTCCCTGCCTCAGCTCACAATGAACGTGGTCCGCACTTCACAAAGTTAACATTATGTCTCATCTTCTGAGAGTTTATTGGTGGGTTGAAAAGGACTCTGATTACTGCCTGACTGGAGTAAACCTGGAGTTTCCCATCATCTGATCACACAAGCACATGTAATCGTGTTGAACGAATTGCTGACATCAGCGTCTGACTTTTTGCAATAATCGGGTTAAGTGCACAAAAATGCATGAGCAATCGATTCTTTGTATTGGGAATGTGTTAATCTGGGTAGCAGTTAACGTACACTGCTTGTGTGGTTTTGTCTGCATCCACATTCAAAGCATATCTGTTTTCCCAGGGAAAAAATCCGCAAAGGTCTGGAGGAGCTCCGAAGGGTTCTGCCAGGAGGAGACACGTTCATGCATGAGGGCATTCTAAGGGTAAGTCAGAGACAGTAGCCATCTTGGCTTAACAGTAGAGCTCATCCACTGACTGAAAATTGGATGGCACATTCTTGGCCTACTGCCCAAACATGCTCACTTATGATTTCCCTTAATGACTTCAGCAGCTGAGCTTGTGTTAGTTCCTTGCTTGCTGGGAGAAGCATGTGCAGAACCCAGCGAGTGCAATGTGGTCTACAGCAGGCTGACGTTATTCTAATTCATCTTCTAGGCGAGCGAGCAGATTTACCATGGGAACTCTGAAGGTATGTTCATGTGTTCACCATATAATTACCACTCAACACCCAACCTGCGTGCATGGTAAATGTTTTTGGCGCCATCGATCCCTGTGTTGTCATTGAACCATACGTCAAAATGTCAGCATGGATTCGCTCGCCAGTATCCACATGTGGAAAAAGCATGCCGTGGAAATCCATGGGTATCCTAAGCACTGAGCTTGATGATGTTGCTCCCAACAGGGTACCGCACAGCTAGCGTCATCATCGCACTCACAGACGGAGAACTGCACGAAGATCTCTTCTACTATGCTGAGAGAGAGGTGGGTACCAAGTGTGGTGGTGACCCCCCGCCCCCAACTTCTTTATTGGGCCTCTTAAATTTGGCCCCCAGCTATGATTAATTCCTATACATCTTGGCCAATGCTATACTGCAACCATTAGCCTACATTACAGCACCAGCTTGGCTTGACATCTACCAATGCCGAGTAAACAAGCGAATGTTTAACACATTGAAGGTAATTTTCGGATCCGAGGGAGGCCTTTTTTTTGGACCGGGCCCCATGAAATCCTTGTTATGCCGCCGGTTTCACCTGAGGTCACATGCCTGGCGTGAAAGACCATATGTTCCCCTAAACCTTTACCATACTTCAGGTAATATATCCAATGTGTGTCTAAACATATGGCCCATTGAGAGGCTTAAAGAAAAGCAGAGAGTCCCGTACCAGCTCGGGAAAGACGTCCAGTAGATGCACATGGAGAAAAGGAAAGTAGGTGGAGAGAACATGATAAATCAGACACCCTGCTCTTTTTGGCACACGCTAAAACGCCACCACAATTCTCATCCATCAATGGTCTACCACTTTGATCTCTCCTCTTTTTTATACATGAGACGTAAAGGGGCTCAGGAGTTCTCAATGGTCTGCAATCCTCCCATCTGCCCGCAAATAAGAGGGTTAGACATAGCACATCTGCACAGGAGACCAAAAAATGGATCCCAAATGAATCATCTCAGTCTGGCTGTACATGAATGTGTGAGACTCCAGCTGTGTCCAGTGCTGAAGACTGGAAGCTATACCAACTAGCAGCTAGTAACATCTTAATGTGGGCTCTAATTCGGACTGCATTGCTTTTTTGGGATGCAACAAATCCTTGCTTGCAGCTAGAGCAGTGTGGGGTCTAGTAGCAGAAATGGAACGTCATATATAAAGCTATGGCTGTGTCTCAGCTGTGTACTACACACTAACACTAACCCTAACACAGTATATCGTAGCTGTCCAAAGAAAAACAAGTATCTCCAAAATGGCAGCTTTACAGGAGAGGCCAAAAACTTCATTTAATTCCAATGCATGTCAATGGAACCAAGCTTCTTTCCAAGCAGTTTTGGGCTATTTCTGTTGGTCCAGTCATCATGAAACTTTACACAAGGTGTAAACGGCAGCTGCTGTGTTCAGAGTAAAAATCAACAAAAATGGAGATACATGAGTTAGACTAGTACACACAATATTAGCATGCTACATCATTTCCTACAAACAGGAAGTGATGTAGTTTACTAAGCTGGACTCTGAAGACTGTTTCGGCAATGCAAACAAATAAACACATTATTCCTGGAATACATTTATGTTTACAGGCTGTTTGGACAGATTTGTGTTGAACTAGCATTTATACACCATGTCTGGTCCTGCCAGTTTTCCAGATGGGAAACTTCCCATTGCATTGTGGGACAACAGTGTCCCTCATTACCTTCATAGGAGCGGGTCCTCCTCCAACAGAGGCCGCCATGTTGCCAAAACAGCCCAGAACAGACAAACCACACACCAACTTTTGTTTACATTGGAAGCGGCAGATTCGGTCCAGTTAAAGCTAATCTGTATGCTAAAGATAATTTCTGTTGTTTAGATGTGTATGCATTTATCAGATGCTCCAGAGCAATTTACAATTTACAGGGGTAGGAGAAAGCAGCTTTGGGTACTTGCCCAAGGAGCCTTATTGGTTTAGCACAGTGTGCTTGTCCAGGTGGGTTATTAAACCCTCATTAAAATGAAATCTACCAGCTGGAAGGCAGTGGCATTGCCAATTACGCTAGATCAGCCATTCAGAGTTCTGTTACAGCTGGATATAGTAGTGTATATTAGTAGACGTCATCCTTCAGCCTCATACATTTCATAGATTATCACAATTGCTTTAATTCCCGACTCATTTACTGTATAATGCCCCTCGCCCTCTAGGATAACCAGACATGTGGATGCAATGATGAAACAGTTGTGTAAATTGTGAATGCCCTGAGGTCCAGCATCTGACCTGCTTTTGTTCTCATTGATGCATTCCTTGTCAGGCCAATCGTTCCCGCAGCCTGGGGGCCTCCGTCTACTGCGTAGGGGTGAAGGATTTCAATGAGACCCAGGTATGTGTGTTGCTTTGCTGCTTGTGGTTAGGAATGAAAAGCTTAAGTGGGTGCAAACAAGCTGCCTCTGTAACAATATGCACAATTCCATCACAGCTTGCCAAGATTGCAGACAGCAAAGATCATGTCTTCCCAGTGAATGGTGGCTTTGAGGCGTTGCAAAGCGTCATTGATTCGGTAAGTGATCCTTCCAGAAGATGTGCTGTTAACACTGTACTCCTGATAAAGACCTCATTAGTGTCAAGTACAAGTGCCCATTCAGATTTGTACTAACTGTACAGCTGTAATTCCTTATGCTGCATTTTGAAATCCCTTAGCGGATGAAGCTAAATAGTGCTAGCTTAATCACAAGTTAGCCTTTAGCATCAGAGCTCTCAGAGCCTGTTTGCACCTGGTCATGTGCCTAGTATCTGGATTGCACATGCGTTTACACTTGGTACTCAAGTGCGTTGGACTGAAAGCTGATTGCTGACGGGTGCTGATCTGTGGAGAGAGATGTCTTCCTGTCCCCCACAGAGAAACACGCAAGACACAGCTAGTGTGGTCAATGGAAACCATTTATTGGGCATCGGAGCACCCACTCTCCACTCATTACAATCCAGCGTAGCAGCTGCCAGTAGAAGATACAGGCTACAACTAGGGTGGCCACTTTCATAACTCCAAAAAGGAGGACCCCCCCGTCCCCCCGCCAAAAGTAGGACATCATAAAGGGGGGTAAGGCCAGGCACGATGCTAGAACAGAATTAAAATCATAACTAATCATTTATAACACATAAAAGGGCTGACCTGCAAGTAGGCAAGTCACAATGTCACATGACCAACTTAAACCAATTAAATGCAAGGCATGTCTTTTGACACTGACGTGAGCCAATGGCACACATTAATGTTCAGAGTGAACATTTTAAATAGTTCATCCCAAAGGAGGACCAATAGGCGTTCATCCAGGTATTGCCACGGGCTGAGGACTGGGAGTTGAAAAAACAGACTGTCCGGCCTACAACTGGACATGTGGCCACCCTAGCTACAACCCAGAGTTAGCCACTA
This sequence comes from Semaprochilodus insignis, assembly GCA_034552555.1. Classification (NCBI taxonomy): domain Eukaryota; kingdom Metazoa; phylum Chordata; class Actinopteri; order Characiformes; family Prochilodontidae; genus Semaprochilodus; species Semaprochilodus insignis. Next base: position 31,069,683 of record CM067484.1, read on the forward strand.
TGCATCCATACCTGTTCATGTCTCATTTCTCTCTGTCTCCCATACGCTCTAGTGCGCATGTACCTAAAGTGACTGTTACGGTCCGTTACGTGGCTATCAACTACCAAGTGTTTATCCATTAAGCCTCTATGGTTTTGCAGTTTGCTTGTTGATTCCTAGCCATGTGAGTCCTCCATGATTATCTTCCTCATAGACATGGATCATATGCCAAGTGACATATTGCATGGGGAGGGGAGGACATTATCCTGGAAGGGGTTTTGGTCTTGGAGAGACGGCCTCGTTTACACTGCTATAACAGCATGCGGCTTGAATGAATCTCAGGTCACCTTCTGAAGCGGTTTGAGCGTTCAGATTTGTTTTTGATCTGTTTTATATGCATCTTGCGTGCGTTTACACTTGCATTTTTAGGTGGTCTTATCCAGATGTAATCCTGGGACTCAAGACGCACGAAGTGACCAAGTATAAACAGGGTCTCAGTGTGCATTGTATCACTGCACAGTTCTGCGCATGATCTTGCAACCTAGAACCAATACACCAAGTTCTTTGGCAGCCAGATTGCGGAAGGAGCTTCTCAATGAAACATGAAAGAGGAAGTAGAGAAGATACATGAAAATAAAGAAAAATAAACAGCAATATACAGCCAGTCATGGTGAAGGATGCTGGAGTCACACCAGAGACAGATTCCAGTCAAAGACCTGCTGTGTGACCCTTGGAATGGCTGCTTTTGATCCCACAACGTGCTGGACCGTACCCAAGCGGGATCAAACGCATGTTCCCTCTATCCTTTCTTTTTACATTCGTTTATATTAAACGGTGTGTCTAAGATTAAGAAAAGAGCTGGGACGGAATTAAAAGAGCCATTCACTGGGTGAAGACTTGTCTGGTCGGGTCAGCGGTTGCCTGCTCCCCACCGGAGGCTGAGGTCGCTGCAGCCGGACGGCATCTGTTGCCAATTAACCGCATGCTGAAAGCTCCTGGCTGGAACCCAAGAGAATGAGACAGGAGGACTGTAAATCAGCAGGGTCTTCAGGCTCCGAGTGCACACTTCACTGGGCGCCAGGAGGAAGTGAGAAGGAAAGTAACCGTATAAAACAAAAGAACCTCGAATCCATATATGTAGGCGGCCATTCAAACGAATGCATATGTGACTTGTGGGTTATACTCCACGAATCAGATTGGATTACGCAGGCAAGGAAGCCATAAGACCATAGTGAAGGGTCAGTGAAGGGTCATCGTGTCCTGAACAATGGCCTATATGTCGGCTGAGGTGCTAATAAATAAACTGATGCCAATTCCATTCTCTGTTTCCATCAGATCCTACGGAGGTCTTGCATAGAGATCCTTGCGGCAGAACCTTCCAGTATCTGTGCCGGAGGTGAGTCCTTTATGATTCTCTGTACCCAACCCCACCCTCCATTCGTCCGGCTAAGCTGAGGTCAGTGGGGGACTCTAAATCAAGCTCTGACTCAAGCTGGGACAAGTCACTGTTCTTTCAATGGAGGCATAAACAGTCAAGTTCGCTGAAATGCCCTGTTTCATCCTTGCTTTGCTAGTCGGCAAAGACGATGAACGCTTCAACGAATGTGGGCTGTTTGTCCAGGAATGTGCTGAGTGGGTTTACGGGATTAGCTTTTAAAGAGTTGCGTAGTAAAGAGTGACCCTCGTAAAGTGGTGGTCAAGATTTAAAAGAGAATGGCTTTCTCATGTCGGAGAGACCGGTCAATGGTCAAAACAACCTTCGAAGACCCTCTTAGGGGATTAATAGGCTTTGAAAGTCGCATCTGATATCAAGAGAACTGTAGAAGAAACCGAGGAACTGAAATGATCTTCAGTCAGAAGGGAGCTGATATTTGAAGACGCACTTCAGCCGAGCACTCTTGGTAGCCTTTGGTAAACTCATCCAAAAACAACCCGACCTTTTGACACAGCTTCCTCAAATGGATCTGCTTAGTCAGCATAGAGTAGAGCAGCAGCTATGGCTATTGGTTTAACGCCGTCTGGGTTTGGCTGCCTTGAAGCTACAAACCTCATTCACCACCATATGCCTATCAAAGTCTCTGGTGAAAAGCTTCTTTTCTAAAACCCTCTGTGGTCAGAATGACGAGGTTTCCCGGACACTGTTCTAGTGGAGTCTGAGCAGTATGTGAAATACCCCCTGGTATTCAGGGGGTCGCTGCCATTTGCTCATTCCTCCAATCTCTTGGGGAAATTGGGCACGTTTACACATTTACAAATGGACCAACTAGCTGAACCAGTCTACTACAGTCCCACCCTGAGGCAGACAAGTGCTGCATCGCCAGTCAGACGGTGGTCAGTTGTGGGCAAAGCAGCCAAACGATGACCTTTACCTGCATTTGCATTTGAGCGACCCTTTGGATGTAACGGACGGCTTAAAGATTAAATAACCATTTTATTTTATTTTGCGTTAAACTTATGGGATATTCAGGGGTCCAAGAGGTGAATTAAGGGGTCCTGGACCCCGCTAGCACCCCCTGTATTTCGCACCTTGATTCTGAACTTGTAGAAGAATGCTGGACATTCTCTGAACAGTTGCTTCAACAGACAGACAGGCCATCAGCTTGCTGCTTCATCTTTTGGCTAGTGGAAGTGATCGGAAGACGCCTTCCTGACTGATTTAGCATGTATCTCTTTTTCCCACAGAGTCATTCCAAGTTGTCGTGAGAGGAAATGGGTTCCTCCATGCCAGGAATGTGGATAAGGTCCTGTGCAGCTTCAGAATTAATGACACTCTCACCAGGAGTAAGTAAGCTCTGTAACACGCACAGTGTGTTCTCACAGTAAAATATACCCAGAGCATGCTAACGACCCTCAGAGACAATGCAAAACTTACCCAGGTACTGTACCAGAGTTAATTAGCCTTAAATTTGTACAGTTCAAGCATCCACACAATCATTCTGCTGTGATTAACAACCTTCTCATTGTAGATGTGGTTCAAAAATAAGAAATAACTCAAAATATGAGAAACACACTTACATAACAGTAAACAGGCCGTACATAATACCAGGAAGCTGGTAGACTTTGATCGGGTTCTATAACAGTACGATTAGCCATCGGTCTCTTCCCAAGCACCCCATTGTGCCAGCTTTCAGAGGATAGGATATACTGCACTCTGCTCAAATGACTGCCAACCTTATTTTGGTTCTGATTACGGCATTTGGAGCTTTTAAAGGGCGCCTTTATAGCATGGATCTGAGCCAGCTGTGACAGATAACTACTGCCACACAAGAGGCTAAATGGAGCTGACAGTGTCCCGCAGCCAAAACCAAGCTCAACCCCATGCAGTTCAGTCTGGAGGCCATGCGCCTAAACACAGGGCACCTCCTGAGAACCGTGCAGCCCATATCACAGTGAGGGCTCTGCTATAAAAGCTAAACACAAGGGGGGGGGGGGGTGCAATACTCTGTGTTTATGCTCTAGTGTTAACCCTGGGAAAGGGACTATACCCTGCTCGTTCTCTATCTGCTGCATTTGCCACACTTATATGCTGGTAGAGAACCTGTTTAATCACTGATTAAAGATGGCAAACATTTGGCATCACCTTTAATCAGAACTAGTTCAGAACTAGTCGTCATCAAAGGAATAGCTGCACCCAGAAGGAAGTGTGGGATTGCAGTGCTATTGGGAAGGAAAATAAAGGTTACCAGGAACAATAAATGATGATACATTTAGACTGATATGGGCAATATTTATTGAGCTACACATACAGAAGTAGTGTCTGTCAGTATGGAGTCGGGCCGCCGTGTTTGCTAACGCAAGGTTCCTGATGGTGTCCTGTGATAATCCATCCCATGCAGCTAGAATATTCTCACACAGTTCCTGCAGATGGTGCGGTAGGGGTGGAGGTAGAGTGACATCAGGCCTTCTGGACGTGTGATGTGTGACAACAAGCCGTTCATCTTGGCACTGACCATGGAGCCTCCACACATAGATTCGTTGGTCGTCTCCACCAAGACAAAAGCGGGACTCGTCACTGAAGATGACCCGCTGCCGTTCTGAGTCACTCCATGACAGTCTGGCACGACACCATTGCAGTCTTTGGTGACATTGACGTGGTGTTTAGGACAGTCATTGTAACGGTCTGCGTGCATGTGGTTCTGCGTCGTGCAGCCGTCTGCCAATGGTGCTGGCACTAACAGGATGACTCATGGAGGACATCACTGCTCGCTGAATGTCTGCAATCGTGGCTGTTGGGCCAGGAACAGTGATAAGGCCCGTCCTTGCCTACGTCACATGTTGGGCCGAGTGTGAAAATTGAATTATTGGCATGTCTCAAAATGTCAACCCTACCTACCAAGTTTCATTCCTGTTGGTTGAGTCCTTCTGGGCGCAGCTATTTGGGCAACTACTGATTTGATGACTCATTTTAGACCAAAAGTACTATAAAAACAAACTAAGAGCTCATTAAGTTGCCTTGGGTAGCTTAATTTATGTCTACTACTGTCATTATCTAATCGAAGTAACAATACTTTCACTTCAGTATGCTTCTGTATCCAGCACTGTCCCTGCGCTATCCTTTGATGTGTAATGGGATGAGATTGCATTGGTCCATTTCATATGCATTGAGAGCAGTATGCCTCGGAGCAGGTATCAAATGTGCTGAATGATTGCAATTCCATTAAAACTGGACCTTTCAACTTCAAAGGCCGGTCATCTGCCTCCAATCTTACTGTACTGCATTACTAACTGGCACCAGCTTTAGCGCTGGCTCTCTCTCATCTGGATAAAAGCAGGTCACTTTAGATGAGACACCATGTTAATTGCTTGTGTCCAATTAAAGGCCAGAACCTCCAGGAAGCAAAAAAAAGAACAGCCCTGTGACATGGAAGCAATTTGGACCAAAAAAAAAAAAAAAACAACAGCAACAAGGAAATACCATTTCCCAGCATCCCTCCAGCCTCCAGACCGCCCCTTGCTTTCCCACCCCCGGACGCAATTCTCAGAACCACAGAGAACTCTTACTTAAGGTCTTTGTGCAAGGGTACATTGGTTGTTTACACTTTATCTGTGTAAACACTGAAGGGGGGTCTTCAGCGAATAAGAGATAATGACACTCATCCACATCCTATGTGGTTCCAAACAAAAGTAGGCCATCCTTGACTAGCCGAGGCTCAGAGTGTCTGTACTTCCAGCAGTTCCCTGCTGATTTGGGCCTTGCCTTTTCCGTCTTAATAGCCCCTGCCTTTAGGATTAAAGGGTCTCAACGGAAAAGAACCATGTGTTACCTAGCAGAATGAATGGGAAGCAAAGTTATCTATCACGTTGATGCTAAGACACATCTGCATTCCACCCTCTCTTAGTGATATATGTTCCCTTGAGCCGGCAGTGCACTTCGAGCAATGAAAGACCTAAACAAACTACCCAACTACCCTGGAACACGGTTTCAGAAGTGTTGTACGCCTGGCGTAGAAGTAGTTTAATGGCTGCAAGAAAAGCTCAGCCCAGTGCAACCCCAACACAAGCCACAGGGAGAGGATAGCGTGGGAGGACACAGCATCTGAGGAGGGAAGAAACGTCCACCGCAGTAGCTGCATCCGGAATCTTTTGCTACTGCTTCTGTCCTCCGCCTCGGATACTATGGCTCCTCTCTTACTCCGGAAGAGGCATGGAGGATCGAGGAGTGGAGACAGCGGACAGCTGATTCCTTTTAGCATCACTGAATGTGATGTTGCCGGCAGTAACTTTCAGGGTTTTGGACACAGCTGCCGTAACCCATCCTCCACTGACCAGGAGCTGGGCGCACTCCGAGAGCCACTTTGCATGGCCGCACCCCCCTAAGCTCCCTACAGCCATGAGTTTCCTGTGGTGGACGCCAACAGAGGCCATTCTAGAGTCTGTTGGCACCCTAGGGAAAAACTTACAGGTGGCCCCTCCTAACCCCCGGGGGCCCCTACTAACCTGGGGTTCCAGGCAGTTGCCTGCTGTGCCTGGTGGCAAGTGGGGCCTCTGAACGCCACAGTATACTCAGAAAGATCTCGATGTGCTGTGCGCTGCTTTGTGGCAGCAGACCCGTCATAGTCAGGGGGAGGTCTCGGAATAATACAATGCAGGAATCAGGAGTTATGTTCAGCAAGTGCCAAAAAAGATACCTTGAAGTATTCTTCATGTGTACAGAGTGTACAGCCAGCGTAACCCACAATGTAGGCACCAATAGCTCGGGGGTTGCAGCATGTGTCAGTTTGCGGGAAGAATAGAGACGTTCGGCAAAACTGCCTTGAAGGCCATGAATTTGCCGGGCACCGGCATTAAATTATATTCCGGAATGCAGCTCACATAAAATCTCATATTTATGCTCCACAAATAACAACAGCTTGCATAACTTCATACACTAATAACCTCAGCCACCCACTTGGAAGACGGCGACAGAACTTGCATTGTCAGTGAATCTGAGTCATCTATTTGCCGAGGTTAAAGCCCTAAGCACATGTCTTCACTTAGCAGGAAAATAGGCCATTCTCTTCCATGCTATGGGTAAACAATCCAATAAAACACAGAGACATACTACAAGGCATTGTGCCAGCATGCTAATTCTCCTGGCACCGCATCAAAGGCAAGATGACCTCTCTTGGGTCTTAGCTTGGATTGAATCCTCACCAGACCCATCATTTGCACAATGTGCCCATTGGGAGTTGCTCCTCACACCCAGATCCGCCACCATCTCCCCGGTGACCCGGTCGGGATGTGCTAAATTCAAAAATCTGATATGTCACCGGTTTGTCTTGGCCGCCGAACAAGCATTCAGCTCTCTGGGGCACGGAGTCTCCCAGTGCCTGATAGCTTCAACTCCTTTCTCCTCTCCTCCCTGGACCTCCTCATCCAGGCCGATGTTTCAGAGATGCAGGCAGGCAACGTGTCGGTTTCCTCAGAGCTGCGGTATGTCAGACTCTGGCCAGAGCAAACAGTCAAGCCCTGGGCTACGAAACTGAAGGAGTCAGTTTTCCATCACGGATGTGAAGTGGAATATCTACGTCCTTTTCAAGAACAATAAGGACAGCGGCAGCCATTTTTAGTCAACTGGCTCCTTAGGTGTTGGATTTATGGTGGAATCAGTCTCATCAGGTCTAACGTTTTCAAGTGAACTCTGCTCTTTGTGTGAAAGGTCTTATTAGGTTGGAGCTGTAAACGTGTCCCGTCTCCTCTTCTCTGTTTTTCTAGTGGTGAAGCCGCTGGTAGTAGAGGACACGTACCTGCTATGTCCTGCACCAGTACTTCGAGAAGAGGGAACGTAAGTCATGTTGCTCAGAAGGGATCCTCTGGAGACATGTTGGGCCTACACGTTGGGTCCCAGAAGAGCCCTTTTAATAACCTCTGTACCAGTCATTGTGTTGAGTCCTACACCCAAGTCACGAAGCATTTGGGTCTTTATTTGGACCTTTATTTTGCGGAGCAGTAGGAGTCAGAACTTAAACATCACATGCATGTTGTGTTGCAGGGCGGCTTCCCTCTACGTGAGCATGAACGAAGGGCTTAGCTTCATCTCCAGCTCTGTGACCATCACCACTGTGGGCTGTGTAAGTACTTTCCTGAGTCTTTTTGCAAGCATGTGGCAAGGAAACTAGGAGCTGTCAATAAAATGGAATTTATGACTTGTATTAAAAAGTCTGACAACGTCCTCATCGCATGCCTAAGACGAGATCTCCGTCTCACAAGCTTCCAAGAGAAGCCTGGAGGAACCAGAATGAATAAATAAATAGATTGCTGCCAGTTTGAGTGCTCATAAACTAGTGCCAGTCATAGGCCTTCAGAGAAAACAATAAGTTTTTACCTGCCAGTTTGAAATGGCTCGCAATGTTCCCCACAAGCACAGGGCACTGTTTCCCCAATGTGACTCTCCAATGCTGCTTGTTACCTGGTTTAATAACCATCTCCTTCGGCCATTATGATTCATAAACGCGTCATGATGAATCGATCATTTGGGAACACTTAACATTAAGTGCTGACTAACTAACATAAAATAATGAACTCATTAACATGAAGAAATACATTACTCATGTTTACTTAACACGCATCATCAAAGAACAGCTGCGCCCGGAAGGAAGTGTGGGATTGCAGTGCTGTTGGGAAGGAAGATAAAGGTTACCAGGAACGATAAATGATGATACATTTAGACTGATATGATCAATATTTATTGAGCTACACATACACAAGTAGTGTCTCTCAGTATTTGCTAACGCAACATGCCAGGCATCTCGGGATGGAGTTGTAGAGGTTCCTAATGGTGTCCTGTGATAATCCATCCCATGCGGCTTGAATATTCTCACACAGTTCCTGCAGGTTTTACGGTAGGAGTGGAGTGTTGATAGCATGTCCAGTAGCATCCCACACATTTTCAATTGGGCACAGGTCTAGCCATGTCATAGTCTCCACCAAGACAAAAGCGGGACTCGTCACTGAAGATGACCCGCTGCCATTCTGAGTCACTCCATGACAGTCTGGCACGACACCATTGCTGTCTTTGGCGATGTTGACGTGGTGTTAAGGACAGTCGTCGTACGGTCTGCGTGCATGTAGTCCTGTGTCATGCAGCCGTCTGCTAATGGTACTGGTACTAACAGGAAGACTCATGGAGGGCATCAGCGTGGCTGTCGAGTCACTCCGCACAGGTCGGACAATCCATCCGTTATCTCTCTCCATAGTTTGTGTAGGTGTCCCAGATCCTTCATGTCACTAGTGCGTGCCTTCTTCTATCCACTGCCGCCAACAGCATACTGCGGTAGTATCCACACGTCCGGTAGAGCGTGCAAGACGTTGATAAGACCATCCCACTTTCTGGAGCCCTTTGATGCAACCCCTCTCCAAATCTTCCAAGTGCTCGAACTGCTTTCGTACTCATATCCGAGGCATACTTCACTTGCAAAGGATGCTACCAACACAACAGCACGTCACATGCACGGTCGAGCGTGAAACATGAATCATTCGCATGTCCCACGTGGTCAAACCTACCCACCAAGTTTCATTCCTGTTGATGTATTCCTTTTGCATGTCACATGTTTACTTAACATTAGTTAAACATTGTAACCATTGCTAATGTATTACTTCATGTTAGTTAGTCAACACTTAATGTAACGTGCCAACCATCTGATTACAAATCTTGGAAATGTTAACGTTCCCATTTCAGACGTGTGTGGTTTTGTTACAACACCACCATATTGCATTCATTGCCTTCATTGTTTATCTTTACAGTCTGATGGTACGATCCTTGCCATAGCACTGCTCATTCTGATGCTCCTGCTGATGTTGGCCCTTCTGTGGTGGTTTTGGCCCCTGTGCTGCACAGTGGTAAGCCCGTTCTTCAAAATGTTGAGTTGGTGTTGAAATGCTATCACAGGGAGATCGAATATTGTGGCAAGGCAATTTACGTGTCACAGCCCTTGTAATATTCAGTTATGCAGATTGCCATTTCGTTTAATGCACCGAGGCCCCCATCCAGTGTAGCATTCCCTTTGTGAGTGTGTAGGATATATAAGAAATGATGGCACTACACATATTTCAACCACATACGTATCGACTCTGACCTTGAGTGGGGTCCCTTAAGACGATTAAAACCTGAGCAGTAATTGCTCCAGCTGTGCAAATAAATCTGCATTTACAGCCTATGACCGCAGTATGTCCAAGTATGCTTTTATCTCACTTCTTGCGGCCTAGAGTATTTGAAATACATATTACAAGAACTGTGGTGAAAGCATACTTTGACATATTGAGGTTAAATGCTGTAAATGCAGCTTTAGCATTTATCAACAGGCAGTCGTCAACTATAAAATCATTTAAAATTATAGCTGCCAGTCCTCCAACCTGGTGGGAGGAGTTCAGAAAAACGCCCCAGCGCTGAACTAAGTCTGGAAATCAAGTCCATGTGAACCGAAAAAGTAATTCAAAACACGGGTTTTATCTGAAATCGATCTTGCTTTGACCAGAGCCGTCTTCATTTCATTTCCCCGTGATGGTGTGCACTCTGGACCATCTGATATGTATCGTATGCCAAGATGACCGCAGCTTTTTCAATAACACACTAGCTGTCTAACCGCACCTCAGTATGTAAACATGTCCATCTAGTAGTTTTCATCAGTCTGATGGGACGGTGACTGTAATGAGCTTTTCAGAACAAAATATAGTCTTCAGATTATTCACAGCACCTTTCTTATTGGGTTAATCATGTTCATGTAGGCAAACAGTAAACATGTGCTATATATAATGTATATAATAAACATACAATAAACATATACTATATAATTATACCCTATATTATATATTACATACAATAAACATATACTATATAATTATACCCTATATTATATATTACATACAATAAACATATACTATATAATTATACCCTATATTATATATTACATACAATAAACATATACTATATAATTATACCCTATATTATATATTACATACAATAAACATATACTATATAATTATACCCTATATTATATATTACATACAATAAACATATACTATATAATTATACCCTATATTATATATTACATACAATAAACATATACTATATAATTATACCCTATATTATATATTACATACAATAAACATATACTATATAATTATACCCTATATTATATATTACATACAATAAACATATACTATATAATTATACCCTATATTATATATTACATACAATAAACATATACTATATAATTATACCCTATATTATATATTACATACAATAAACATATACTATATAATTATACCCTATATTATATATTACATACAATAAACATATACTATATAATTATACCCTATATTATATATTACATACAATAAACATATACTATATAATTATACCCTATATTATATATTACATACAATAAACATATACTATATAATTATACCCTATATTATATATTACATACAATAAACATATACTATATAATCATACCCTATATTATATATTACATACAGTAAACATATACTATATAATTATACCCTATATTATATATTACATATACCAAACATATACTATATAATCATACCCTATATTATATATTACATATACCAAACATATACTATATAATTATACCCTATATTATATATTACATACAGCAAACATATACTATATAATTATACCCTATATTATATATTACATATACCAAATATATACTATATAATCATACCCTATATTATATATTACATAGGTTTCAATAACCTATAAACAGCTCATATATTACACCATATTTCTTTCCTGTCTGTGTAAACTGTGCTTTCCTTATCTTAGGTAACACTTACTACAGCCTTTCCTAACCAATCAAAAGGCTGACGTCACTTGCCCCCGCCCACACACAACAGCTTCAGAGTCAGGGAAGCTTAGTGAGCTAAAGCTAATCAGCATAGCCAAATCTAGCAAGCTAGACATCCTGTCTGTAGCTGCCTGTCGCTCATTCATTCCTTCATCTGTACACCAACATTATTCCTTTGTCTGTACCAACATACACATCCGTCTCCTTGTCTGTCTGTCCTTCTGCACATCTGTTCATCCGTTCTTTCACACATTGTTTCATCCATTTGTTTGTTTGTTTGTCCGTGACTTTTTCCATCCAGTTAGCGTCACAGGAAAGCTAGATAATGATGTTAGTTCTGAATGAGAGGTGGAGCAGGCTGGAAGTGCAGCTGCTCATTAGCCACACCCACACAGCTGTCAGATAGGTCTGATCAGCCATGTTTCATCATATTTATAGAACAATGCTGAAAGATAAAACATCAGACAATTCAAAGTCTGTAGGTGTAGATTGTTGCGAAGGACACTCCCAGAAATCCCCTGATCCTTGCCAGAATTGCCCACTTGCTTGCTCCTTTTTCATCTCCTCATGTGAAGGACTCAGCAGCGGAGGTGATAGATGCCCCAGCAGCCACAAGCAGCCCCAGAATTGGGACCACCTTAAGGCTTTCTGTTAAGGGAAACATACTTCAGTCACAGTAGCCGCCTACAGGAGAGTTCCTATGAGGGAAGGCATTCCTCAGTGTTCAAAGGAGGTCGGTTAGGTCATGGGCATATCTCGGGGTTTGAATCATCTCAGCTGCCGGACGCGCCACTGATTTCTTCCACCTTTGTTTTGTCTAATTGTCTGATGTCTGATGCCTCTAGCCAGAGCTCTCATGGGCTGCATGCAGCCTGTTGAAGTCATATGGCATATGGGACTGGGGATTCACGCCCTATTTGCCCTTCAGCAGGTTGTTAAAACCTCAGTGAGTCTGTTAGACGAGTGCAGGAGCTGGTGTGTAAATTTACTCGGTGCCCCTTGAACCCCATATCACCTTTGACTTCTCAAGGTGCTCAAAGTCAGACGAGAATGAGGATCTGCTTTCGCAATTCAGGAGCAGAAGGAAAACGAAACATCCACCTTCTGAAGACTCCTCTGTGCACACCTTCCAGAGGGAATTGCACAACTGAATCAGCTCATAAATTAGGGAGTGGAGGGAACAAAACAAGGACAAACAAAAACGCTCCCATTAGGTTTTGGTTCCCCTAACTTATCTGCAAATTGATAATAAACTGTGCAATTGCATTGGTAGTTTAGAGCCAATTAAAAGCAAAGTGAGCATCTGCAGAGCAAAATACAGAGCTGCCAGAATAAATACGCTGGTTCTGAATAGCTAAGGGAAGGGTTGTAGGTGCTAATAGAATGAGATCCTCTAACTCAGTCCAGACATTGTGTCATACTAAAGATGCATGATCGATCGGCCAGTAACCGTAATAGGATGGTTGGCTATAACTAGCGACTGACTGATTAATTGCATATACTAAATTCTGTGCTGGTCATGTTTACAGTCATGTTCTGCATGATGGTTCACATCGTACTAGGTTGACACGTACACACACACACACACACACACACACACACACACACACACACACACATCTAAAGTGTTGAAGTGTTTGGAGTCTGTTGAAGTCTGTTGAAGTGTTTGAAGAAGACAACAAACTCGCAGCTTGCAGTACTTGCAGTACCTATGAGGCCAAAATATACCCTATATTATATACCACATATAGTAAACATATACTATATAATTATACCCTATATTATATACCACATACAGTAAACACATACTATATAAGTATACCCTAATATAGATCTATATTTATCTGTCTATCTATCTATCATCTAACTATATATATATATATGTATATATATATATATATATATACATATATATATATGTGTGTGTGTGTGTGTGTGTGTGTGTGTGTGTGTTTATATATATATATATATATACAGCAAACATGCACTGAACTGTAAAAAGTGTTTAGTTGGTCCAAGTTAAAAAATATATTTTTGTTGTTACAAGCAAACAAACAAGTTTTATTTCACCTACAAAAATACAAACTAACAGTTCATTCAGTCAAAGTCAATTTCTGAGTAAAAAAAACCCCACTTTTTTCAGTGTAAGCCGTGGAGGAACAACTCCGGAAACATCTGGAACAACAAATTCAATAAGACACCTAGAACAACATCACCCTGCTAAATTTGCCATCTTGGAAGAAGCCAGCAAAGGCACAGACACTAAAGCTAAGGCTGGTGAGAGCGCAGAGCCAGCCACAAGCCAGCACAAACCAGCTATGTTTCGTCAGCAAAGCCATTATGAGGAGAATCTGAGAATTCCTAGCACTGGATGACCAGCTGTAATTGTATATAGAGGTTTGAGAAATTTGATACATTATTTGAGCCCAAGATACACAGTGCCAAGTAGGCAATATTTCTCGGACGGTGCATCACCATAATTCTTTAATCTCTCGTCATGACACAGACACAGCTGCTACAAGCTGAATCAAGCTGAGATTTGGACATTTAATGTAAGCTTGACGTCAGTGTTGAGCCTGACTGCTCAGCGGGTGGATGAAGATTCCCAGTTACACTGTATTTCTGAGAGAACCTGAAGGTGCCTTGTTATATTCTTTGTTTTTTTTATTGCCTGGTGCAGCGGCTTCATTTGGAAAAGTACAAATAGTGTTTTTTAGTTTTTCATGTTCCCGAACTATGAAAAACTAAGTGTGTTTTCTTTATTCCTTAGGCCTAGCATGTGCAGAAAATGGCTATTGGTCCCCATAAACTTTGCTTCTGTGGTCAGGACAATGATGCTTTGAAAAGTTCCCTATTATCCGATACATCTGCAATACATTCAGTGCTGAGAAGACTTTAAGTAGCTTCTGGAACTGTGAAAACTCTTGAGAAGTTTATAGAACTGTCTGGAATTCTCTAGAACTTTGGAGGATTGTTTCGAATTTTCTAGAACTGTCTGGAACTATCCAGCAGAGTACATAGCAGTAATAATACAGGTGCGTTAAAACAGGCATCACAAGGCTGGAGCATCCGGTGGTCTACATTTGTGGCCAATTTATCAAGACCAGAGCGTAAGAGTACTCAGTGAAAGCATCTGATAAGACGTGCGAGGCCTACGAAGCATGCTTTGACATACTTGTCGGGGATCAAGACAAACCATAGGCACCTCATTTCAGATGCAAGCACTGCAAGAAAACTCTTGAAGGTATGATGGACGACTGCTGCTCGGCAGAATTCTTAAGTTTGGAGAATTCATGGAAGTTTTCAAGCTGTTATGAAGAAATCTGTAAAATACACTTATCGTCAAAGAAATAGCTGCACAAATAGCTGCACCCAGAAGGAATCAACCAACAGGAATGAAACTTGGTTTGACATCGTGAGACATGTAAATGATTCAAGTTTCATGCTCAGCTGTGCATGTGAAGTAAGCAAGGACGGGCCTTATCACTGTGCCTGACTGACCCAACAACCATGATTGTGGACATTCACCGTTACATCACATCAACGTGCCAGACTGTCATGGAGTGACTCAGAATGGTAGCATATCTTCTTCGGTGACGAGTCCCGCTTTTGTCTTGGTGGAGACGACCAACGAATCTGTGCGTGGAGGCACCAAAATGAACAGCTTGTAGTTCACATGCCACATGACCAGAAGGTCTGGTGTCACTCCACCTCCACCCTTACCACACAATCTGCAGGAACTGTGTGAGAATATTCAAGCTGCATGGGATGGATTATCACAGGACACCATTAGGAACCTCTACAACTCCATGTCGAGACGTCTGGCATGTTGTGTTAGCCCGACGCCATACTGAGAGACACTACTTCTGTATGTGTAGCTCAATAAATATTGCCCATATCAGTCTAAATTTATCATCATTTATTGTTCCTGGTGACCTTTATCTTCCTTCCCAACAGCACTACAATCCCACACTTCCTTCTGGGTGCAGCTATTCTTGGATAGGAGGATGAGTGTGTATGTATATGTTTTTCAGTTCATAAATTCAATTTTTCAATTCATAAAATCCTAATCAACTGGTCAATTTTTTCTCCAAAAATCGGAAATGGGAATCAGCCAAGAATATCGCAATGGTGTCGTGCCTCTAGTTCACACCTCAGGCTCTTACTCCGGACCTTCTCCTAATTCAGCCATCTAATAGCTTTGCGTGTGGTCACACTTGAGGGATTATACAACACTGGAATGTGTGTCTGGAAAGATAAGATGAGGACAGAAATTGCTCCCTCCGTTAGTCGAACAGCTTGGAAATTAGCATGGAGAAAGAGTGGAGCAAGGTTCACACAAGGCCAAAGAGGCAACAAGCCACATGTCCAACTGCCAAAGCCGTTTCCAAACCAGCAAAACACATTCCATGTTCCATGGTGATCAGTTTCGATGGACAGCATTGCCGGACATCTTCGCACTGCGTGTGCACAAGCTCACTCCTTCTTCATCTAAGTAACCTTTCTTTAAGCTCGGTTCGTGTCTCGTAGATCGTGTAAAAATTCACTGAACTTGGGTCCCATTCAAGTCTTTGGGGCAAACAGATTTCCTTTTAAAAAGACTGTTTTTACAAGCCTTGAAGCCGAAAGTGGAAAAAGACTTGTCTGTTTTAACAAGGTAACTCTGTTTTTCCACTGCTAGAATTCTCTCCATCAGTTTCAAAGGGCTTTGATTGCCCAGGATTTCTGTTTAGGAAAGCTGCTCATGGTTACTAAGGGAAATCACACTATGTTTTACCATGTTTTAGCTCTTGGATCGACCGGGAGCAGAATCCAGTCCAGCTTCACATCCATGCGTATTTATTTGCCTGGCGAACCCGCGTTGGCTCAGATACCCAACAGAACGTTTAGGTTAGGATTACTATTTGTTACCCTGAAAAAAAGTGTTCAGCCTACTTTCACAACAGCTTGCATTGATTCTTTTGGCACTTATTTAATTTGCAGTGTTTTGAAGCAAGCAGAGCTCAACCCCTCAAATCCAATCAAAGTTGTGGAACTGCAAGGCTGTATGATGGTTTGGACTCAGTTGAATGGAATTCTTGATTTAGTGAGTTGAGTTAGGGTTAAGTGGATTAACCTAAGCGGTTGAGCGTTCTTGATTTTAACCTTTTGCCACAGAGCATAGATATAGTCTAGTCATGTTATAGCCTCCTACCCTAAAGCACCACCACCACCTCAACTA
>CM067484.1:31086355-31109676 GCA_034552555.1 Semaprochilodus insignis
CACCACCACCACCACCACCACCTCAACTACAACCACCACCACCTCAACCACCACCACCTCAACTACAACCACCACCACCTCAATCAGCACCACCACCACCACAGTCAGCTCAATCATCACCACCACCACAATCACCTCAGCAATCACGACTACCACCACCACCACAATCACCACCACCTCAATCACCACCACCTGAGTCACCACCACAATTACCTCAATCATAACCACCTCAATTACCACAATCACCACCACCTCAATCACCACCACCACCACCATCGTCTCAATCACCACACCTACCACCACCTCAATCACCACCACTAGTTCAATCACCACCACCACCACCACAATCAGCTCAATCACAAGGTACAAACAAGGTCACTCTGTTTTTCCAACTGCTAGAATATTTACCTTGTCTATGAAATGATTTGACCCATAACTCCTCCTATTACCTCACAGGGCTTCATTCTTTTGTTTCACAGCAGCTTCTCACTCTATGATCACGTTTTGAATCTCTGCTCCACTGTGTGAGAATCTGTGCCCAGAATCTAATGATAATCTTACGCGTTGTCTGATTGGTGGAACTCAAATCGTGCAGAGTTAAAGCATAAGAGAGCGGAGGCCAAGCAGAGTTTAGGTGAAGGGATTTAATGCCATACAAGAAAATGCCATACAGGGAGACACAGTAGGCCTATAAGCTTTGCAACGGAAAGGGTAGGATAATAAAGTAATACCAGTAATATACGAGAATATATCTGTAGTTTATATAGTGCTAAGCTTTTGAAAGCACATTGAATCCATGCCAGGTTATTAAAATAAAGAGCACTACTATATATATTACACAGTACTGTTTCTTCCAGTGGAAGAAGGCTTTATGTAGAACACTGAAGGCACTGGCCCCCTGAACCCCTGAACCTTGGAACCCACAGACTATTACGAGATGTTCAGAATAGCTTTTTTTTGACAGAGAAAGGACCCCCGTTAATCACAAACCTCCTTCAAAGCTCAGTGCGGAAAACAGCAGGGACTAGACACGCTTATATCACCGTGACATGTTTTCGAATTGTTCTCTCTTTCTCTGAACGGCCTCTCACATGTGATTCTCGGTAACTTTGCAGCGCGCCAAAAAGGCAAAACAAAAACAAGGCGGACGGACAGCAGGCATGTGAGTCGTCACGAGGTGCTTGCGTGCCGAAGAGTGTAATCACTTCCTCCCCTCCTCTGCTGCAACCCCCCACCCCCTCCCCACACCTTTCTCCAGCAACCCAGGTTCAGCAGATCTGGCCAGCAGATTTCTGGGTCATTTTAGTGTGCTTGTAAATAGAGTAGGCAGAAAACGAGGAGGGAAGAAAGCAATTCTCAGACCATGTGTTTCTGTGTAATCTGCTTCTCTGGCACACACTGAATGCATTACTTAGGCTTTTTGACATGTTTGGTAGAAAGAGGGAAAAAAAAAAGAAGAAGTGTTTTCGGGCTCTGGAGAGCATGTGGCCTGACATACCAACATTAGAGGGTTCACATGAAGACCATTAATCTCTCACCGGTTCCTTCCATTTTCTGTCTCTTTTTCTGTCTCTCCAGATCATCCACGAGCCCCCACCACCTCCAGTGGAGGAAAGTTCGGTAAGACTGTTTTACTCTTCAGCATTACACCATCCGATCTTTTGTACTCAACAGGAAAGCATGATGTAACAACACACAAGAAGATCAGTTTAAACTAGAAACATGCACTTCCTGAAGACAATGCAGAGCGATTGCTCGGCTTCAGCTTGTTGCTAGCCAATTGCTAAGGTGATGCTAAAAATGAGTGGAAGTCTATGGGAGGAGCGAGGGATGAATAAATGACACATGGAGGAGTGCAGAGTTTGGGGATCTGCCCTGAGTGAGTACATGCAGTTTGGTGGCTGTAGGTTAAAAGGAAACGATAGGGTTTGAATGGGGGTGAAAATGAATAGAACTCTATGGGAGGAAAGAGTGAATGGGACAGAGGCGTGCGGACAATGAATTCATGCTTGGGTGTCTGTCCTGAGACAGTGTATGTGAAACGGTGCCTGTCGGTTGAGCAGAAGTATAGTAGATGGATGGGCACTTTTCCACCCCATTCATTCTTAATGGGGAAAAATTCAGACATTCATTTGGAATGAATTTGGACAGTACGTTTTTTCTGGAAACCATAGGTCGGATCCAAAAGCTGCATATAAGCACATCATTTCCGATCATACCGAACGTTCCGGAGTTGGAACAGTGTCATTATCTCGAAAACTGCAGACTTAGTTAGCAGATAAAAAGTGTGTGCCATGAAGAATATGAATAATACATACTGTCGGATGTAAACAGTGTTGCGCAATCCCTAATAAAACGCCCACAGCAGCAGCTCAGACTGCTTTAATACAAAGGACATGGATAAAGACCAAGCGAAATAGACCAGAATGACCACAAAACAGGTGAAAAGATATGTGGACACTTTAGATTCTGTCTTCAGAAGACACTACTAGGAGAAGATTAGCTAGACTGGTGGCCTGGATTCGTATAACCTATACATCTCCAGAGCTCAGATAGCTCCACTGCATGACATCTTACAGAAACTAATCAATGTGGCCAAACCGAAACTACTAAAGCTCTCAAATGATCATACATACAGATAGAGTATAAGGCATTTTTCATTCCACCTTAAATGGTGCTGCAATTACATTGAGGTGCCTTAAATATAGAATAGATTTCAAACCACATGCTGGCATAGGATGATGGGAGGCACAGCAAACTTCTATACTTCACCTGCTACACTAAAGAGTGCACTTCTAATGCTATATGCACCAAGTTTTTAGCATACAGTTGAGTGCCCTAGTATGTGGGCCTGACAATAATAACGCAGCAGGAAGTTCAGCTGATTTGATTTCAGTTTTCATTTGTTCTAACCGCACCAAATAAGATCCAGTAAAATCTATCACTTTTATAATGTACGTCATAACTTCTAAAATTAAGCTTTAAAAATGTTTTTTAAACAGTTGAGTGTTCCTAAAAATGGGTTTTATTGCCTTTGGTGGATGGGTTGTAGCGTTGTCATCTCATAACTTACCTAAATAAGCATGTAAAAATTGAAACCATACAGAATCATAATAAAATCATGTACCATAATGAATTAAATCTACATGAAGAAAGCCATTACAGAAATAAAGCAATATGATGATGACATGTTATTGTGACAAATGACCTCACATCAGTAATTATAGAATACAGAACAACTGCATGTATCACAACAACAACAACAACAACAACAACCAGTGTGTAGTACTACAGTGCAAAGAGAAAAGATAACAGGTGATTGTATTTCAGTTACAAGTAAACAAGTAACGAGTCCCAGGTGAGGAGGCAAGTGTTTCTGATTTTAATAATTGGAATGTTGTTTTTATGTTAAAAATTAAATAACCTTTTTTTTGTTGGATTGGCAAATGTTGGATTTAAAAAAATGCATTGTATTCACACTTTTCATAGCTGAGGTATCCTGGTAACGTGGTATCTTTCTCAAAGCGCCCTACAACTGTGAAAGCTCCAGCAGAAAAAGCAGTCTATAAAACTAGCTACTACTCGATTCCGTAAAATGAGTCTTATGCCAGTAAATGAGGCGATGACGTTCGCTCTGAAACTTAAAACTTGGAACAGATGTCGAGATGCTGCGGGAAAAAGTGTCCAACCTTTGCTTTTGCAAGCCCACACAACCAGAGAATGCAAATATTTTCCACATAAGCTAACCCTGCAACAGAGAGAGAGACAGAGAGAGAGAGGGGGAGAGAGCGAGAGACAAAGGGAGAGACAGAGAGAGAGAGAGAGACACTGTTTTATTTAATTGGACATAAAAACAACATCCCTATTATTAAATCCAGGAACACTTGCCCCACCTGGCACTCTGATTCCAGCGATACAGGCTACTGGTAATTGAAATGCCAGTGAGAGAGATTTGAAATGCACTGCTGCTCTTAGTCATTGTTCCTTCTGTCAGATCAATGAATGGGAGCATTTACAATCCTACTGAATGCTCCTGGAATCCATGATGCTGTTGCGTTCTAGCATAATGCTGCTTTCAGTTCAGTTCAGTCCTCACTGCTATACATCCAGCAGCAAAACTGCCTGGAAGGTTTTGCTGCCTGAGGCACATTTTATGATATATTATGATAAATGAAGTCATAAAATGCTTTTATGAGCATATCGTGGCACTTAAAGAACCCTGTCTAACTAGACTGTCTGCCCTGCGACGGACTGGTGACCTGTCCAGGGTGTTTCCTGCCTTCTGCCCAATAAGGATGGATAGGAGGATAAGGAATGAATGACTAACTAGATGATGCTCGGCTGCGCATGTGACATAAGCAAGGATGGGTCTTTTCGCTGTACCTGTCTGACCAAACAGCCACGATTGTGCACATTCAGCGAACAGTGATGCCCTCCATGAAACATCCTGTTAGTGCCAGCACCATTGCCAGACGGCTGCACCACACAGGACTACATGTACGGAGACCGTTATGACAACTGTCCTTAACACCACGTCAACGTCATCAAAGACTGCAATGGTGACGTGAGTCATGGAGTGACTCAGAATGGGAGCCGGTCATCTTCAGTGACGAGTCCTGCTTTTGTCTTGGTGGAGACGACCAACGAATCCGTGTGTGGAGACACCGTGGTCAGCACCAAGTTGAGCGGTTTGTTGTTACACGTCACACGTCCAGAAGGCCTGGTGTCACTCCACCTCCACCCCTACCGCACCATCTGCAGGAACTGTGTGAAAATATTCAAGCTGCATGGGATGGATTATCACAGGACACCATTAGGAACCTCTACAACTCCATACCGAGACGTCAGGCATGTTGGGTTAGCAAACATGGCGGCCCAACGCCATACTGAGAGACACTACTTCTGTATGTGTAGCTCAATAAATATTGATCATATCAGTCTAAATTTATCTTCCTTCCCAATAGCACTGCAATCCCACACTTCCTCCTGGGTGCAGCTATACTTTAGATGACGAGTGTATTAAACAAATAATACATGATCATTTGGCTTCACTGCATAGACAAGGGACTTGTTTTTTCGTCGTGACACGGCCCTGGTTTGGAAAAATATGTTGTTTTCAGTGTCTCTGGGCTTATCTGGGTGTGGTCTACAGATCGCTGGAGATTAATGACATTACTGAGGCATGTGTGATAACCTCCTGGGAGAGATAATAACGAGACTGATATATAATTACAGAGGAGTGAACTAAATCACAGCATCAGGGTTTCTCATTCGCTCATTTGGTTATGTATTTATTGCTGCAAATCTGTTATGGATATGGTGCTTGGACAAATCATCCCACTATTTGCTAGTCATGTTGGACTAGTTGGACACACCTGACATCCGCAGAAAAGAAGAGCCTTATATTCTACACAGTATAACAGAGCTCCCTGAATGCTGATTGGATCTGAGGAATTTAAAGACATGTCCCAATAGGCCAGCCTATCCTCAGCCTGTAACAGCTTCAGCACCCTGCGGATACTTTAAGCACCTTTTAACTTCTGAACTTTGAGCTACATTAAGCTCTGTATGCTGCAAAATGTTTCGTCAATTACACAGGAGCTTAAGGGAGCTTAGTTCTACACAATGAAACGCCAGAACCCATTACAAGCTCCACACAAGCTCTCGGCACCTTACGCCAACCTACCATTCGGTAGTCCTAGCTCTATTAGGCCAGTCTGGCTTTGCTCCAGATGTAATATGAGACAACCTGCCGGAAAACCTTTTCTGTATTACATAGTGGGTTTGAAGGACTAGGTCAACATGAAAATGTGCAGTTTACTCCTTAACCCCGTCCCAAATATAGACAGATCCGAATCTGTTAATCTGTTAATAATAAATAGATAGATAGTCATATCAGAATATTATGAGCACCCCTGGTTTGGAATGAACTCAGCCCGGGACATCACAGATGCCACGTGAAAGGGTTTGTTGCACATACACTCATCATGAAGGTGTACAGAGAATGGACTAGCACACCGAGTGCCTCCCAAAGGCATAACAGTGGTGTCCCATGATGCCAGACGGGAATGACAACTCTGGAGAGTGGTACAGAGCAGTCGTTGTGCTCTATACCTCTGTAATGAACACAGGAGCACCGGGGAAAGTGTCAGGGATCACCATCCAGCAAACAGTGTCACATATGGGCCTGCAAAGTAGACGCATGGTTGTGGTGCCATTGTTAACCAAAGTTCATTATCAGTGTTGCCTCCAGTTTGCACGGGAGCACCGTAACTGCCTTCTCGGATAAATCTAGATTCGTGCTGCATAAAGTGAATACGTATACGGTGCCAAACACATGAGAACCATTGAAAACACATGCTTTTCTGGCATGATCTTGGACCACTAATACCATTGCATGAGTCTCTGAATGCCAACGGGTATTTGGCAATCCTAGCGGATCATGTGCATGTACATGTTGACGTTCCTCCCTGACGGTAATGGTACCTATCAACGGGATAACGTCCCACCTCACAGGGCAAGAGTGGTGCATGAGGGGTTTCAGGAGCACGAGAGCGATTTTGGTGTCCTCTCTGGCCTGCTAACATAATATCGTGATATCTTCATTCTTGTTCAGTAGCTACATGGACTACAATGGAAACTGGCTGAGCAATTCTTAGGTTATGTAAGTGTGCAATAGAAGTTCATCTTTCAATAAGGGTTACACAGCTTTGGTAGAGCTGCAGATGTGTAAGTGGGTGGTCAGTTGGAGCAGCTGGGCCGTTATGAAAGCGTTAAAACAAAAAGAAGAGGCGGCAATTTCATCTGAAGGACGCATGGAGGAATAAAGCCTGTTAAAACTCTGGAGCTGGAAAAAATGAAGTCATAACTTGGGCGAGTCATGTCAAACTGAGTTTACAGGATCAGGGAGAGCGAAGGAGGGACGGCAACAGGCCTGTGTGGCTCTGGCCTCCGAGAAAGTCCAAGAAATGAAAATGTCAAGAAGAAAGAGTCACACCTCATTTTGGCAGTGCACTGGGCCATCTGGAAGATTGGGCCAAAAACGTGCTCCGAGCACCATAAAACCCCCAAACTGGTAGAAATAAGGCGTCATTGTCCTTGAATGGCTATGCGCAGACAATGAGTAGCTTGTGTTGCTGACTCTCTTATTCTCACTCTTTCATTACATTATAAGGATGAGGAGGAAGACGGAGCTCCAAAGAAGAAGTGGCCTACAGTAGATGCTTCCTACTATGGAGGGCGAGGCGTAGGAGGGATTAAAAGGATGGAGGTAAGTTCCTATAACATCTCCGTGCTGTGACCAAAAACCGAATGTACAAGACTTTCTCCAAATGCAGCCAAGACATGATTGGAGTCAGAACTTGGCTTCTTTGCTTTGGTACTTGAGAGCTACAAGGACAGTGTAGCCAACAAGTAATGGAATCTCGTACCCCACCTCGTAGTGTCGTGCAAATTTCATGCCTCGTTCGTTATACACACTTTTGTTGATATCTTTGTGTCATATGATGTCATATTTAAGAAAATCTGTTTTGAACAGAAGCAAACATTGGTCAAAACAAGGGGAAAATTGTGTATCTCACAACCGGTTTGCCAAACTATTGTTTTCAGAACTGTTGGCCTTGCAGAAGTTAATTGCCTTAAGTGTAAAACATGGACCATTTCACACAGCTCAGGAATGTATCATTCATCTGTCTATTGGTAAATACCGTATAACTGAACTTGACTAGAGAGAAACAACAGAATGCGGTTTACATCAATGGAGGTTAGGGAACCAGCCTTCTGTCCAGCGGGTCGTTGGTTCAAATCTGGGAACCGTCAGGTCATGACTGAAGTCTCCTTGAGCAGGGCAACTAACCCCCAACTGTGCCCTCGGTGCCGTGGATAGTCAAGTTTATTTAGTCAATTCAATTCAATTCAACTTTATTGTCATTATACTGATACAGGGATGTACAGTATAACAAATATATATATATATATAGTGTAGTCCAAAGACAAATAGACAAAAACAATGTGCGTAAACGGTACAGTGGGACATGTGCAAACAGTACAGTACATGTACAGGACATGTGCAAAGTGTAAGAGCAGTATCAGTTAAGTATGTGGTTGTAAACAGTATAGATATATAAAGTGTACAGTGTGTGTATAGCGCCTTTTACAACAGATGTTGTCACAAAGCAGCTTTACTGAGAATGAGGGTCCAAGCCCCCAGTGAGCAAGCCAAGGACGACAGTGGCAAAGAAACCTTGAGAGGAACCAAGACTCAAAAGGGAACCCATCCTCCTCCGGTCCACACCAGACAGGAAAACGAGCCCAAAGAAAAGGCTAAGAATTGACAATTATATGGAATATTGAATAGAATAACCAAAAACTGTTAGAATGAGAGTGACGGTGAGAAAGAGAGGTGAAAGTCTGAATGAACTGTTACCAGAGAAACCAGTGAAACCAGTGACCACTGTAAGTAGTTTATCAGAGTGTAAACCTTGAATGTCAACGGCTGCCAGAAGCCATAAGAGGAGCATTCAGTGTTTATGAGGCAGAGGAAGAAATGCCTGATAAGCTTGTGAAGCAGGAAGGAGAAAAAAGTTGGATCATTGGATGTGTCAGCAACAGGCAGGCGAAGCTTATATATAGCATAGGATAGCATGAAGCTCCATGGTAGGTAAACTGGTTAGAAAATGCAGGCAAGCAGTGGAACCCAGTCAAGGCAGATGGATCAGCAGCATCAGACCGCACAGGATGGGCAGTAGCTCCGCATCAGACCACACAATTTGAGCAGTAGTTTAGCTCGGGCAAAGAAAACATATAGACAGTTAACTCTGATAGAAGACCTGAGATGTCTAGGGTTGCCTGATGCTCCGGGCAAGTGTGCTCACTGCCCCCTAGTGTGTGGTGGTGTTTCACTTCACGGATGGGTTAAATGGGGTAGACAACCACAATACAGCCATAAAAAACTGTTAATAATATTATAACTGTACCTCCATAAATCTGTCTATAATTTACCATTTTCTGAATAAGCTACAGCCCAAAAAACATGATTGCGTAGCAGGAATGTTCATAGTTTACAGTAATGGCAAACGACCAAGTTTACACCAAAGTTCCTAGTCCTCAACAAACAAACCCTTCTCCAGCATACACAAACACAAGCTGCTACTTTTGGATCTTTCCAAGAACTAAATGACAAGTAAAAGCTTTAACCCAAACATGTCTAGCAAACCAGCAGTATGTATGAGGGTGACAAGAATGTGCTTTATCTCCGTCTTGGTCTGGAACTCCAGGTCCGCTGGGGTGAGAAAGGTTCAACCGAAGAGGGTGCTAAGCTGGAGAAGGCGAAGAACGCCAGGGTAAAGATGCCGGAACAAGAGTTCGAAGCTCTACCAACCCGCATCCTAAACAATGGCATGCGGAAACCCGCGGGCCCTCGCAAGTGGTACTCTCCGATTAAGGTGAGGATGGCGACCGGTAGCATCCTAGCCAAGAATGTACTGTGGTTTAACTACACTGACCATGTGCTGGACGTTTTCCCTGAACCTCAAATGCAGTTAATCAGTTAAAAAATATATATTTGACATCCTAAGTTTGCTTCTTTACTTTAGTACTGGACCAATGCCCACAGTGGCATGCAAACATTTGGGCATCATTGGTGAAACTTTCTGTTACTGTGTATATTTAGACAAGTAAAAGGTGACCTGAGTTCCAAAAGAGAAAACATTATTTAATATTTTAAGCAGTTACTTTTGGAAAATTACAATTTTCCTTTGTGGATTTTGAGGTGTGTTTAGGATCATTATCATGTGGTAGAAGCCATACTCTTAATACTCTAATCTACAGCTATTTTACTGATGGTGTGAATTTGCTGGTATTTAATTGAATCCATTCTTCCCTCTACCAATGAAATGTTCCCCGTGCCACTGGCTACAACACAAGCCCAAAGCATGAACAATACACCCAGATGCTTAACAGCTGGAGAGGTGCTCTTTTTATCGTGAAAACAAACTGGACCCTTTTTTCTACTAACATATAACTGCACCAAAAGGGTTTCACTTCCTCTTCATTAGTTCACAGGACTTGTTCCTAAAGTGCATCAGGCGTGTTAAGATTTAGCATTTAGTGGTGAGGATTTTGTGGTGAGGATGCATGACAGGTTTTCTTCTGATGACTCATATTTGTGCAGGTGTCACTGCACAGTAGAACAGTGCACCACCCTCTCCAGAGTCTGGTAAACCTGGTAAAGGGCAGTGAAACAGGGCTTTGATTTGGTTTTCTAGCAATCCTACGAGTAGTTCCCTAATTACATTATGAACTGACTTGCTTTACGGGCATTCGTTTTAATTTTAATTTTAATTTTAATTTAAAAAATGTAATTAAAAATAATTTAATTAATAGTTTTTAATTGTAATGTATTACATTTTTATTTTATTTATGTAATTTATAAATTAAATTAAATTAAATTAAATTCTGGCTTTGAATGTTGGAACAGAAGTAACGGTAACACTTTACATTAAGTATTGACTAACTAACAAAGTAATGCACTAGTTAACATGAAGTAATACAGTAACAACAGTCACAATGCTTTACTAATGTTAAGTAGACATATAACATCTACAGTTACGTGTTTACTTAACATTAGTATCCATTGTTAATGTATTATGTCATGTTAACTAATGCATTACTTTATGTTAGTTAGTCAATACTTAATGTAAAGTGTTACAGTTATGACTTTTGGAGATCAGTTCATCTTCTACTCACTAAACTGTTCACAGTAACCGGAATTTAGAGCAGGGGTTAAAGATAGCATCAGTGGCTTTCTGCATAAACTTGCTGCTGTGCTTTTTTGTCTTATGGGGGCCAAACTGTAGTTTTAACTCGAGTTGCATAACAGTGTTTGGATTTCTACATTTCCAAACATGCCTTTTTTTAAAACCAGCAGTTGTTCTATACTCCATCCTGTAAGTGTTTATGAAACGTGTCAACACATCATACTCACTATACTTACAGGTCATGGCATCATGAGTAAATATTATGGAAGACATATTTGATCTGGTGCAGTTGGTATATATGAGCATCTCGCTATTGCGGTCAGCCAATATGAGATGGCTACGAGGAATTATATCAGGGTTTGGATCCAGCAAGCAGCTCAGCTGACATCCATATGTAGCAAGTATTCTCCTGAACCAGCACCACTCCATCATCGCTGAACCAGTTCCTCTGGCTTTCTTGCCTAAGCTGTACATGTGGCACTGGGGAGTGCAAGTGTAGTGAGGTAGCCCTGGGTGTGGAGCGGCATATGCATGCTGCCAACTGGTGGGGGTCTGTAATGGAGAGCAGATACACATGGTTCTGAACTCCAGGATACTGAAGTGGGGGAGCCACATAAACTGCTCTTAATTTCAGCCTTACAGTATGTTGTTCTTCTCCACGTTTGTCCAAACTTTTGCAGTAAAGCTATAAGTCCAATGTAACCAGCGTGTGTAAGTGGATTATATATTCTCCAATAACATCTTTTTCTCTTTAGTTTGTCTTTCTTCCATCTCCCTGCACAGTTCACAATGTTCACAAACGGCTGGCTGTTAAACCCGTCTATAGCGACCTCTAATTGCATGCCTGTCCATCGTGTCTGCTAATAAACTGCCTTGTAACCCACTAAAAAGCGGAACACAGTAAAACAAAATGCTAACAATCAAACTGATAGCCAAGCCATGACTGAGTTCGAATGTGATCTTGAGTTTATGCCAGTTTGCTCAGGGGAAGGTCAGAGGTTAGCACAGCTGCAGATGAGTAACCAAATAAGGATGGGTTGGCCACTGGGAGATAGGGCCGTGTATTGGCCAGACCCTGGCGATACGATACGCATACTTCACACCATTCTCCCCAAATACAGTCCATTGGCAAGGCATGTTTGGTGTCTGAAGGTAGTTTTGCACTATGAGGCTAATGTAGCTAACAGGTAACGGAAACTTATATATATTAGTCATTTGGCATTGTGCAATTGGTATATTAAATTGATATTTAATATTTGCACCCTAAATTATTTGGACCATGTGTGTGTGTGTGTGTGTGTTTCTACTCATTAAATTACATTTATAATGCTAATAATCACGTGTCTGTGCTGTGCAGTGTTGACATGATTTTCATAGCCTTAAAATGTCTTTGCTGAAAATCTCTTGCTTTGGTGAAAATTGAGTTATTAACCCTGAGGATACAACATTCTTGGCCGGAACCATTCTTGAGTGGGTAGAACGGTTGGCTAACAGAATTAGCAGTTTATGTTCTTCTCCAAGTGTCTTGGACCTACTGTACATAGCTCAGACCCCTTTAGGATAAAGAAACAATTAGGCCGTTTGGTAACACATATTTTTTGAAAACTATTATACCCATGTTAGACTTCTTTTGTTGTAAAAGGTTACATAATTTTGTTCACCAAAACCTCTGAAACAAAAATATGCTGAAAAAAAATGACCTTCGAAAATTCCACCAATCGGAGTGACTTACTTGTAGCTTACTTCCTTTGTGGATGAGAACAGTAAAGGCTTACATATATATATATATATATATATATATATATATATATATATATATATATATGTAATCTATATATATATATATACACACATACTCATTAGATTACATTTGTGTACTGGCCTGATGTGTCTGTGATGTGTTGGGATATTTCAGGGTAAGCTGGATGCCCTGTGGGTGCTGCTGAAGAAGGGCTACGACAGAGTGTCCATCATGAGACCTCAACCTGGAGACAAGGTAGGAACCTCAAAGCAAACCCGATAACAGATAAACTGATTCATTTAGTGCTTTATTTGTTATCATTTTCCACATTTCAGAATAATAGTAAAGTCATAGGGAATTACTCCAGACAGACATAAAGCCGACTAGCTCCTAAAGCTTGTTGATCTAATCGTTCATCCTTTTTCCCTGCTAAGCAGCCCTATAAACCTGTCAGTCAAGGCTATAAGGCTTGGCTTTATTTAGCTTCCACCGGGCCGGATGAGAGCAGAGGATACAGTAACGTCTTATAGCCAGAGAGGAAATGAAAAGCAGATTCCCACTGACAGAGCGGAGGAACGCTCACAGTGTGTTTAGCATAGATGCAGATAAGATAGATCTGAGGACTTATGTATGTAATGAAGCCTACATGATATAGCTGCAGCGGCGAGCTGACGTGAGAGGAAGACACTGGCTGCTCTGATATAGAGTGATATAAGACTGCTGAGCTTGAGCTCTTAGGGCTGGCTCATGCTTACTGGTCTGAAATGAAACTAAATCAAGGATGTAAATGCACAGGCATCGGAGAACGGGCAAATCCTCGCTGTCAGGGCACAACTTTTCTATTTTTGTTCATTACGTTTTTCCTAAAATGACAGCTGCTGTTTACATTGTGTCAAAATTGGACAATGAATTTGGCAATACAAGTTGACCCAAAAGACTTCAGAATAAAATTTGGTTACTTTGACCTCTATAAAAATACAATTCTTGAAATATCGGTTTTGATATCGCTTCTTTTTGTAGTTGGTCACATAATTTGAAAATACCTGTTGTCCTTTACATTGTGTGTGAATTTCATGATGAATAGACCAAAAGAAATGGTCCTAAATGTTTCCATTGACTTACATTAACAGTAAAGTATGATTTCCCTTCTCCTGTAAAGTTACCGTTTTGGAGATGGTTTTCTCTGGACGGTAATGATGAGCTCTCACCCTCCCAGCGTGGTGGCATCATGTGAGAATGGACATGGAAAAATATTTGACAATATTTCTAACCCTTTAACGTCCTCTTCAAGAAAAAAGAAGTGAATATATATAAGTAATTCCACTTCTTTGTTCTTTGTGAGGATGTTAAAAGGTTCATTATTTTTTATTATTTTGATATATTTTTTATTTGTTTGAGGCTATAGCAAAGCAAGTAGTCAATTTGAATAACATTAGCATAGACACCTTTAACAAAAAGAAACAGTTAGACCGGTTGGTAATGAATGTTTTTAAAAAAAATACTTTACCCATATTAGACTTCTTTTGTTGTAAAAAGTTACATAATTCTGTTCATAAAAACCTCTGAAACAAAAGTATGCTGAAAAAATATAATTCCACCAATCGAAGTGATTTACTTCCTCCATGGATGAGAACAGTAAAGGCTTATCTACTGAAAGAAGATTGTTTTTAGCCTAACATACCTCTGCCGATTGGTAGAGATTTAGTGACTCAAAATCTGCTCTACCAAAAAGTTGAGAAGAACATTAGAGGGTTAATATTTCACCAGTTTCAGTACCAGGATGCATTTCAACAGTGGCCTTCTGAAGAACACAGTGTTTGAAGGCATGAACTTAAAATAAGTGCTGGAATTTCTTTTGCAAGTCACTTGACCTAAAATGACAGGATCAGACTGTAAACACATGTCTGGCCTATTTCATGTAGAAGCTTAATGGAGCATAGAAGCACACGGGCGAGCTCCGAGCTGGTCCTCCGGGGCATGTACTTATTTTCCTTCCCTCATTCCTAAACATGCCTCGGCCCTAGATCCAAAAACAATGCCCGAAAGACTGAAAATGAGAAAGCCACCTGTTACATGCCATTTCTCCCTGCCCAGGCAAACAGACCGTAGCAGAAATGCATTTACCGTTTCCCAGTGATGACCATATTAAAGACTTGGCTATTTTGGGGGATACATTATTATCTTAATTGAATTATTCTTTCAGGTTGACCTCTTAACATGCAGGTTTATTGTTTAGTTATTAAGCTGTAGAAACTGGGCGATACTGCTGTTATTTTACTAGGCTATTAAAAAGTGAATTACATTATTAATTATAAACTACATTTACATTTGAACTGCAGTCAAGCTAATAAACCCAGGCCAAAATGTTAATAATGTTTTTCTTGTGCAAAACAACAAAATATGTTCTGTTTTTCTGTTTTACTAACTTTAACTTGATGCTAATTGAAAGTTTAGATTCTGCACTTTTGGCAGATTTTTCCTCTTGTTTCATGAACTATGTGAAAAATAATCAATCTAAAATGACATTCTTTACTTCCTGCCAGCATTGGCTGCAGTGCCATTGTGTTTAACTTAAGATTTATTCAGTAACTGCTATTAAATATTAGCTAGTTACTAGTAATTTACATAGTCATGAGTGGCGATGGGTATCCTTAGGATTTAATCGATACCAATACAGCTTATTAATTTTGATAACTATCGATACTCTTACTGTTGCTACGTTCCATGCAAAAAATAAATTATGCAATTATTTTTTGCACGTTGGTGCAAAAAATAAAGATATGACGTGAGAAGATTGCGAAAAGATTATATAGAACAGATGTGAAAAGGCTGTGGTCCTCTCACTACAGCTGGGAATATTAAAAACCATAGGCAATACAAAATTCATTTTTGGACAGCTCAAACGTAGGTCAATTTAAGCTTTGCTAACTATCGAATGTTTATTTCAGCACAGACTCAACTTAACATCACTACTTCCCCACTTTAGACTATCAAAATATTCTATAAAATATTCTAGTTATTCTGTTAATGCAATGAAACATTTCTGATAAGGACATTTCGACTATCAAACTATCCTACCTGTAGTTCTAACACTAGACTAAAGCCGGCTTCCTAATCGCCAGCTTCTTGTTCAAACATTCCCGTTCCACCTTAAATGATGCAGCAGTTATTAATACATCCCAGGTGCCAGAATGTAACTACTGTACTATTTAAGGTGGAACGGAGAAATCTGAACCAAAAGGTTTCAGACAGGAAGCTGGTAAAGCATATTTGATGCGGAGATTCAAGCTATCAAAATATCCCATCTAGAGGGCGCTACCCATAAATATACGCCACGCTAGAACATTTCGACAAGGCTGCACAATTCCTCACAACACCGTGAGGCTGCACTGAAGACGTAGGTGCAGCAGCCACATTGCTAAAGTGAACACGGTGCCACACTTTAGATTTATGGAATGTTGTATTTGCAAGTGTTTCAGCTTTACTTATATTGCAGCTAGCTGGTTTATCATTACACGTCTTAGCTGTTCGTGATTAACCAAGAGCACAGAATGACGCTCAGCTTTGGACATGGTTAAGGTGGTCAGAGGCAGATGTGAACGCTTTTGTCACACAGAGCAGCGCTCCCCTCCCGCTGATCCAGTCTAGTGCCAAACGTGTTAATTAACATTACCATTATACTGATAGCAGCACTGTTTGTTCAGGAGCGCATTGAAATTTTGGTCCTGACCAGTCAGGAACCAGTTCCACTTTACTACCTGTTCTTGGTGGCCGTAGCCAATCATGAGAATGAGAACCTGAGGAAGGACCGGGTTGGTGCGTAGGGGTTAAAGGGACAGGACATTGTTGAGGTATACAGTAAAGACACAGTCAGAGTTCAGTTGTGTCTGCTTGTTACTGAAGAGTGAATGCTGTCTGACCTCTGCGTCATAGTTTCCACTCTGTAGCCTGAACTGACAGTCCTGTGTAGACAGAGTGAGAAGAGAAATGAGAAAACCATAATGATCATGGGCCACATAGTTTGGCAGCAAATGGACATATCAGTGGTTATGTTATGCAATGGGAGAATCAGCCTGTTGCCTTGAGCTGGAGATGGAGTTTCAGGAAGGGCATCAGAGCGAAGCCATTAGGAGCGCTTTCGCCTCACAGCAAGAAGAGCCTGGGTTTGATTCCCGGCTAGGGCCACCGGGGTCCTTTGTCTCTGCCTTGTCACTGAATGTTGGGATAGGCTCCACCACCGCTGTGGCCCATAAGGATAAGGCGGTTTTGTAGATGAGTGAGAGTGAAAAATTTGACTTCCTCCAACTGATTTAAAAATTCACTTCCTGATGAATACTGTGCCTTTCCCATCGAGTCTTCAACAACATCAAAACCAGTTTGATCAGGACCGTCACTGGAGGAAGAAACTCCTCCTTATGGGGAGGAGCATGCTTTCTTTAAGCATGTTTTAGCATCTCAGTTTTGTCTTGCCCAAAGCAAATGAACTGTAGCTAGCTTGGGATCGAAAACACCTCCATCCCACTTATACCCCAAGCCAGAAACATTGTCCACTAGCGAGTCCACGTCCGAGTCCACGTCTGAGTTTTCATTGACCGCCCTTATGTAGTAGGATATGCCATGAGCTCACAGGAACTGGTCCTTAGTACACACCTCCTTACCGGTCTTCCCCTTTAGTCTATGTAAGGATGCCATCTTTCTGGTTCTGGGTTCACAAAGAATGCATCCACTAACCTAATTGGAGCAGTGACAAAGGTCATCCAATATCCGGGTCACGGCACCAGATGAAGAATTTCAACCCCAGTCGAAGTATTGGAACCAGAGATTTCAGCCTTTATGCCTAGAGAAAGACTTAATTCACACACGGTTTATAGATGTAGAGCTGACCCACAGAACAGGGGAAGAGTTGTTGTTTATATAGGCCAGCTCAGGCACTTGTTGCCTGGAACACTGCCATTATTAGAAAGCAACAGGTGTGACCGTAGTGGCCATAGGACAGTTAGTATATAGTTAGTTAGCTAGACAGCCAATTCCTTCCTCAGAACCCTCAAGTAAAAGTAACATTTCTATGATCTCATTCTGATCAAAAGGTTAGTTATAGGGAACGTGTACTCTTCATTACAGTAACGACTGCAGCTCATTACTTGCCAGCTCTGACAACTCATTAAAACAACAATGAAAAACAGTAAACACAGATCACCTACTGTAGCTAGCTGCTCTTCATCTTAGGTGCAAGATGGTGGTTAATAAGACTCACATGTGATAAAAACAAAGCACCAGGGAGCCTTTGCCCTTTGAGCCGAACGCTGAGGATGTTGTCATTAATGGCGCAGAAATGCGCCCCCACCCTCCTTCTCTCCCGGGAGCCGGCCCTCAGCCTTATGTCCTGCTCTTTGCGCGAGCCCAGCTATGAGTCACATTTGGCTTAGGTACACCATTTTTCTTCCACAAGGCGGTTCCACCAATATTTCCAAATTTCACATTCATACTTTCGTTGGAAGCAATGGCTGAGTGCATCTCCTGGGGCTTTGTTTTAAAACGAGGTTGCACTGTAATGAGACATCAACCCCAAAACCTTAGTCTGGAATCTGCAAAACATCATGACACTCTTCGTAAACTGAGCATGTATAGCGAGGATAACCCTCAGATGTCTGCAGCTGTAGTCCTTGTGTTGCTATACTACTAAGCAATTACAAATAAACAGCTTCCATAAGACGATTACGTAACACATTGCATTTAAATTCATTTTGCATTCGGTATAGTCTCAAATGTGCACTTCTGACTTCAGTGCCTTCAGGCCCAAAAGGTTGCAATGTTATCACCAGGTAAAGCCAAAATGCAACGGCAGCAAGACGGTGTTAACAGTTGTGTTTGGTTGCATCATTGAGAAAACCCCGTCGCCATCTTGGAAGGCAAGCAGGAATATCCACTGTGCTGTAATACGGTCTAGTCACAGTTACTGCAGCTGCATATCTGCAGGTGGATAAAAACCAAGCAAATTTGACCAGAATCACCATAAAACAGGTAAAAAACAAAGATATGTGGACACTTCGGATGGAGTCTCCAGAAGACACTACTAGGAGAAGTTTGGCTAGACTGGTTGGCTGGGTCCATTTAACATTCCATGCTGCATTCAGTTACATCAATAAAAGCTCCTTAATCCAGTAATACCTTAAACCTTCGCTCTGAGATGTTTAACGAGCAGCAAACAAGCAGCACAGCAACCGATGGACTGTCGAATGATGCCAATGCAGCATCCCAAACTGCACACTTTGATACCTCACCTACTACACTAAAGTGCACTTCTCATGCTATATGTACTGTTGTTAGCATACCGTTTAGTGTGCTTGTATGCACTTCAGGAAGTGTGGGATTGCAGTGCTGTTGGGAAGGAAGATAAAGGTTACAATACATGCAGGGACAATAAATGATGATAAATTTAGACTGATATGACCAATATTTATTGAGCTACACATACAGAAGTAGTGTCTCAGTATGGCGTTGGGCCACCATGTTTGCTAACCCAACATGCCAGACATCTTGTTGTAGAGGTTCCTAATGGTGTCCTGTGATAATCCATCCCATGCAGCTTGAATATTCTCACATAGTTCCTGCAGATGGTGCGGTAGGGGCGGAGGTAGAGTGACAGTAGGCCTTCTGGACATGTGATGTGTGACAACAAACCGTTCATCTTGGTGCTGACCACGGTGCCTCCACACACAGATTCGTTGGTCGTCTCCACCAAGACAAAAGCGGGACTCGTCACTGAAGATGACCCACTGCCATTCTGAGTCACCCCATGACAGTCTGGCACGACACCATGGCAGTCTTTGGTGATGTTGACGTGGTGTTAAGGGCAGTTGTTGTAACGGTCATGTGGTTCATCTAGTTCTGTGTCGTGCAGCCATCTGCCAATGGTGCTGGCACTAACAGGATGACTCATGGAGGGCATCCCTGCTCGCTGAATATCCGCAATCGTGGCTGTTGAGTCAGTCAGGTACTGCTTACGTCACATGTCTCACAACGTTAAATCTGCCCACCAAGTTTCGTTCCTGTCGGTTGATTCAGCAGCTATTTGTGCAGCTAGTCTTTTGATGTTGAGTGTACTTAAGACACTCTAATGCCTCGTTTAGTACACTTTAAAAATGAGTTTGTTGCCGCAGTGTAATTGCGTGACAGAAACGGAATACTATGAATTGTTAGTGAGAATTCTGCTATTTGGTGGGGTGTGCACTGAAGCAACCAAAGGAGTGCACATGAAGTCAAGAGGGAAGCAGCTGTGAGCAGTGAAACGATCACACACACACACACACACACACACACACACACAGATGTGGTGTCAGACATATGTGTTGCGAACTGGCATCTAGACACATACAGTGCACCAGATTTAAACAGTTCATTTCAGCTCCATCTGGGAAAACCATCACCAGCGTCCAGCTTTAAAATACTCCCCGGCACCTGGGGGCCGCCTGGACCGGCTCTGAACGCCGTGCGATGGTTTTGTGAAAGAGATTAATGCCCACCCCCCACCAGAATCCCTAGCATTGCTCTAAATTTCCTTCCTGAGCCCCGGAGCTAACACGTCTTTCAGGGCCCGAGAAACAAGCGCGCAGTCAGCAGTCTGGAGGACTCGTGTCTTTTGTTGGACGCACTCTGAGAAACCCCAAGAATTCTCTACAAATCATCTAGCCTGACCCAGTTTCGGAGCATTAGTGTGTTGTGTGTGTAGCGGTGGTGTATCATGGTGAGCATAGCAACTGCGGTCACGCACAGTTTTGGATTCAGCGAGTGGATCAATCTTCTAATTTTCAAAGAATGCAGCCTCTGCTACATGTGCTCCTCTCGGGCAGCTGCCCCGCATAAAAGGCCTACACGACTTTCGGGAGTGAATCTGGTCTCAGTAATGAAGCAGACAGTAATTGCTAAAGATGCTAGTGTCTAAACAGACCTGAGCTATTTCTCCCCATTAGCTTTGTAGCTACATGCAGTTCACTTCGTTCAGTGAGAACATCGGGAAAGATCCAAGTGGAGGTAGAGGTTTCATCAGGACGAAGAGACAACAAAGGAAGGGAAAGGATAGAGAGATGACGAAGAGTGAAAGAGGAAAGAAGAGCATGGACATGGGCCTCTATATTATGTAACCAGTGAAGTGGATGACGGAGGAATTCCTACATTTGTTTATTCCTTTATCCATACACCAACATTGTTCCTGCATCCGATCGTTTCTGTTTCCATACACCAACATTGTTCCTTCATCTGTTCATTCCTTTATCCATCACATCGTTCCTTAATACGATCATTCCTTTATCCATACACAGCATTGTTCCTTCCTTTTTCCATACACCAACATTGTTCCTTCATCTGTTCATTCCTTTATTCATCACATTGTTCCTTCATCCATTCATTCCTTTATCCATACACCAACATTGTTCTTCTTATTATCTTATTATTCTGTTTTCAGTTCCATCCATTTTTGATCCAGGCTTTGCTGAATGCAAATGGGATCTGAAGTGCTGTTTAACTCCTTCGTGTTCAGTGAGAACATTGGGAAAGACCCAAGTGGAGGTAGAGGTTTCATCAGGACAGACTGACAGACAGCAAAGGAAAGTATAAAGAGTTGTCGAAGAGTGAAAGAGGGAGGAAGAGCATGGACATGCGCCTCTTATTATGTAACCAGTGAAGTGGATGACAGAGGAGTTTAGATTTAAGAACCAGCATTGAGAGAAAGTCTGTCTGAGAGAGAAAGTTTGGCCCGGTGGTCGGAAAACAGAACAAAGGCTAGTAAGAAAGGAAGAAAGACGATCTTTGTTGGTCTGTCTGCACTGGACTGAGCTACAGATTCAGCTGTAACAATAGATGGAGTAGATGAATCGAGGAGGCATAACGTACAGTGTGGAAAAGTGCTCAGAGGAACTCATATCTAATCTTGTTCTTACAGGCTAATGCTTTAAATAATGGACAATAAACAACCGATATGTTTTGGCATACTTCTCTACTCTCCATGTAAACTGGGAGGTCCTAATCTTAGGGCATGCTTACGTAAGCACTTCCTAACCAATCACAAGGCTGATGTATCTTGCCCCACCCACACAAAACAGTTTTAGTGTCAGAGGAACTTAGCGAGCTAAAGCTAACCCAGCACAAGCAAAAGCTAGCAAGCTATTCCTTTATCCATACACCAACATTGTTCCTACATCCGATCATTCCTTTATCCATACACCAACATTGTTCCTACGTTCAATCATTCCTTTATCCATACACCAACATTGTTCCTACATCCGATCATTCCTTTATCCATACAGGAATGATTGTTCCTACATCCGATCATTCCTTTATCCATACACCAACACTGTTCCTTTTAGCACTTTCCACTGAGGCCGCTGAGGCCGACTGACAGTCTAAAGCTAGGTTTGTGCACGTATTGAAGCAATTGCAGCACCTCCGACCTCGCACAGTGCTCACCTCTGAATTTGCACTATTTGCCGTTTAGCGTGTGCTGTGCTTCAATCAAAATGAATGCATCTGAAGGAAGACTTGCTGCCGCAGGCAGTGGATTGGTTAACCACCCACTCCTGCACATGACACCAAAATACTGTGGTGGGACCCTCGAGAGTCACACAGGAATGCAGTCCTCAAGTTTGAAATTTGGTTCATGCTGATGTAGCTAACAAGTAATGGAAACTGATAGCTGCTTAGCATGGTACAAAACCCCTGCCTAAATCATCACATGGTTGATTTACACTATGGACTATGCACTATGGTTGAATAGACATGCTTATGTGGTTTCTGACACTGTATGACATTATGTCCTCTATTCAAGTTCACAAAAGAACAGGCTAAATTAATTTCATCAAATTATTATGCATATTACTTTGGTCTATTTTTATAGGTCCTGTATAGATTCTGTAAAATCAACTTTTGCCCAAATCACTGCTTGATAAACTGTTCTTAATACCTGTCTTTCTGAAGATTCAGTGCATATGCTGTTGCAGACAGTTTCCTGTAGAATGGTGACGACAGGCCCGAGATCCAATCTCTCCATAAACCTCTTCATTAGCCGAGAGGAAACAGAACTGTGTACTTTTCTTTAAGTGTTTCGAGAAAACAGCAGGCCTTCCTTTCCTCTCCCAGTCATTAAAAGCAAGTTTAGATCTGACCTTTACAGCTTCCTCAGAACGAACCTCACTGCAGGAGGTAACAGCTTCATCCCCCACCCAAAGCTAAACCCGGTGTGGACTGTATGTACCTCCTCCATAAAGTGCGGCGTGTTGGGACTGTATCTGGTGAAATCATCAGCGTGATTATAGCTTAGCTGCATGTAGGAGAGACAGTTTTATGCTTCTGGCTTCTTCACCTGGCCAGCCCAACCTGCAGTCCTGCACATTCTCACCTTGATGATGCAGTGACAAAAGCCAAACATCTTATTAAAGAGTCCATCCAAAGGAGGAAGAGAAAAATACGCTCCAGCATTACATATGTAGCATGCTGGTGTGGAATAGCGTCTGGGGTCTTTAAAAGTGACTGCCACAGCAAAGCCTCATACTGAACCTACAGAACCCCTTCAGGAAAACCTCATACTGAACCTACAGAACCCCTTCAGGAAAACCTCATACTGAACCTACAGAACCCCTTCAGCAAAGCCTCATACTGAACTTACAGAACCCATTCAGGAAAGCCTCATACTGAACTTACAGAACCCCTTCAGGAAAGCCTCATACACAACCTACATAACCCCTTCAGGAAGGCCTCATACTGAACCTACAGAACCCCTTCAGCAAAGCCTCATACTGAACTTACAGAACCCCTTCAGGAAAGCCTCATAC
>CM067484.1:31114420-31145404 GCA_034552555.1 Semaprochilodus insignis
GGGGGGGGTTGGGCACGATACTAGAACAGAATTAAAATCATAACCGAACATGGACCAGTCAGACGGGAGCTTACTAACTCACTAGCATTTAGAGTGCTGACCTGCGGTTAGCCGGTAGGCGAGTCACGATGTCACATGACCTTGGTAAACCAATGAAATGCAAGGCATTTCTTTTGACACGGAATACTGTTCGCGAGTGAACATTTTTATCCTACAGTGCCAAACGTAGGACTGGGAGTTGAAAAACCAGATTGTCCGGCCTAAAACTGGACATGTGACCACCCTAGTTTAACTGTACCTGACAATCCAAAAAAAACCATGATGTAACAGCCTAAAGAGGACTGCCCTGCATTGTGTTATTGGTTCATGTGAATCCCTTTATATAAGCTCATCTCAGCTCAATGTTCAAGGCATCCTGAAAAATACATATTTCCATTGATTTCAATTCTGATAATTTCCTAACAATTAATACTCAGGCTTTTTTTGGCCAAGAACACCTTCATTTTATCTGGCTTGAACTCTAATTGTAGCGCTCATAGTAGTGTCCTAAGCAAAGACATCTCTTTGGCCAAAAATGAGCTTCGTTTGGGCCTGGTGCACGCCTGAACTGAACTCCTAACCACCACAGCATTAATTTTCCCATTGGCTGTACCTGGTCCACTGCACAAAGTGGGCTTCTAGCAGTGTTGAGGTATACAGCTCTTCATAAGTGTACTTATGGCAGCATGTTCTACTGTAGTTTGACGCCGTTTGACGTATTCCGTTGGCTTCTCAGTGGACCATTTTTGGATCTGGCACCAACAAGACTCAAAAAGACTTTCAACATCATAGCCAAGGTTGGTAACACCTAGCAAAGGGAAAACAGCTGATGCGTTTTATAGACCACCACACCTTATCCCTAAACCGTGCAGCACAAATGCTCAGTACTGAATCCAAAAAACACAAACCCAAAGCCCAAACCTCAGCCAAACAAACCAAGGCAAGCAGTAATCCAACCACAGTCTACTTAGCACCACAACTAAGGCTTAGCTTAGTGAGATACCTAACATTCTGCCCAACATTCACACATTGGCAGTTACTTCAATACAACCAGAAGAACAACTGACTGAATGAATAAACATTCGCCGTAATGGAAAGAACTTCTGCAAGATCTACCATCCATGTTAAAACAGGTGTTTCAGATCAACCAGAACTTTCAGTGTGGCAAGGAACCCAAGCAGAAGTCTGACAACTCTATATCAGACACACTGTGGATTTAGCCACAGGGTGAACATTATCCACTGCATTCATTCCAAACAGTATTTCCAACTAAGCTGGGAAGTGACTTACTGAGGATAATATTGAGAAATGATAAGCGATCTTAAGTGGTCAGAACTGTTGCGCAGGTCAGTTGATGACGTCAAACCCACATAACTGCCGTCCATCTTCCACAAACTGAATCACTCAGCACTGTAAATCGATTTAACTGGAACTGTTAGTGAGCTTAACCTATGCTCACTGAGGTCGTTCAAGAAAAAAGAATGATACGGAGAGAAGGAGAGAGAATGAGAAAGAGAGCAAGCTAGCAAGTTAACAATGCACAGATGGCATTTGTCACATGCACTGGAATGAGCCCTCTCGGAACGGATCAAAGCAGCTATTGAAGACAGGAAACGTCGACAGGCTTTGAGATAGGCATGCCAAAAGGAGCTGTGCGTGACGTAGCTGAAGCAGAGATGTATGCGTCTGTACATATGTTTGTGGATGTGTGCACATTCATGTTTGGCGCTATAGCTATTATACATACACTGATCAGCCATAACAGTAAAACCACCTCAGTGTGTCTACACTCTGTATCCACTTTATCAGCTCCACTTACCACATAGGAGCAGCTTGCAGTTCTACAGTTACAGACTGTAATGCACCACAGGACCACCACAGAGCAGAGATTATGTGGGTGGTGGATCATTCTCAGCACTGCAGTGACACTGACATGGTGGTGGTGTGTTAGTGTGTGTTGTGATGGTGTGAGTGGATCAGACACAGCAGTGCTGCTGGACACCTCAGTGTCACTGCTGGACTGAGAATCGTCCACCAACCAAAACTATCCAGCACAACAGCGTCCTGTGGGCAGTGTCCTGTGGGCGGTGTCCTGTGGGCAGCGTCCTGTGACCACTGATGAAGGACTAGAGGATGACCAACACTGCACTGTGCAGCAGCAGATAAGCTATCGTCTCTGACTGTACATCTACAAGGTGAACCAGCAAGGTAGGAGTGTCTAATAGAGTGGACAGTGAGTGGACACAGTGTTTAAACACTCCAGCAGCACTGCTGTGTCTGATCCACTCACACCAGCACAACACACACTAACACACCACCACCACATCAGTGTCACTGCAGTGCTGAGAATGATCCACCACCCTCATAATACCTGCTCTGTGGAGGTCCTGTGGGGGTCCTGACCATTGAAGAACAGGGTGCTAAATCGGGTGAACTGACTTCAGGGAAGAAGG
This sequence comes from Semaprochilodus insignis, assembly GCA_034552555.1. Taxonomy (NCBI): domain Eukaryota; kingdom Metazoa; phylum Chordata; class Actinopteri; order Characiformes; family Prochilodontidae; genus Semaprochilodus; species Semaprochilodus insignis. The sequence goes on from CM067484.1 coordinate 31,116,913, forward strand.
CAACAGATGGGCTTAGATGAGTCCTCGTGTGGAGAAGAGCTGGAGAAGAATTCCGACCAGTTCACTGTAGAGAGGTGGGAACATCAAAGTCTAAGAGCTGGTTTTCTTACAATGGAGTCAGAGAGCTTATGCTCTTTGTTGGGATCATTAACTCTGTCGTTTTGGATGTCAACCTGCGGAAAAACTGCTCAAGCGATGACAGTCTGAAACAAACCAGTCACATTTCGAAAGAATACTTTACCAACTAGAACATGACATTCTTGGGAAAGTCTATTCAAAATATTTTTTTACTTTTGACTTTTTGTTCCCTAATACAGCGAACCCAACACATTTTTCTATGTCCAAACATCTTTTAAAGCCACTTTATATGCATTCATAAAGAGCAAACACCAGGGCCTCCACTAGGACCTCCACTAGGTCCTAAGCCCCTGGTCCTAACGAGTGCAAGTCTATATCCAATTACTCTGCCGTAGCATTATGCAAGAATTAGTGAGTCTTGCTCTTGGGTTCCCTCTACAGCTGCGGAGTGTATTTCACTTTTACACCACTGACGCCCCGTCATGGACAGCTGTGTACATGCATCTGTTTGAAGATCTCAGGGATACAGAATTCGACACCCCTTCATATGCGCACGCAATATGCAGACTTATCGATGCTACAGATCATGCTCTTATTTTGTAGCATCCATATGACGCGTGTGCATGCAAAGGGGAGTCGGATCCTGTATCCTTTAGCTCAGGGCTGCACAACTCCAGTCCTGGAGGGCCGCCACACTAAAGCTAGCAATGAACAGATGAGTGTAATCAGGTGTGCTGGAGCAGGTAGTTACCAAACTGTGCTGGACACTGGCCCCCTCCACTGGACCGGAGTAGAGGTGCACTCCTGCTTTAGCTTATCAACAAATCCATGTACACAGCTGTCTGTGAGGAAGACAGACAAGATCAGAAGAGAGGGAACCCCGTCAACGTGCTAGGCAGGGGAATATTACAGGATTACAGGATTTTTTTTTGCTGTGAGATGAATTTATTTTTTTTGCATGCCAACCTGAATTGATAGTGAGAGTAGATGAACTTTAGCATCCGGAAGAACTACAAAACACAGCAAGACAGGGATGATACGGATAAGGCTGCAACCTACATTTTAGGGAAGTACATCCTGCTGTTGGATTTATGTTGTTTTCCCAAGATTTATCCGAGATTTACTCTTGTTTGGTCTTTTACTTGGTCACTCCTTTCCCTCTTACTCGCTTCCACCAACAATGTCTTCTTCAGTCTCTTTGTAGCCTCTGCCATGATATCCATGCTGGGAATACCAAGCTAGCTTCTTCGTATAGCTTTTTTTTTTTTTTTTTTTTTTGTTGTAAGTTGTGCTGGTGGTGCCGTAATGTGTTACGCAGTTCCCGCCGATGCCCACTCCTCCAAAGTTGCATAACTCTGGCATTCCGGGCCCGGAGAGGCAATGATAGAGGTGCCGTTCCCCGTATAATAAGTCAGTGTACTATCAAAGTTATTGTCATTTTGAGGTAACATTGTTAGGCAATGCCCCACTGAAACATTGGCTAATGCCATTAACTGGGTACATGCTCAAAGAATGGAAGCCACCAATTAGTGGTCTAATCGATGAATCAATTAATTAGTTAATAAGGCACTTTTGCCAGATAGAACAAGCTAAATATTGCAATGTGTAAAGCTGGAATACTCCAGGACCACATTGGCCAAGAAACCAAAAGATTTCCTAAGAGAAGTCCTAGCAATGAGCTAATTCCCTAAGACTGTGAGGCTTCAGCAGGCACTCCGCCTTTTTCCCAAGAAGCCATTACAACATGCATGTCTGGAACTGCTCAAAATGTGGGAGACCAGCCTCAGGTACCCTGAACCTCATTAATCTTGCTAGCACCCTAGGAGCTACAGCTGATGGCGATGACGTCCTCTGGGTACCATCCTGAAAGTCAGGTGTTCTGTTCCGACAGTTACTGTGGTAACACAGTAGTGAACGCTTTCCAGACCTCATCTTGGCCAGCCCCGATCTCAGGCTGAATGAAACTGGAGGCCTGTCCCATTAATGCCAGTGACGAACAGAAATGTTCCTGTCATCAAACTGAACGGACTGAACGGACACAAAGCAAAGCCGCAAACTTTTAGAGTTGAGAAACAATCACTGCTTGAACTCCATGAACTCGGAATTCTCTGGAGACTTTTGGTAAGCTCCAGCTTGGCCACAAAATGCATCCTTTTCACCACAATGCTGCACGAGCCAAGTTGACGGCGGGGGGTGAATAGCAGGAGAATGAAAACGATTTGTCGTTAGCTGGACCTTACGTTCCAAGCCGAAATAGGGTCAACCCTACTGCACCCCAGGTGCCGACCCGCCCACAGCTGTACTGGCCTACACATCACCAGCAATTAAAGCCTAACATACCTAAACACATCTCACTGCCAGGACACCTGAATATAAATTCAAGCTGGCGAAAGGCCTTTCTAAAATAACCCATTCAAAGATAGAGCCATCAACTGGTTCCACGCGGGCAGACGATACCAGTCATGTTGTATAGTGCACTTTCCGCAGGAGGCATCTTCAGCGCTTTGGTTACTGCTTGGCATCTGTGGAGGGAAAAGAGTTCTCACTGACTAATTCAGCAGGATTGTAAATCCCCCCAGTGTTTGCATGGCTGTCAAAATGTTATGGGATGAGAAAGCGCTCAGTCTCAGTATGATATGCTAACCAAATGCTGGATATTGCTTGAAAAAAAAAACCCTTAATGGGCTTTTAAAGACAAACAACAAAGAATGAGGTTGTTTACTGGCTTTTTAGTGCAGAACATCATGTGAGTTCACAATGGCAAAGAGGCGACGCAAGCCTACATGTGGAAATCCAGAAGGCCTTTCTGCAATGATTTGCCTCATGCTACTGCTAGAAGCTGTAGCTTGTTCATGCAGGCCTTCCTAGTGCTGTAGACGGCAGAGCCTACTCTCGTATTAATCATATCAGAAAAGGGACTTTGTACACTCATCATCAAAAACAGCTGCGCCCAGAAGGAATCATCCGACAGGAATGATCAAGTTTCACACTCGGCCGCACATGTGACGTAAGCAAGGACAGGTCTAATCACTGTACCTGACTGACCTAACAGCCACGGTTGCCGACATCCAGTGAGCAGTGATGCCCTCCATGAGCCATCCTGTTAGTGCCAGCGCCATTGGCAGACGACTGCACAACGCAGGACTGCATGCATGCAGACCATCATGATGTCTGCCCTCAATGGTGTCGTGCCAGACTGTCATGGCGAGTCCCACTTTTGTCTTGATGGAAGATGAACAGATTGTTGTCACACGGCACACGTCCAGAAAGCCTGGTGTCACTCCACCTCCACTTCCAAATGGTTCCAAAGCAGATGTTAATGATTGGCTAAAAGGTGTGATTGGAGTTGGACGTGCCAAAGACCGTAGTGTGAAGGAAGTAGCTGAATCTGCAGGTGTATGTAAGTGTACGGTCATACGGGTCTACCAGTAGTGGCTAAAATCCCAGTCTACAGGGAATTCTCCTCGGAATTGTAGCAGGCATCCACCAAATCTGCCCCAACTGCACAATTCTTTGATGCAAGAGTGTCTGAACATTGATGTGGCCTACATCCGGAACTTGTCCAGTCCATGCCAAATCCAATCACAGCTGTTTTTGGTGCTTATGGAGGTATTACACGCTATTAGGTACGTTTCAGTCACAGGTGAGCTTGTTTTTGTCTTGTGAGCTTATAAACCTAATGTCTCCAAATTGACTGATTAGCCATCTTACCTGCTAACTAATTTTCTTAGTAACTAGCCCTAGTCCTGCTGTCAAATTAATACAACAATACCTACAGTTAGACAGAATTATGTTATATGTGTTAAGTAAAGCTACATATTTGTCACCAGAGTGACAATACAACTAAAAAACACTGATCCTACTAGCATACATGCTAAAAACATTAGAATTAGCCACATTACTCAGTGCTGCCAGCCTTCTAAACACATTAGAACCCCCAACCAGATAATGAGCATATATCAGCCTGCTGGCTTAATAAGTCCAGCCCGCTGTCTGTTTGCCATTGCTGGTCTACCCTTGGACCCCGCTTTTAAATGTTCGGTTTTAAACAGACAGTTTATAAACAAGGACAAATATTACAAACAGCTAAGAGAAAAAATAACAACCATTCAGGTTATAAAGTGATTTAGTTGAAAATGCTGTTGCCAACACCAAAAGTTACTTATTAAACTAGCTTCTAAAGCATGAAGGAAGTAAAAAGAGAAAGGAAGAATATGTAGATTGGACTGTGAGTGGAAAATGAGCAATGAAAAATGGCATTTTGTCTAATACTCAGCTTAACCACCGGTGGGCTGCCAAGAAAACACTGAGCAGAATGCCAGTGGACCATCAGCTTTGCCATTAATGGGCCAACAGTGGTCTACTATCCTCCAGCTATCAGGAAACGTAGTCTCATGACGTCTCGGTGAATGCATTTACTGCTTCCTTTCATAAAGCTTATTTGCCCCAACCCTAATTTTGTTTGTTGCAGCATAACATGACGGTGAAGTCCAACCACTGTGGAAAATGTCTGCTGTCGCTTCAAACAACTGCGATCATCTCGGATAATTGCTACTAGGCAATTACTACTGAAAACTTCCTGTCCAACCAGACCGCAATTGCATCAAGTTTCGAGTCCAAAAACTAACCAAGCCCAAACCATATCATCAGGTTTGGAGTCAAACTCAAAAACCTGTGTCTGAAAGTGACCTGAGCTAGTTATCTAACGTACTGTATAACGTAGGTATGATATTTTGATGAATGATTTGATCAGAACAGCTACCAGCATTAAAACTATAGGCAGGATATTTGTATAGTCTATGACCCGATCAGAGGGTGGTGGATCATTCTCAACACTCCAGTGACACTGATGTGGTGGTGGTGTGTTAGTGTGTGTTGTGCTGGTGTGAGTGGATCAGACAGTGTCCACTCACTGTCCACTCTATTAGACACTCCTACCTTGCTCCACCTTGTAGATGTACAGTCAGAGACGATCATCTGCTGCACAGTTTGTGTTGGTCATCCTCTAGTCCTTCATCAGTGGTCAAAGGACGCTGCCCACAGGACGCTTTGGGCTGGGTGGTTTTGGTTGGTGGGCTATTCTCAGTCCCGTAGTGACACTAAAGTGTCCAGCAGCACTGCTGTGTCTGATCCACTCACACCATCACAACACACACTAACACACCACCACCACGTCAGTGTCACTGCAGTGCTGAGAATGATCCACCACTCACATAATACCTGCTCTGTGGTGGTCCTGTGGGGGTCCTGACCATTGAAGAACAGGGTAATGAAGTATACAGAGAAACAGATGGACTACAGTCTGTAAGTTAAGAACTATAATGTGCTCCTATATGGTAAGTGGAACTGATAACATGGACAATGAGTGAAGATGCAAGGAGGTGGTTTTAATATTAGGATATGACGGACCGTGTATACAATAAGCACTTGCTCAACACTACAGAAGTTCCTCTAACTGATAACTGATCACTGATACCATCAGTAAGAAACTGAGACGAGGGAAATTCAGAACACCTTTGTGAACATACCTCAGTGATACAGCCTGCTGGACCTCCTGATGGACTTTGGCACCTAAAAGATGGCAGAAGATCAAATATGAATATTTTGTCATCAACCAAGTTTATGATGATGATGATGCCATTTGCTCCGTTCCAACACATGCTTGAGGTACAACACTAATCCTAAGAACTTTTCTGAGAAGCCTACATTCTGACCCCGTAAGCAAGCAGCTCAGAGAGGCCTAGGATGACGAGCCTTTCCAAGCCTGGAATATATGCTATCAGAAGTAATACCTAGAAGATCCACTCTGTCTACACTCAGCTACTATTCTCCCTCTAAAGGGCAATCAGAGAAAAAGCTGCCCCAGAAACATAACAATCCTAATAGGCTAATTGAAACCACTCTTTTTCTTGGAAGGCTGGAAGCACTGCCAGCGCTGTCCAATGTTTGTAAAAGTCAGGCTTCATCCACCATAAGCAAAGGAGAGAGGCCAGCTGGAGAAAACAGACTTCAAGAAGCACTTCCCCTTACCATGATGCTCTAACCTGAACCATTTCAACATGTGACATCAAGTTAATGGTGCTATTACTAAAGGCCACTGAAGAGGAAAACAACAAGGAGATGTTGCAATAGGGACACCTTGATCTTCCGACTCTGGTGTTTTTCCTCTGTAAGTTCTGCTCTCGAGGCATCTGGCCTTCAGAGGCAGTGCTCCAGGCATTGAGCAATCAGTCTAATCGTGGTCTGTAGAAGGACTGCAAGCAGGTAAACAGCCTGTTTGCCTTTTTGAACATTCCTAAATTTATATAACAACACAGGAACACATTTGGGAATGAGGTGGGAGTCTATTCTGGTGCTTATAGAATTCTAAAGCCATGCTTATATAAGGAACTCCAAGTCTAACTGTTTTTTTCTCTCCATAAGAAAAATGAATAACTGCATTTGTCTCACCTTTGGGTGAATAAGAACGTTTCCAAAGAGGTTAGCTTTTGTCCTCAGACTGTCACTGGATCCTCGGAATTATGAGGTTGCCAGGTAAACAGTGCTACGTACTGTGACGTCTTGGCAAAGAAAACACAGCATTCTAAACGAATGTTCTTCATTGAACACGACAGAAGTGGAGAAACCACAGTCAGTGCTGGTAAATACGGCCGGGAAGCAATCAAACCCCACTAACAAGCCCCACATCCCAGCACGGAATGACGCAAACAACGGATAAACACAATATAAGGTCCACAACAACAACTTATCTACATATTAGTGAGCCTCTGTTACCTCTTTTCCACCAACAAAGTGCCAGTGCTCGCGCCAGTGCTGGTGCTGGTTCCCAGAATCTATCAATCCTCTTAAGAAGCCCCCTTTTATGCTGGTTTAAGAGTCGACCCAGATAGCAAAATTGTTCTGGCCCAAGTCTGGCCACATTCCCCATTTTCATCTGTCCCACTGGTCGGGTGGACTGCTCCTGGTTGCAAGGTGTGGACTACATACGCGTCAGATTAGGGCCACGGCTCGGCCAAAAGTAGGCAAATCTGTTGTATTTCTGTTAGAAGTGGACCAGATCCGTTTTGGAACATGTGGGCCACTTTTGGCTCACATGCAGTTTGCCGCTAAGCAGCAGTGCCGGATCTGTGCCAGAAGCAGACCAGATATGTTTTGGAACAGGTGGGCCAAATGCATGTTTTAAATATGTGGGCCACTTTTGGCGCATACTGATTGGCAGTGCCGTCAGTGGGCCAGCAGTGCCGTATCTTTGTCAGATGTGGTCCATATCCGCATGTTACCTGGGGAGTGATTATGTATGTGGATGTGGGCGGTTCCTAGTCCAAGTAGACAATTCACATAAACAACAATGGCGGAACATGTTCTTTTTCCAGCAGACCGCTGAGGGGCCATTTTGCTGCTGTTTCGTTGTTCTCTCATCCTGGAATTCAGCTTTTCGGAAAATGGCAGTATCAACAACCGTATGTGGTGACAACAGTGCCACACCCTTTTTCCACTTGCATCACAGGTTCTAGGGTTCCACACCAGCAATTTCATGGGGCTGGAACAGCACCAGTTTTGCCAGCTGTAAACCGTTTTTTTGCAGTGGCACCGGCACTGGCACCGGCACCATATCGGTGAAAAACAGCTGTGTATGTCCATGGCTACACAAGCCAGCAGCGGAATGCCACAAAACGAATAAGGCCATGGATAAGGCCATGGATGAAAGTGAGTCTAATAGTAAACTACTGTATAACACCACCAGCTAATCACATTGTAGGCTACCACTCACAGAGCTTCTCAGCTACTATACTTGACAAAGCTCGCTGTTTTGTTTGCGGTGTTTTGGCAAAGTCGTCTCATGCTGCTCATTAGCATGTAGCAATATTTGGATATTTAAATTCCTTATTGCCAATACAGAGAATCCAGGACACATGTCCGTACGGAAAAACATTGGCTTCGGAATAGTTTTGGATAACAGCACCTTTCAAGAACCCATAGAGGGAAGAAAAATCTTAGACCTGGAGTTCCTCATATGGGCATGTTGCCGACTACAGAGTGATGACAGAACCTCAGTTCAGCCCCGCCCACTAACACAAGTCATCTGAAAGGACTTAGGCTGCCTTCAAGTCCTGTGGGAACCATCGCAATTAAGCACACATGGACGTATTTGCTTCTAGGAAACTCCGATTTTCCTGTTCTGACATTCCTTGTACGGATCCAGGACATGAGCATGTGCTATCTGTTGACCAACGAAAACAAACAATAAAGTATTTTCACCAGGAGATCCATTTAGTTCCATATGACTGCATCACGTCATCCTGATGACCACTACACTCGTTAAGTAGGAGCATCCAAGGAGGAGCTCAAGGCAGTCTTTCAGAGGCCAATCAGAGCGAACGTTATTTACATATATCAATCCTAAAAGCACGAAACCAGAAACAGCCTGTGTGTATTGGAAGAGAGGCTGGAAAATTGTGATGTAAATTTGAAGTATGATCCAATTATGCCCCAGGAATTTACCCCTGTGATGTCAAGCTACATAATACGGATACCTGGCCATCATGCTGAGTTCACGTGTTGGGCATTGGCAAACCAGATATTCCATCATTTTCAATGGAACCACAATGGAAAGTTCTGCTGCGGTAAGCCGCAACATATTGCAGCCCACAGTGGTGAGCTCCATCAGGAGTTCAATATTCCCAACATTTGCCATTCGACCGCAGCGGTGGAACAAACGGGACGTTCACGCCAAATGTTTCGTTGACTGCAGATGAATTCAGTTCTACACAACAACGGAAACAGAGTACAGAACACCTTCCTGCCTTTCTCCACCTTAAAAACGATCTACACTGACAAAGTTCTCATCTGATAATCGCCCAATTCTGCCGGGAATGCTGTCACCATGCCAGTGTGGGTGTACTGCTATTAGGTGCCGATTGATGGTCTTTTCAGTGTAACCCTATGACCATGTACATTAATCTGGAGTCCCCCTGCCTCCTATGTGGCTACACTCTTGTGGTGGAGAGGCTTTCCACAAGATTTCATGGAGTCTCTAGTGTTAGTACAAGTTGTTACAGTTGACTGGGGAAGAAATTCCACACACTGATTTGTGGTAAAGATGGCATCTTATGACAGTGGCACATTCAAAGCCACTCAAGCTTTTCAGTACGTCCAGTGTTTGTCCCTGGAGGATGCACAGCTATGTGCCTGACTTCATACATTGGTTCCCAATGGCTGGGGCCAAAACAACTGAACCCAAATGTTATTAAGGAGGGGTGTCCACATACTTTTCAGAACCTTTGACACCTTTTAAACAAATGATTTATTTTTGTTCTCCTCCCAGAATTCAGCCAGTAAATCCTCTATCTACCGTGTGCCTCGCAAGAATCCGAGGAGGCACACAGCACCTTGACTGTTCTGAGCAGCTGCCCAAGACGGATTGAGCACTTGTCCTGTCTGACACGTTGATCCCTTCGTGACTGACATAGTGAGGAATAGGGAACCTGCTGTTCCTCCCTTTGGCTCTTGAAGGACCGCCAGATGGCACTCAGCCTGACAGAGGCTCAGTCCCGCAATGAGATTCGGCCTTTCTTTGCTCTGTAATTAAGAGATGTTCAGTTTGCAAAGTAAAAAGACCTGGACTGATGGATTACGAGAGGTCAGAAGTCGGGAGAAGCTGCATATTAAAGCACTCGTTCAGTCAATCAAAGGTAGACCATTTTCCTGTTCACTCCAATAGCCAAGACTTGGTGTCTCACGTCTCCAACTCTAGCTTTAAAATAGACCTGCAAGGCTAATATAGGTACAAATTAATGGCTGCTTATAACCCAAGTACCCTCATCATCAGAGGAATAGCTGCACCCAGAAGGAGGTGTGGGATTGCAGTGCTGTTGGGAAGGAAGATGAAGATTAAGGACCAATAAATGATGATAAGTTTAGACTGATATGATCAATATTTATTGAGCTACACATACAGAAGTAGTGTCTCTCAGTATGGCGTCGGGCCGCCACGTCTGCTAACACAACACACCAGACGTCTCAGCATGGAGTTGTAGAGGTTCCTAATGGTGTCCTGTGATAATCCATCAGCTTGAATTCTCACACGGTTCCTGCAGATGGTGCGGTAGGGGTGGAGGTGGAGTGACACCAGGCCTTCTGGACGTGTGATGTGTGACAACAAACCGTTCATCTTGGCGCTGACCACGGAGCCTCCACACACGGATTCGTTGGTCGTCTCCACCAAGACAAAAGCGGGACTCGTCACTGAAGATGACCCGCTGCCATTCTGAGTCACTCCATTACAGTCTGGCACGACACCATTGCAGTCTTTGTTGACGTTGACGTGGTGTTAAGGACAGTCGTCGTAACGGTCTGTGTGCATGTAGACCTGCGTTGTGCGGCCGTCTGCCAATGGTGCTGGCACTAACAGCATGACTCATGAAGGGCATCACTGCTCGCTGAACGTCTGCAGTCACGGCCGTTGGGTCAGTCAGGTACTGTGATAAGGCCCGTCCTTGCTTATGTCACTTCCTGTCCGTTGATTCCTTTTGATGATGAGTGTATAAGCATTGTGCTTACCTCATACCTCATCATCACACACTTAACCATGTTTAAATGATCTCGACTAAACATGCAAATAGATTGATTCAATAAAAATGGTCCAAATTCTAATGCATAGGTACAAAACACTAGTAGCAGCTTGAATTCTGTTTACCTCTGTTTTAATAGAGAACCGTTTATCACACTGTGTCAGAAACCACCCAAGCAAGTCTATCTGAGATCATTTCACACAGTGTATGATTATTTACATACACTACGATTCTAACAGATAGGTGATCGTAAGCGTCCACTGCTTCCCCACTACCGTAGGCTCAAGTGGGAACCCTGGGAATACTGTGAGGACACAGTGGCTCTTCTGTACTCACTTCCAGCATGACCAGCAGTAATTATACAACATGGTAGAAACACTTTACAAGCAATTCCATCTAAGTGTTCAAAATGTCTGTATAATTAAGTGGTTGAGATGTAAACAAAGTCGTTCAGGGTGGTTTAACTCACTGAACCCAAAGCCCGCAATTTGGCAAGCGACATGCATAGCTGCATTCGAGCCTTCATAACTTCAGAACAGTTTGATCTACAGAAACGATACACATATCAGGACATTCAGCACAGAAGGCCCTCACTGCCCTCGCCGAGATGTGACATCAGCATCTGTTATAAAATGAAGGCTTAAAGCAAAGGGTTAAAACAGCAGAGTGACTTTATTCACCTTTGACCAACCACCTGCCAGAAATCCAGCTCCAAAAAGCAGCCACAAACCACTAATTAGACTGGACTGGACTGGACTGACGACCTAAACTGTGCCCCTGCATAATTCTGCAAGCATGTGAATAAGACTGTTGCAGGCTAGACTAGACTAGACTAGACTAAATTGGACTAGACTGATGAACTATGACAGGCCCATGCATAATTCTGCATGCACTCGAATAAGATTGTTGCAGACTAGACTAGATTGGACTGGACTGACAACCTAAGCTGTGCCCCTGCATAATTCTGCAAGCATGTGAATAAGACTGTTGCAGGCTAGACTAGACTAGACTAGACTACACTGATGACCTAAGCTGTGCATTGCATGATTCTGCATGCATTCAAATAAGACTGTTATAGACTACACTAGATTAGACTGGACTGGACTGATGACCTAAGCTGTGTCTGTGCATGATTCTGCATGCATGTGAATAAGACTGTTGCAGACTAGACTAGACTAGAATGGGCTGGACTGACGACCTAAGATGTGCCCCTGCATAATTCTACAAGCATGTAAACAAGACTGTTGCAGACTAGACTAGATTAGACTATACTGGACTAGACTAAAGACCTAAGATGAGTCTGCATGAACTCTAATAAGTCAGTTGCAGACTAGACTAGACTAGACTAGATTGGACTGATGACCTAAGCTGTGCCCATGCATGATTCTGCATGCACTTGAATAAGGCTGTTGCAGACTACACTAGGTTAGACTGGACTGGGCTGACAACCTAAACTGTGCCTTTGCATGAATCTGCATGCATGTGAATAAGACTGTTGCAGACTAGACTAGACTAGACTGGATTGGACTGGACTGGCGACCTAAGATGTGCCCCTGCATAATTCTGCAAGCACGTGAATAAGACTGTTACAGTCTAGACTAGACTAAGCTGGACTAGACTGATGACCTAAGCTGTGCCTTACATGATTCTGCATGCATGTGAATAAAACTATTGCAGACTAAACTGGACTGGACTAGTGACAGACTGAAGACCAACACTGTGCCAGTACAAAAGTCTGCAGGCATGTGAACAGACTGTTGATTGGCCGAACTGTACCCATACCTCTCTGTAAGTGTAAATAAACTCAAGTCACCACTGAAGCTCCAGTCTCCTGAATATTCGAATGCCGAATTTTTAACAGCTCCAAAATCCAACCTCCCCCCAAAAGCAGCTATTAGCTCTCTGCTTTAGCCTTCATATGAGTTAATGTGAAATGCCCTGACCCGGTGAAACTTGTACAGAGTGGTGGTGATAGGAACCAGACGTCTGAAGACATCTGAAGCTTCTAAAAGCTACATTACAAAAGTCCATCATGAATATGCTGGCTCACGTCCGACATAGTTTTATAGTGGTTCTGACACAAGTCTATTTTTTTTTTCTAAATACAAAGCCAAAAGTTTTACCATCATCAGCATTACATATAGAGTAGATTTGCTGGATAGTGAATAAACTGGTTTGTGTTGTAGACATTTTCATGTTTCTCGTTTCTAATAAGTACTGTATGTATACACAAACTCAAACAGAGGGCTTTATCTTTCAGACAGCACACAACACACAAGGGAGACAAAGGGAATCATATTCAGAATTTTATTGCAACTACTCTGGCTGGAAATAAAATCCCATACACAACGGATTGAGATCAACCTTAATTAGGGAATTCCCATCACCTTAATTAGGGAATAAGGCTGTAAAACTCCTTACAAGAAACTAAGCAGCATTTATTAAACAAGTGTTACTTACTCTGCTGTAAGGCCCATAGAATTATCTTAATTATCTTTCATACCTACAAATGTGTAATGGAACTTGGGAAAGCTTTAACGACCCCGGTTTGTGTCGAAAACCTGATTGCAAGGACGAATATTATAATATAAAGTCAGTGAAGGAGCAGACACTGAAAATGAGGGTACGGTAATCCATCAACTACAAATGTTCATTTTTTTCCCCATTCTGTACTTTGAGTGACCTGAAAGGCTTAACATAATCAGCAAGAGCACCTCATCAACTTCACCATCATATCCCACAGAGGAAAGGCCAGGATGCTGACAGCCTTTCCAAGAGTTTTCTGAAGTGCCTGAGAGGACAGATTTGACTCCCTCATGGAACAAAGCAACTAAAAGCCAGGAAAGTGAGTATCTCGGATCGTGTATTTGACCCCTTGACCCCCCGAATCTACCCCTTTTAAACAACCCCAAGGAAAGCAGACCTTTGGTTACGTTCGAGTGGACGCTCTCTCCCTCCACCCGTCTGATCCTTCTACACTAAATATTCAAGTGAGATATACTTCTGTATATAATAAAGACTGGACAGCACAAAAGGGGCGATTGTGAAGCAGGGAAGCAGGAAATGTCCATGTGGAGATGTGGAAAAAGTCCAACATTACGAAAGATCACGAAAAAAATCAGACAAATAATCATAATAATACAGTCCAAATACAATAACCTTTCTGTACCCAATAACAATAGAACACAATAGAGAAAAAAAACAAGCACAAGGATAAAGCAAATGGTCCCATGGTGACAATCAAAGAGGAGGGAGGTGGCACGGTATGGGGTAGCTCTGAAACAAACAAACAAACAAACAAACAAAAAATAATAACATACTTAACATACTTCATGTTTTCTGTATTGCCCTACCTCTATTGGCAATCACACTGTAAACTCGAGACTCTGATTCTTCAAAGTAACAAAGCCATTGAAAACATACAAATAAACAAACAAACAAACAAACAAACAAAAAAACCGTACAAAAACAAGGAACCGAAAACACCCGAGGGGTGGACTATGAAGCTCAATTTGTGGATTAGCAAACTAATGCTGCAAAGAAATGAACATGATCTTCAGCATCTGTACTGTATCACGTGTACCATGAACAATAATTTAAGCACGCATCTCTGCACTTATATAGGTCTTAGGAAAGGACTCCCATGTCCTAAAGCTGTCCTTTCAGACCCTGGAGCAACCCAACAAGTAGTTCCGGTTACTTTCGCTTCCCACTAGGGATTTTTTTTGGTATCAATACCGAATGAGGCAACAGCAGAGAAAGTGCAGTGAGAGAACCTGCCACTCAGGAATATCGTCCCTGTTTGTCTTACACTAGCGAGCAAAATGAATGGGTTCCTATTGAGGTTTTGCACAGAGTCGTAGTTTGGACATGCCTTATCGTTTTGAGCCTGTTTACAGCTGGTCCCTTCATGCATCCTGAGTATCAGGATTATATCTGGAGGCCAAGCCACATAATAATGTGTAAACGCACCCAAGAAGCATAAAACATACCAGCCCAGACCGCTTCAGGAGGTATTTTAGCCACATGTTACAGCAGTGTGTGAAGCATCTGTCTCTCCAAGACACACTCACCCATCAAAACCCCTCCCAGTACGACAGAAACTCCTCGGACAGAAACGCCTGGGACAAATGGCATGTGGCAGGCGAATACTGGAGCACACAGACCTTGATAAATTAGAAGGCAGTTTTTGGGGGTTATGGTGGTGGGTCTGTGGATGCTGGGTATGTGGATGCAGGCAAAAATCCAGGACTGCATGTAGTTGCCAGTCCAGCCCTGACAAAAAATATCATCAGGATACAATCCAGATACTAGTCATATGACGTGACCAGGTGGAAACGGGCTCTGGGATATATATATATGGAACTTGTTTTCTGAAAGCAGAGCCATAAAATAATTCAACATGTCCTTCCTCCGAGCCAGTGTTATACATACATTCATGATGTCAGTGAGTGAGAACCGTTTCACTCAGCCCACCAACCAATCCGCACATTCCTATGGCCTTTCTACTGTAGTAATAGGGAAATGTACTGCTACGTTGATATATACCCTTAATATACCCTCCTAATTTCTAATTAACAGATTAGCCCATCGTTGAACGAATTAATTATTTAGTTTAATTTATTTATTAACTTAATTTACAAGTTTTGAATGAATTGATGGAATTCAGCATGTGCTGACTGCCATTACTGTTCCTAGTGAACAGGTTTTCTGTTCCTTTCCGAGTAGAAACAAGTCAGTTTTACTGTCCACGGTAATCGACCGTACAGTACAAGTGCTGCAGAGAGAGATCAGGTTGATTAAAAGCTGGAGCGCTCCTTTAAAGGCCCAGTGCTTTGAGATGAACACAATTCAATATGGCTTCATCTTGACCCTGAAGTTGGCAAATCGATGAATTCAGCTCCATAATACACCCCAGATCACAATTAATCTCATGATTGGTAAAGACTGTAACAATGACTGTAACAATATCTATGCTGGGAAAACTATTCAAGTAACTACACTAAGCAGAATATCCCTGTGGTCACGATATCACTGTTCAGCTAGAAACTGCTTCCAACTGAAGTGATCAGGCACCAAAGAAAAATCACTGTACAATGCAGCGTAGAACAAGAGTAACATCTGGATTCCCTGTTTTCAGTAACACCACTATTAACTGAGCGGTGATTTAAAAATGCCAGCATACATCTTCAAACTTGGCACACGTACATCACATTTCTGACATCTGATCTATACTAGACTGGGCATCATCACCAACAGAACGATACATACATTTACTTCATGTATAAACTAGATCTGGATGTTGTACTTCACATATGAACATCTCTTCATATTGAACACAAGACCTATTTACTTGTACTGACCTCTCCATTAAACATCACTGCCCATAAAAAGTCTTCAGACTTCTGCTAATAGAGTTCTCACTGAGAGCTGCCGGAGACACAAATTCATTCACCACTACCAAAGAAGCATGGACACAAAACTAACCGTGAAATTCGGATTTCCGTCTTGGAATGCACTGGGACAAACTATTAGGCAACACACGCAAAGATAATCATTCCCGATGATTGTACAACCATTTCTAGCTACAACATTCATCATATCCAAAAATAGCATACTGGAAAAAAAAACAAAGCAATAAACACTAAAATATAAATTGTGCCAGAATTTTTCACCAGGCCACATTTTATTATTAATTTATTTTCTTCCAATCTGCTAAATTCAGCAAAGAAACAGTAACCATGCAGTACAAAGTGAAGAAGGGTGTTGTAGAGGATGCATGTGCTCAGTTACTTTCACTTAGAAGGTCAACACAATCGTGGAATTTGACCAGGGGTGCCCAAACTATTGCACAATACAGGCTACTTACTAGCATTGTGATTCATGCTGCTGTGATATGCCTCACAACAATTTAAAACACACTGGTGAAGCAATAATATGACATAGCTAAAGATTAGCTTACATCACTTCCAAAATAATCATCCGGGACGGTGACTGGCCACCAATCGACTTTTGCGATAGTAATGCAAATGCAAATATCACAACAATATTCCACAAACTGACAAACTGTGCAGCTCTACCATCTACAACGATAAGCTACATTTCTGAACCCCACCCCCACCCTAAGTGTCAAATTCTCAGTGAACCTGCCCCCACTACTACACCGCTATCATGGCCTAAGTCACAACATTTCTGATCAGGGCTTTTAGTCAAGGTAGCTGCTCACTATTGATGCTAATGAAAGCTGGTTACAACTATCCATTTATCCATGACAGGGATTTCTGAAGCTGGACATTTGGGGACCAGACTAGCTAAAGCTAACAAACACAAAGTGATCAGCTTAAGGGCGAGTTGAGGAGTTTTCTTAGAGCTCAAACTATTTCATATCCAGTTAGTCCATCACAGAGCACAGTAAAAATGGCCACCCCATACCGTACCACCACAAACAGACAGGACGATACAATCAACAGCGCCACTCCTCACCACGTACAGACAGACAGAAGGTTCAGTTGAGGCTCATAATACGAAAGAAACAGATGAAGTAAAAAGACTTTGACGAGACCTGTATAAAAGGAAGTGTGCTGAATTGGTTTCATCAACTTTTAGTATTTCATATTGTGTGTGTGTGTGTGTGTGTGTGTGTGTGTGTGTGGGTGTGTGTGTGTGTGTGTGGGTGTGTGGGTGTGTGTGTTGTAGGTCATATTCTGTGGCTGACGGAACACAAAGGTTCTACTCCACTGTGACAGATTTGGCCAGGTTTCTTGGGCAGTCCACCTGCATGGAAAGAAAGGGAAAGGATGAAAAGCTGAAACAGTACAGATACCGTACACTGATGGGCCTTTAATGAGCTGTAATGGGCTACGCATTACATGAATGGGCCCACATTACGGGCCTCACTGCTCGGATCTAATTTTCAGATCCTTCTGCTGATCTTCTTGCCCTAGCGGCTCACCTTCGTGTTTTTATGTGATCTGTTTCCGTCACTGACGTGGACACATCTGTGTCCTGAAATGACCTGCACATGCGTGTTTTATCTTGTTAAACACACTTACGACACTGAATGATGACCTCGTTACGACTTTATGGCTGCGAATCGGATATATCTGATTTACGCTGCTCTTCAAAAGTTTGGAATCATTGTTTACAATCAAATAAAAGTGATTCTGTAGAGCTTATTGTGATACTCCTACTCTACAGCTTCAACTCTAGTAATGTCTATGACTCAGAATTTACATAGTCAGATCCCATTGGTTCCGTCTACGGCTGATTGTCTTTTTTGGGCTTATTATTTATTTATTGTTTATTATTATTGCTATTGTTTATTATTTTATTTATTATTTATTTAGAGAACAGACACAGAAATAGGCCATGAAAATGAGAGAAAACCCAACGAAAACTCTTCTTAATTAATAAGCATTGTTAAATTAAATGCTACTTAAACATTCTGTGCTGTACACAGAATTCTTGACTGGTCTACTAGGTTTGAAACCATCGCAGTCAGAATGGAAGGCCAGAGCGTGATAGCTGCTCATCCAACACAGAGGCAGCATGTGTGAATGATGGTGTAAGGAGATTAAACTGAGATTATTTACACATTTATATTAACAGTATTTGTTAACAGGCTTGTATTTATACCAAAACAGATGATATATGATCAAACAGTGCATGCATTCAGCGCCCTGTACAGCCGCAATGGAATGATGTTTGTTTCATAACCACATTTTGTGGCAATTCAGATTCCTTAGATCGAACTGCAGAATACTCGACCTCGTCTGGGTCACCCCCAGTCAACTCCGTTATATGATGCTTCGAAAAGAACGAAGAATGATTTGCAGAGCTGAAGATGATTCCATAACACCTGACATAATGAGACAACATTCAGAATGCCTCGCAATTGAACAGTGGCGATCAAATCCCAGGCAGATAACTTATCATATTATTACACTGTCTCATTTACCATTTGAATACTGAGTAATATATCATATATATTGCCTTGAAATACCCTCTGGTCTCTAGCTTATAGCTTTTCAGTCTGTACTGTTTAAGTCATGATGCTGAAGCTTTATCATTATTGTCATTATAGTGTCGTGATTCCAAACTTTTGGAAAATAGTGAAGAAGGAGAATTTTTTTTTGTGTTTACACAGTTCTGAAAAGATTCAGACGTATGGAATTTAAGTGAAAATCAGGTTTGTATAAACAGTAAGACAGACAGAGCGACAAGTGTGAAGTGTGTGTGTGTGTGTGTGTGTGTGTGTGTGTGTGTGTGTGTGTGTGTGTGTGTTCTCTCACGTCGTATCCGCGCAGCACAGCCAGGTGGAAGGACAGCAGCTGCAGTGGGATGACGCTGAGAATGCCCTGCAAGCAGTCCACACAGTGGGGCACTTTGATGGTGCGGCTGGAGTTGTTTATGGTCTCGTAGTCATCCTTATCGCAGATCACTATAGGGCGACCCTGCAGAGGAACAACACGCAAAGCACACGTGAGGGGATTAGCAGAGAAAGTTAAGACAGTTGGCTTATGAAAGAAATAGGTGAAACTTTCCGTATTTTATTGGGATAATAAGTGCTGATATTATGCAAATGATTCATTCATTCTCTTTAATTTGCCATTCTGTTTGTACATTATTCTAATTATTCTAACCTATGGTCAGTTCAGGGAACACAGAGTAAAACATTAAAAATGTTTGTATGATACTGAACTTTACACATAGCATATTAAACATAGCAAAGCTTGATATAAATATGATAAAACGTGGCTGATCAGAGCTATCCGAGAACTGTGTGGGCACGGCTAATGAGCACCACCAATGAGCAGCTTGACTGACAGCTCTTTGTCCAACCTTCCTCGCCTGCTCCACTCTTTATACAGAACTAACATCATCATCCAGCTTTTATGTGATGCTAACTGGACGAAAAAGTCACAGATGAACAACAAACAGATGAACGAAGCAACACACTAAGGTAATAGATGTACAGATAGAGGGACGAACAAACAAAAACGGATGGACAAAGCAGTGCATGAAAAAATAAATGGATAAAGGAACAATGTTGGTTGATGCTCCAGACAGGTGGACTAGCTTGCTAGCTTTTGGTTATGCTGGATTAGCCTTAGCTCGCTAAGTTTCTTACATAAGAGTTACTCAAGATTAAGACCATCCAGTTGTAGACAGAGGAACAAGATCAACAACATCAGAAAGAAACACAGGGTTCGGTTCCCTTGGGGCTTTAAGTGTGTTCCTTGCGTGTGTGTGTGTATATGTGTGTGTGTGTGTGTGTGTGAGAAGAGCGCCAGCGTGCCAATTTGGCTTCCAAAAAAACCCAAAAAACAAAAAAACTAATTACATAAAGAAGAATGTAGAGAACCAATGGATGTTATCAGTGTTACATAACATCTGTGCAAAACACTGCAGCTGTTACTGTTGCACCGATATGTAAACTATCACAGACAGCTAATAATTTAGAAAAAAAACTTTGTCCAGCATCCATTTACCACCCGGTCAGCCATCCAAACAAACACGTTAGAAACATTTCACCATTATGTATTTACTTCACAGTGCACAGAAAACATAGACGGTGCGATGGCATCTGTGTGCTTACCTGTCTCGCCACCACCTGCTGCAGAGCGTTTTGGCACTTGGTGTAGGTGTGGTCTCTCATGATGATCATAATGACAGGCATGAGTTTGTCCACCAGAGCCAGAGGACCGTGTTTCAGTTCTCCAGCCAGGATTCCCTCTGAGTGCATGTACGTGATCTCCTTTATCTTCTACAGAAACACACACAGATACAGACAGCACAGGTCAACAGTACCGCTTACAGCAGCTGTGCTACTGGCAAAACTGTACACAGAAAATATCAGCCATCAGCAGCTGCTCTCAATTCCGTCACTGGTACATATAAACCTTTTAGACTGACTTTAAACCAACAGCAAACCCAACTACGATATTAGCTGACTACAAATATGTTAAAGTCAGGGGGTGAAATACATGAGGGTGTGGGACCCCCTTATTAACTCTTTGTACCTCTGAAAGCCAAAAAAAAAATCAAAAGACCACATAATAAACAACATGTTATAGTGCGATGGTATCTGTTAACCCTTATTTGCAAGACAAATAAACAAATAAAACAAAGAAACAAATAAACATAGCATATATCTGATTAACTAATGACATCTATGTTTCTTTTTGCCATTTTATATTTAGATGCATTATTATATTATAAGGTAAAAAAAAAAATCCCTTCTAACTACTTGGACTAAAATCATTTTGTTATTTTTTTGTTGTGTCAACTATATTGCTATTATGTAAATTTTATTAAATGAAATAAAGTAGTGCTTATTTTAAACTAATTTAAATTAAATTACACTTAAATAAACATTTAATTGAGTCAGTTATAGACAATTATAACACTATCAAAACTTTTTTCTCTAATAGCCAGTTCAAACTAGCAAACATAGCTGTTCTTCATGCTTAAAATCAAATTACAAAAAAAAAAAAAAATCATTACAAAACAAAACATAAATTATTAATTACATAAAATGAAATGTGTGTTTCAGCAGTGACAGTTCTTAAACCTACCCAGTAAATCTTACACTTTTGGGACACATTTACTTCAAAACAGTGCAAGACAAATAAACATAGTGTCAGAGTGTGCATGCGTCATTGAAATTAGCTTCCTATGTAAGCGGGGGGGGGGGGGGGGCAGTTGCGGGCAAGAGGTTAGGGAACCAGCCTTGTGACGTGTGTCACTGGTTTCGATTCCCTGAACCGACAGGATGTGCCTGAAGTGCCCTTGAGCAAGGCAGACATGGATGGGGCTGCACGCAGCTCTGGGCAATCGTGTTTACTGCCCCCTAGTGTGCATGTTGACTAGAGCGTTTGTATGTGGGTGTTTTACTGCACAGAATGATAAATTCATCCATCCATGATGCTGGCAGTTTTTTTTTTGTTTTTGGTTCATATACATGTACAATGTGATTGATCAAGTTATGTTATGCATCAGCTTTCTAAACTGTTGATTTATATTTCTTGACACCAGAGTAAGACTTAAGTGCCCACAGTGGAACAAAGAGACCCCACGATTACTATGGGGTGTTCTGCATAGACGATCAGCCAAGACATGTATTTATGCTTGAGGTTCGTTTCTTTAGTTTTGTGAAGCTTTAACGCTAATGTAGCTCAAAGCCACCACATATCTGTTCTAGTAGCAGCATGTCATACAGTGCAGAAACACAAAATCAAGTCTATTTGAGATTACTTAACATCTCTACACTGTTTGAGGCAAGTGAGTGATAATTTGGGCCTGTAGTTTGCATGATGCTAACTGGAGGCTATCCGCTTCTAATACTTGTTAGCTAAGTTAGCCTTGAAGCTCAAGTACAAAACTAAAGAAGTGTGTGACTGATCAGCTGAATTTAAAATAAGTGGGGAGTCGTGTGCATTTGCTTCATGGCTGAACCGTCTCTTTAAACTGATCCATGATTAAAACTTTAATTCAGATAGTCAGGAGGCCTGACAGGTTTGAATTGGGATGTTGTGCAGCTTGAACAGCAGAGCGGCATCATGCAAGAGCGCAGTCACGAGTTGTTTTTGGGCCGGCCGGTACATTTTTGTGGAAAGAGCTGTCTAATGAGAGTAAGCACATGGGGATGATTTCTTGGCTGGCTGTGTTTCTCCTCCCTGCCGATTCGAGCCTGTTTGTCATACAGTGGAACTGCAAGTGAATTCAGATGGATTTATTTACTGTTACACAAGCTCCATGTTCAGGCTCTAAATTAGAACATAAACAAGCAGTACAAGGCTGGTGCAGCAAATAATTAAAGCTGCTTTCATGGTAACATCACAGTACATACTGCACAAACGTACAGAGCTGCTGAAGCTGTTCAGCTATACATTTTACTTATAGTACAAAATTATTTTTAGTTATATCCGATTAACTAATGAAATCTATGTTTCTTTTTGGCATTTTATATTTAGATGCATTATTATATTATAAGGTAAAAAAAAATCCCTTTTAACTACTTAGACTAAAATCATTTTGTTTGGAACTATATTGTCATTATGTTAATTTTATTAAATGAAATAAAGCAGTGCTTATTTGAAATTAATTGAAATGAAATTACACTTAAATAACCATTTAATTGAGTCAGTTATAGACAATTATAACACTATCAAAATTTTTTTCTTTAATTCTGAGCACAAAAAAATAGCCAGTTCATGCTTCAATGCTTAAAATCAAATTACAAAAAAAAAAAATCATTACAAAACAAAACATATATTATTAATTACAGAAAATGAAATGTGTGTTTCAGCAGTGACAGTTCTTAAACCTACCCAGTAAGTCTTACACTTTTGGGACACATTTTCTTCAAAACAGTGGGATTTATTTCTTCCCCCAAATATATTTATTTCAGTTTATAGACTGTAACTGTATGTTAAAAGTGTTCTCTCTAAAAACGTCTTTTCACCTAGAAATTCAACAAAACATGTAATTTGGGCAGGGATGCTCAAACTTGTGCTACAGTGTAACAAATCATAATGTGGTCCTATGAATATCATAATGACTGTCCTATGAAAAACATGCATCTCCATTTTTGTTGATTTTTACCTTTATGCATTATTTGAACACGGCAGCTGCTGTTTACACTGTGTGAACATTTCATGATGAATGGACCAACAGAAAGGCCCAAAACTGCTTGGAAAAACATCTGCTTCCATTGACTTTTATTAAAATTACATTAGGTTTCGGTCCTCTCCTGTAAAGCTGCCACTATGCAGATACTTGTTTTTTGCTGCACAGCAATGATATGTACAACACTTTATATGACTTCAGGTTTCACTAATGTTGTAATGCAAGTCTTTTACATGTTTAAGAAACTTCATTTCTGTACATTATATCTCACAGGGCATTCTAATGGGTCTTAACAGGCTCTTAGTGAAGTGAGACCGCTGCTCTGCCAAATTCAGGAAATGTTTAAGACTTGAATTAGCAAAGCTTGTTTAAAACATAGCTAATGTATTACAACACTCATGCTAACAATGACAAAAGACTGCTAGTCTAGATCTTTTCTCCATCAACAGCAAACAGCATGTTTGCACTCAGAGCAGAGGGGTTCTCAATTTAGTTAATTATGCACTGCAGTCAAGAGTACTTGCATGTCAAACCCTGCTGTTTGGGAGAACTTCCCAGCAGCTTGTGAATGATGCTGCTAGGTTTGGAGAGAATTAAGGAAACTGCTGTTGTTTTTTTTTTTAAGGTGTGAAAAGAATTAGTTTGTTTTGCTGCCGGAAAATGTGCAAGAGAGCACAGAATAACAGCGATAATGGAGGGGTGAAATGGGAGCAGATAAATAGGGAGAGGGGGGATGATTAATAATGAATAGTGGTCTAACCAGTGCACCCTCCAGGCAGGTGGCGTAGTGGTAGCCTCTGCCCATGATGAGGACGCTCTTCTGCTGGTACAGCTCAGTGGCCAGTTTCTGGATCTCCTCATCCAGACTCAACACCTCCTTGATCAGATCTACAACGAGAGAGAGAGAGAGAGAGAGAGAGAGAGAGAGAGAGAGAGAGAATGAACCCAGGCATTCAAATAATGACCACTGATTAATCGACCTGAAGCTATTGATTCAACTGCGTTGACTCTGAAATGTTAGAATGATTATAACTGGTTATAATAATATGCACATACTGTATGGACTAAACAACATTCTCTGTCTATTTCCATGCATAAACTTTACTGTCTATATTCTGCTATTATTTAAATTGTCAAAGGTGCTATACTATGGATACTATGGAAAACTGCATTTACATTGTTGTAGTTGAATAAGTAGAGTTCAGTACATAGAACTGACATACCATGGACATCAAACACGGTTGTTCCTCCTTCAAATGCAAATCCCATCATTGTAAAAGAAGGCAGTAAAACAGGCCAATTCCAAAATTCCTAAACTTTTAGGTAACTATCCTAACTTACTAATATTTACGCAGAGTATGTGCAGAAATGAACCAGTCCAGGCTGTGAAGGCGATGATGGTACTTTTCATGCTCTGCCCAAGTTCCCAAACCAAACAATGGGCATCAAGTTCAACCTTAAAGGAAGTTGGCTTCCTATTCGCCAGCTTCTTCACCAAATGTTACGTTCCACCTTAAACGCTAGCGCTTGTTCAGGTGCCAGAATGTAACTGCCATTTTAAGGTGGAACGGTAAAGTCACAAGACAAGCTGGTGATTATGAAGCACAACTTCAGCTCCCATACCTTTAAACAAGATCCAAGACAACTCCGAATTGAAGCGGTTCATTTGCTCTGCGCATTTGCCGGTTGAAGCAGACCCTCTTAAACTGAGAGTTTCAAAGTGAGGAACAACTTTAATGTACTTTGTGTTGATGTCCAGACGGAAACCGAGTAGCTAGTACAGGTCACGTTCGCTTCTGGCAAGCTCCAAGTAACTAGCATAGCGAGGACCTGGAGGTGCATTATATTTTGCTGTCTGTGTCTATTTCCACATGTTGCTTCTGTGTGATCTTAGCAATGTCTCGCTGTAAAGCAGCCAATCAGAGCAGAGCCCATCTAACTGTTCACATGCTCACCAAAAGAGGGGAAACCGCTCGTTTCCTTCTAGAACCACATTCATGTCTGACCAAAATCACATACCTTCCATGTAGACATCTGAAAAATCTAAGTATCGTATACATGCATTGTATGGCACTGTTACCATTTCTGTGGTCAGTGTATTTCTAAGCAGTAACACCAAAGTAATAGCATCTGTGATACACTCAATCATTTGCTTAAGAACTGCAACTAAAATGAGGTCTGAGATTTACGGTCTTACTAATAAGTGTGAGCAATGTACAGGTCCAGACAACAGGAACCTTCATTATCACTATAACACATGCTGTTGGACTTTCCTGCCATTTTTCTTGGCAAAATGAAGCTTTCATGGAGCTGTAACAACGAGAAACCTTTGTCTGTTCTCATAAAAAAAAAAAAATGGAGCACACAGTTTCGGGCAACTTCAATAAAAGCTGTATTTTTTTGCAATGGCATTCAACTTCTTGGACGAAACCCATCGGTAACAAAAAGAAGCTGTTTCTAAGGCTGATTATCTTCCATCTAATGCCAACACTGGCTCTCTGAAAAGCGGCCATGCTTAGAAAGCAGCAAACCCCCATCTTAAAACTGTTGAAAGATGAAAATTTGGGTGATGTTTCTTCTTCACACTTCAATTACACAGCCAAGAGAACTATAAACAAGTGTTGAGTGAAACAATCCTTACTCACACCAGAATCACACACCAACATAAATCAACCTCGGGCCATTATTAATCAGTGACTCAGAAAAACAACAGGTAAAGACCATTAGACAAATACAGTCTCTCTCTGACATACTTAAACACCATGTGTCTGGACACCAGTATACCTCCCCGTGACTGAAACCTACCTAATAGCATGTAATACACAAGCACGAATAACAACAGCGAGTCGATTTGACATGGACTGGACACATCAATGTTCAACCACACTTGCATCAAAGTATTGCGCAGTTGGACCAGATTTGGTGGATGCCTTCCGTGGCACAATTCCGAAGAGAATTTCCTGTAGACTGGGATTTTAGCCACTGCTGGTAGACCCGTATGACCGTACACTTCCATACACCTGCAGATTCAGCTACTTCCTTCACACTACGGTCTTTGGCACGCCCAAATGCAGTCACTCCTTTTAGCCAATCATTAACATCTGCTTTGGAGCCATTTTCCACACATGGAAGGAGACATTCACTGCACTGTACCACCTCTTCTCAATCTATGGATCCCATCACTCACACCCCGCAGGTATTTATAGCCTGATCACCGTGCAGCGCCATCTGCAGGAGTCTGAAATCACTACCACTTTTTTGTCTGGTGAGCTTTTATACAGGCTGGTATAAGTGTTTCTATAACTGCTGATCTGGAATTTTCACGCATGACCGTCTGCGTTACTTAGGATGGTGCAATAAAGAAAAACATCCAGTGAGCAGCAGTTCTGTGGCCAGAAACGCCATTCTGATGGGAGAGTCAGTGGAGAATGACCAAACTGGTTTGAGCTGACAGAAAAGCTCCGGTACCTCAGATAACGACTCTGTACAATTATGGTGAGCAGGAAAGAATTTCGGAAAGTAAAACACATTGTTATAGCGAATGGGCTACAACAGCAGAAGATCATGTTGAATTCCACTTCTACCAACCAAGAAAGGAAAGCTAAAGCTGTAGTGGGCACCGACTCACTAAACTAGACAGCTGAAGACTGGAAAAAACGAATTTGGTGCCAGCAGCATGAATCCATGGACACAACCTGCCTTGTATCACCAGACCAGGCTGGTTTCTTGACATAATTTGGGCTCATTAATGCTGATCAGTAATTGCTTGAATGCCACAACCTTTTTAAGGGCTGTTGCTGACCATGTGTCTCTCTTCATGGCCAGAATTTACAACGCTGGTTCCCCAACTTGCAGCCCATGGCTGCACCAATAATGATCCCTCCGCAGGTTGCACCGTACGTTGAGTTGAGAGTTCAATCACGTTTCCCACCATCAAATTTATGGCAAATAAATACCACTTCCAAATATCACTCTGTCTTCTTGATTACTAAAAATCAGTATTGGTCCAGATAAAACCACATTAGTCAACCCCTAATACGCTCATCATCAAAACAAAACTTACACCCAGAAGGAATCAACCGACAGGAATGAAACTTGGTGGGTAGATTCAACAATGTGAGACCTGATTCAATTTTCTTGTTCGGCCGTGCATGTGACGTAATCAAAGATGGGCCTTATCGCTATGCCTGGCGGACCCATCAGCCACGACTACATGCACACAGACCATTACGTTGACTTCCCTTAACACCACATCAACGTGCCAGCCTGTCTTGGAGTGACTCAGAATGGCAGTGACGAGGCCTGCTTTTGTCATGGTGGAGCTGGCCAACAAACCTGTGTGTGGAGGCACTGTGGTCAGTGTCAAGACGAATGGTTTGTGTGGATAATGGCGTCCTTATCGGGAACACCGTTAGGAGATGTCTGGCATGTTGCGTTAGCAAACATGGTGGCCCGACTCCATACTGAGAGACACTACTTCCGTATGTGTAGCTCAATAAATATTGATCATATCAGTCTAAATTGATCATCACTTATTGTTCCTGGTGACCTTTATCTTCCTTCCCAACAGCACTGCAGTCCCACACCTCCTTCTGAGTGCAGCTGTTCTTTTGGAAGATAAATGTAATAAAATGGTCATATGTGTTATACTTCTACATGTTACAATAATTCTCTACATATGGCCCCTTTTTAAACATTTTTGTGAAAGGGAAATTATAAAGTCAGGAGCATTTTGTTGTCCAACCTGCTTTTCGCTGATGTTCTATGATGTCAGGAATGTTTTGACCTTAAAAATGCATGAAAATACAAACACCCACACACACCTCTTACTGATAGCATCAGCAGTTTTAAGGCCTGATGTAGGAGGAACTGCAGAACTAAACACTGCCAGAACATTCCTGACCCGATTGGCTACAACACAACTTCAAAACCCGAGGGAGAGAAAGAGGAAAGAGAATGCAAAAGGGAGAGAGAGACATACATAGAGGGAAAGAGAGAGAGGGAAAGAGAGAGAGAGAGAAAGTCTGCATGCGGGGAAAGAGGGTCTCCCCATCAGATGCTTGTGGTCCAGTAGAGAGTTCCAGCAGTGATGGTCAAAGCTGGCTGAAATTCTCCCTTACGGCTGTAATCACTCTCACACACACAGACACACAGACACACAGACACACAGACACACAGACACACACACACACACACACACACACACACACACA
>CM067484.1:31145496-31162996 GCA_034552555.1 Semaprochilodus insignis
GACACAGACACAGACACACACACACACACACACACACACACACACACACACACACACACACACACACACACACACACACACAGCTCCACGAGGACACAAATGAGCTGTTAAGAGGGCGAGGTCACCTTCCTAATGTAAGAAAAACACAATATTAGGTTTTGTGATACTGTATCAATTCTCAAAACCACAGCAGTGCTGTATTCCTCAGCCACTAGACTCCACAGCCGCACTGTAAGATGATCATACAATTATGCATATGTAACACAAACACCCGAACCAGATCCACCAGGACACATGTCCTTTTGACACTTCTTTCAGAAGCATGAGCTCAGTGTCTTAATATCACCCCCAACCAGCGCAACAAACGCATTCCGAAGAGAATCACTCACAACCACAATGATCAGTGAAGTCAACACCTGACCCTGTAATTGAGCCAGGGTGTAATGTATGGTTGATGTGTGCGTGTGCGTGTGTGTGTGTGTGTGTGTGTGTAACTGGTTAATGCTGTTTTATTAAGAAGTATAATAAATAAGGTCTAAAAAAATAACTGGCCAATATTCCCGTATTTATTACACCCCGCAGCTGATAACTCTATCAGCCACAATATGTTTATGGCTGTCAGGCTCTGATTTTTACCTGGAAGTATTCTTAGGCCCTGAATGATCTCCCGTCTCCTCGGCTGCATGGAGATCCTGTCGTCACACATCAACAGAGCAAACATGATGAGGGCCACAAACTGGCTGGTGTACGCCTGAAAAACACAAAACCACAGTAAATAAGTAACACGTATGTCTAAGACACGGGACATGAGGTCAGTACCAAAACAAACAGACATCCCAAAGGCATGTTCCAGCCTTTAGATCTAACCAGGCTAAATGGAATTGAACTCATGTCTGTAATTTTGAAGGGAACACAACGTTCAATGTTCCCAAAGTTCAACATCAGTTTGTTTGCTATGAGTGACAAGAGACACTGAGCCAGAATCATAAAACACATCAACAGATTTACTGTGACGTTAGGAGCGAGTAGCATTGCGGCAACACATTTACTCATTCATGAACAAGGGGTAGCAGCATGCTTAATCGCTTACGCAACGCGAGGCCGTGCTGTACTTTTCTCTCAATTACATGTAGTGCCAGCGAATCACAACACAATGTAATTCCGCAAAACAAAATGATGACTGAATTGTTCCGACTGTAACTCTTTGCGCAAACCCTTCCAACTCCTGTTGTAGCCGAGAAAGAGGAAGACTTCATGTTTCGTGGATCAGCCCTCTATGTACGGAACATAGACTCTATGGTTTAGTTTGTAAGTCAAATTGGTGAAAAGTAATTTGACATGTTGACAATCTATATACACATGTTCAAACTGATTTTACTGTAAGCTGTTTTAGCTTCAAATTCTATTCTACAGTTTACAATAGACTTCACAAAGGAATTCAAATGTGTGTAGAAATGCCTTTTTTATCTTATTAATTTTTTACTAATTGAAATTAATTATGTGCATGTGCAAATTGAATTCCTGATAAAAACCAATAGAAAAATGGTTTGCCATAGTAATTTAGGGAAAAAAATAATAATAAAAAAACTGCAATTACAATGAAACAGGAAAAGGCTTAGATTTCTACCACTGAGGAATGAAATCATATTATAATTGGCTTTATAATATGTCATTTTTTAAGATTTTCTGCTAAAAAGCTTGACTAAGTGTTTAAAGCATGGAGCGCCATGGAGTTACAGAAAAGTTAACAATTATTTATTAGCGCTTCTTCCCTTCATAGCTCTCTTTCTAAGAATTTAGGCTTCCTTTGATTCTTTGATTTCATTTCCTCCACTGTATCCATTTTGGCGGAGCTTTACTCGGTGCAAGTCTTATTTACTTTGTTGCAAATTAGCATAGCACTGTTTCTGAAATATTTTATTAATCTGGCTCTGTAAGTTTTACATAAACTGAGAAACAGTGCCCGTACTTCTTTTTTTCTTGCCCCTCAAAAAAAAAAAATAAATAAATAAATAAATACCACAGACCATGGACTGGTTCTCTACTGGGGTTACAGCTCATCGAAATGGATTTGCTGTAGAGCGAAATGAATCACTATTGGAAGTGAATTCCTATTTCGCATTGCCATGTCCTTTGCCATTGGCTTTTTCACCAAGCAATTTTTTGCAAGAAGTACTTCAAACCCGACCTCAAACTTGAGGCTCAACTCGGACTCATATCCTAGAGACAAGAATCAACTTGAACTCACATCCTAGAGATCCGAGACTCGACTCAGACTTGTGCTGTAGAGACTTACGAATCAACTCAATCTCACTTCCTAGAGACCTGAGACTTGACTCGCACTCGCACTTTAAATACTTGAGAATCACATCCTAGAAACTTGAGACTCTACTTGGGCTCAGAGACCCAAGACTCAGACTTGCACTCAAGGCTCAAGTTCGCACGAGACTCCAGACTCAACATGGACCGCAGACACTCATGACTTGACATGCACTCACACCCCAGAAACACTAGACTTGACTCAAATTCGCAACCCAGAAACTCCAGACACAGCTTGCTCACACCCTAGACACTCGAGATTTGACTTGGACTCGCACCTCAGAGACCCCAAACCTAATTTGGACTTATACCCTAAAGATTTTAAACTCACACGCCAGAAACTTCAAACTCGACCTGGACTCACACGCCAGAAACTTCAAACTCGACCTGGACTCACATGCCAGAAACTTCAAACTCGACCTGGACTCACACGCCAGAAACTTCAAACTCGACCTGGACTCACACCGCAGAAATAGACTTGGACTTGCACTATGGAGACTCGAGACTTAACTTTTACACACAGCTGGAGACTCCAGATTTGACTTGGACTCACGCTCCAGAGACTCCAGACTTGACTTGGACTTGCACGCGAGTCTTGAGACTTGACTTAAAGCCTCAGAGCCTCAAATTCGACTCTGAACTGTCTCAGACTCACAAGCCATAGACTCTACTTAGGTTTGTTATTCAGAGACTCCAGACTTAGACAAAGCAACTTGTGAACATCTCAATAAATCAATAGTGGTGCCAGACCCACTCACGAGTCTCTTCTGAAACCTGTAATGAAACATGCCACAGGTCAGTGTCCTCCGAGTACCGCCAATACCAATTATATGCTTATAAAAGCTTTTTTTGTGGTAATCTATCATGATAATGATAACCAGACTGTCCTCCACTCATACTCCATCTTCATTCCTCTGTGCACCTCCTTTCTTTTTCTTGTACACACACTTTGTTCTGCTTTTAAATTACGTTTCTTCCAGATTGATATTTATCGAGAACAATCAACCAAATGAAGAACGTCCTGCTGCAGAGGAGTAAGGATCTGCAGCCTTGATGATGTGGAAAGGAAAGAGGACTGTGAAAAGGACCCAAATGGCAGCAGCCTCTTTCCACTGTTTCCATCTGCTGGGCTGTGCAACTTCATAAAACGTTGGACTGGTGCATCGTGATACGCCATGTAGCTGATGCTGCACTTCTACAGTGCCCCATGCTCTGAGCTCGGCTCCAACAACCTTGATCCCGCCACTGAAAACAACCATGAATCAAAATGTGCAGAGCGTTTGGTGTAACTGCAGTTAACGTCTGCAAAATATTTACAAAACAACTTCACCGCATTATCTAGGGAGAACTAAAAGTACCCCGAATACGCAACCAAGGCAGTTTATCGTTGCTTAAAGCAGAGTGAAGATTAGCCAATGTCAGGAGAACAGCATCTCACCATACATCATCTCCATTCTGACCACAGACAAGCTGAGACGAGTGGAGGCTTCTCTCTCTCTCTCTCTCTCTCTCTCGCAAGGAAAGCAGTACAGCATGGCGGCAGCAGGGCTGCTGGAAGGGAGCTAAGAAATTATTCTCTGCTCTCCAGTAATCCCCCTCCACCTTCCATCAGCCAGCAGAGATTTGACCTTTCTTATCCATTATCTCACCTAACTTAAAGCGATAGCCTGGCAAAAACAACTCATTCACACAATGCTCTTCTTACAGCAGATTTAGCTGATTAGCCAAGGTGTGTTTTGCATGTGAATAGCTGCACTGGAGTTAAAGGCTTTTGAAGGGCATCGCCAGACACTTGGTTGTGCGAAGACTGTTATCAATAAAAACAGACAAATGTACAGATAAAATACAGGTTACAGGACGGCTGCTACTACTGTTTTAGCTATGTAACATCATTTTGTAACACTTTACCGCAGGGTTGTGTTCATAAAGCTACATTACATATACATAAACATACTTTTAAGAGGTTTAGTGAGCTTTCTGTTATTTTGTTGGATATTTAGTAAGACCAGTTTTGTTGTAGGCTACTCATAGACTAGACCAGGGTTTCTCAACCCAGCCGCGGACCACAAGTGGGCCGTGAAGCACCCTCTAGAGGCCTGCAGGGGGAAGCAGTAGGGAGCCGGTAACAGCACTTCAAGTCATAAAAGTGTAACTGAACAAAATTCAGACAATTGTTTGCTTGTTGCTTGTTTAGGACAATTACATAACCAAAGATAAGGAAGAATGTTGACAGCTCCTAGGACAAAGCAAAAAATGGTCCGTAGGTACAACCAGGACTACATCAAATATTGATTCGCGTCGAAGGAAGGTGGTGATGATGCTAACCCAAAAGCCCAGTGTGTGGAGTGTGGTTTAACTCCTTCAAATGAAGCTCTAAAACCATGACATCACAGTCCAAGTGTACCCTGAAAGCTAGCTACCTCCTAGTCAAAGATGTTGCACAGAGCAAGAAAGCCTTTATGACGGCTGAGGAATTGGTGCTGCCAGCTGCCGTAGATATGTGCCACAAGATGAGTCAACCGATCTCAGCACTTGAGAAATAAAGAACAAAAACAGTTTTACATAAAAAGCTGAGTTTTGTTTTCTTGTGGGCTGCGAGGTCGAAAAGGTTAAGAGCCCCTGGACGAGAAAAGACAGAGAGATACCTGGACACAGCAGAGAAACTGCAATGTAAAAAACTGAGCATCAAATAACAGCAGCTAATCACATACACTCAACAAAGACCGCCTTCGCAGGTCAGTACATCCTCTAGTGGCTTTTTGGGTATTAGTAGTGTGGATAGGTAAAGCTTTTAACTGTACTGCTGGTTTTAATTCCAAGTTCACAGCGTCATTTGTGGCATCAACCAAACGTACATAAGCTTTATTATAGTGTATTAGTCATAGCCCCCCAACCTAGCTCTGCAATTCCAAACCTGGACGGAAATCAATATACAACGGAAGCCACAAAGCTTAAGCTATATCCACTCCTAATAGTCTTCACAGGCTCAATCTGGTAACCCGGCAAGCTAGAAAGCAGTGGGTAGGAGGATAAAGGAAGAACGGGTTTATACTCTTTCACAGATGGAGAGAGGAGAAAGACTGTCATTCTCTATGATATCTGAGCTCCAGCTGAAGGATGGGCTCTAATGGGAGATGAGTATTCCAGATTTACACTCTCCCACACATCAGAATGACCAGTTCATTCAGTAAGAGGACTCTTTAGGCTGCTGTATTTTAGGCTATGACTAACTGTATACAATGCACAATTTGCTTCATTTTAAATAAGACTGCAACTAATACATAATATACAACTAACAAATAACAAATTTTTCTTCCAGTTATTTTGAGGCATGCCCCAACACTGACATAAGAGCAAACACTGATAGTGTGAGTTGCTGATAGTGTGAGTCCACAACCCCCGCCCCAAAATCTATTCATTAATTTGGCTGGTTTACTAGTAGAGTGGGTTATTTACTACTGGAAAAATAAAACATAAAATATATAAGGTGACATAGTGTCCCATAGTGCCCTCCCCCACCAGTATGTTAAAGTCAGCAAATAAACATTCACTATGCATTAAAATGTGACGAGGATGTGTTAAGTCTGGAGCCCCCAAATTTTAACATGAGACTGCATGTGCACATCTACCCATCTGAAAATACAAGCTAACCAACAGCAGAGCCAGTCCTTCGAAAGCATCTGGCAGCTTACTCCACTTCATATAGCTGCCAAGCCTATGTCCTGCAGTGATGAATTACTTTTTGTAGTTTGGATGCTTTTGGGATGATCACCGTTTTTCAGAAAGAGGTTCGAGTTTATTCGAGCAGATTAAGCTCTGGGTCCTGAGAATGGGTCCGACCGTCTGCGGTGCCAAGAAAAACCTTTGGCTTCACTCGTAGCTGAAAATATACATTCTGAGCATGTGTACATAGAAATGATTTTCTCTCCAGTTCTGTTGGAACATTTACCTGAACACAGCGCTCTGGGACACTTACAGTACAGGCAGCCAGAAGTGTACCAAAACGTTCAACTGTGTGAAAATAAACATGACCCCCCCTCCTCCCCCAAAGAGACACAGGACTGGTTAAAATGATGACATTTTAGCATCAAGATAAATGATATAGTGAAGAACTCTGACCAACACCATGCTTCATTACTAGACCTTAAAGGAGACCTATTACACATTTCTGTTTTCCTCTTTCCTTTAGTGTGCTGTAGCTTTATGTGCATGTAAACGGTCTGCAAAGTTATAAAGCCCAACGTACACGCCAGAGGGACAAACTCTCTCCCACTGTTCCCAGAAACCACTTTTCTCAGCGGCCTGAAATGCTTCGTTGGAATTCCAGCTCTTCCAGGTGACGTGATCTCATAGCCTTGTTACCCACTTATTGGGAAAGCTTGAGACGCCCTCACGCAATGCACTGACCACTCCTGCTTCAGTGTAGCTTGCGAAGGTGGATGTACCAACCTGCCTTACCAGACTCAATGGGAGATGGGGCTTAAAGACACAGGAGCTCTAACAGAGCTGTTCAGACACAGAGTGAATACAGATGTACAGTATAACAAAAAATGCTGAAGCATGTAAGTCTATTCTAGTAGATCCCAAAAATAAAATGATCAATATTGAAAATGAGCATAATAGGTCTCCTTTAAATAGCAGTGCCGTTTAATGTGTGAAATGTACAATACAAAGCAATGTACTCATAGTTTAAATGTGGCATTAATACCGAATACTGAATTCCCTGATGTATAATAATGATTCCCTGTGTGGTGTAAAAGTCTTTGTGTATTGCTGTGTTTTTGTAATATCATGCACCCCTTTAAAACATGGACCATAAGAGTCTGTCTGCATGTAGCAATAATGTTTATAGAACTAAATATTTCAGCTCCTGGTAATTCTTCATTGCATTCAGATCCTCATGAAGGTTTGAAGAACTCAATCAGGTGGGTTACATTATGAGGTTTGAACTGAATAATGCAGAACTGGCTGATGGAATGGACTGGTAAAAAAAAGGAATCTACAGTTTTTTAACTTTGACATGTGGTCTTAGTGATTTCGGTCCGTCTCAGCTGCTTGAAGCGCTAAATAAATTAACCTTTTCTGAGAAGTATAAAGCTTAATTAATCAGTTACAGTACCTTAGTCAGGCCAAAAGCCAGCTCATACATGCATTCCTGCTTTATGAGGGCTTCCAATAAATCTTCAGTGGCTGTAATGTGTTTTTAACGTAAAGTCAGACTATAGATTCCTGCTGCTTTTGTATTTTGTTACTGTCTCAGTTGTAGCATGTTTCTGCTTCCTGCCATGTGCAATATATCAGATGGCCTTTAAAACTGGGCTATAACAGGATCTGAGGTGTTACATTCACAGGTAGTAATTAGCGTCTTAGTCACGGCATCATGGTTAAAATAAAAAACACATGTTAAACCTAAATATTAACATGGGAATAACATTTATAAAATACTAAAATGGACTATTCAAGTTTAAGAAACAAGACAGTTGAGAACTGGCAGCAGTCTCATCATTCTGTCATCATTCTGTTTCAATCCAGCTGCCAAATTAAATTCAATAAAATAATATATTAATAATGCCCCAAAATGTCGGCAAAATATGCACACAAATAAATGGATGGAAAGCTAGCTACGAGAACACTGTTTAAAAAATACTACAGCATAAAAATCTAAATCCAAAATTTAAAATAAAGTTAAATCTAAAATTAAAAGCTGATAGAACCGGTTTTCAAAATTGATATTAGCCATTAAATGTTCATATCAGCTGAGCCCTAGTGTGTATGTGTGTGTGTGTGTTGAGAATGCATATAAAAGTGAAGCTTCGTCTTTATATTAAAGGGGTGGAGGAGTCACCTTAGTGCTGGCCACTCCGATCTCAGGGCCGGCGTTGATGTNCCCTAGTGTGTATGTGTGTGTGTGTTGAGAATGCATATAAAAGTGAAGCTTCGTCTTTATATTAAAGGGGTGGAGGAGTCACCTTAGTGCTGGCCACTCCGATCTCAGGGCCGGCGTTGATGTGGACACCACAGTCGGTCTCGCGAGAGATGGAGCTGCCCACAGTGTTGGTGATTCCCACGGTCAGGGCGCCTCGCTCCTTACAGTACCGCAGAGCCAGCAGACTGTCTGCCGTCTCGCCTGAACAAAAACGATGACAAAAAGAAAAACACCATCGTAAGTAACTATAAAGAAGTAAACAGGAGAACACCATTACGGGAGTACATGCGAGAGCACACGTTTCTCATACCTGACTGGCTGATGAAGAAGCACACGTCGTCCCGGAAGACGGGTGTGTTGCGATCCAAGAAATCACTGGCCAGTTCAACCATAACGGGCAGCTCAGTCAGCTCCTCCAAGACCTGACGGGTCTGATTAATAAAAGAGATTTATTTAAGAAATGCATTGTACAGTTCACTGATCTGCTGCTGTTTAACAGGAAACAAGGTCTATTGCTACACAGAACGTGTGTGTTTTTTCAATCCTCGGAGAGACACTAAAAGCCAATCAATGATAACAGCCCAATTTTTGGTACAATGGTACTGATTTCAAGCTTAAGTGTGGTTTAAACATGTGTATAAACTGATGGTATCTGGGACAAATAACAGAATATGTCGGATAGTGAAAATGCAAAAATGATCTTATATTCTTTCTGTCAGACTTTTACAAACTTCACAAGCAACATGAACTCTTTTGGCCAATTACTCTGTCCCTGGTGTAGGAGACTACCAAGATCAGCTTGTGTTCTGCTTGTCATGTGTACTGGGCACTGTAGTGCATCTCTAAAAGCAGCTTAAACTGGGATTCTGAT
This sequence comes from Semaprochilodus insignis, assembly GCA_034552555.1. Lineage (NCBI taxonomy): Eukaryota > Metazoa > Chordata > Actinopteri > Characiformes > Prochilodontidae > Semaprochilodus > Semaprochilodus insignis. The sequence continues at coordinate 31,154,613 of CM067484.1, forward strand.
AGCTTAGCTATAATATATATATATATATATATATATATATATATATATATATATATATATATATGAGTAGAGAGAGAGAGAGAGAGAGTGTGTACACAAAGTTTCAGCTCCTGAATGAGGCAGTGAAATGATCTGCTCTCCTTTTACTTTTCCAAAATGGAGAATATCCCACCTATAGATCATTTACGTCACTTTTTACATCCATTAAAAATCGTGCAATCCACAGACGATACATGGCAAAACGTTTGGTTTGGATAATTTTGTCATGTGATGTTGGGGGCGGTTAATGGCTTTTGCCCTAATAAATCTTGTAGCTCTCATTTATATAAACCCTTTCTTATGGATACAGATTTAAACTAGGGATGCAAAATTGGAATAGGCCAAAATTGTGAACAGCAGTTTTCTTGTCCAAAATATGAGCATTTTTCACATGCAAATAACTTGAGTTAGTGAAGTGTATTTGTGTGCTAGTAATACAAATGTAGCATAATTACTCATTACTCATTACTAAACAGCTCCATCTTACTGTGTTTCATGTTATTTAAATAGTCAACTGTTCTTTTATTTACACACGTAAAACATCCGTTTGGCCCATTAAAGAGCAAATAATGCCATAGTGATGTTATAATGTTCCATTCTCAAGTACGAACAGCCTTAGTCAAAACATAAATTATCAAAGGTGCCACCACTAATAAATAGGGCACATTGTACGTTTAGGTTTTCCAAATATGTTAAATTGGCAATTAAACAGTAATTGTGGATGGAAATGGGCAGAAACCCATTTTCTCTGTAAAGGATACGTAACATTTCCTCAGTTTCTCAAAGAAAATCAAAATAAAAAAAATAAAAATTCCAGTACAATCAACTTTTGCACAGAACTATAAATATATGGTAATTTAATAGAGTGTGCTTCAGATTTGCTAATAATACTAATAAAACAAAAGAAAAATTCCATACAAAGTTGCACAAGCAGATCCTCCACCATAAGAGAAACTACACCAACATAGTTATATGGTAGGAAGTGGCGGACCAGGAAGTAGGTCCATCAACATAAGGTGGGGGAGACGGAGAATATGTGGGAATGCTATTTGTGAGTATCTTCAGTGTATGCGTCTCAGGTTGTTACACTCACTGCTACTCCTGCATGGTAGCTGGTCCCACAAGCAATGAGGATGAGCCTCCGACACCTCTGGATCTCCTTAATGTGATCTTTCAGGCCTCCCAACGTCACTACACAGACACAAACACACAGGCATAAAAACCATTATCATTTAACCTGAACAAAGTCTGATTCACACAATTTCCTGGTCTAAAGGTTCCCACGGAAAGAAATCCACTCTTCCCATCAAAATTCCATTTCTCACTCCCTTCTCAAAACACACCAGGAATGCGGCTAATTTTACCAGGAAACTTTCCGTCATTTGAAGTCATTCTCTCCAGCAACAACACCACCTAGCCCTAAGAAGTGTGGCGCAATGCACAGAGAGGTACGGATGGTCTCAGGAGGATCTCACCAGTGTTGTCTTCAAAGTTGACTCTGCCTCTCATGGTGTTGACCACAGACTCGGGCTGCTCGAAGATTTCCTTCTGCATGAAAGAACTGAAGTTACCTGTGTGCAGAGATGGAGGAAAGAGGAGGTAAGGGGCCAATACAAGCACATATCACTCAATAGTCATCACTCATATTCTAACTGTGGACACATCCAAGCTAGACATACGACCTGATGAGAAACTGTAGCTCACAACTCATTACATTGTGAGACATGATTCAAGCTTCACGCTCGGTCGCACATGTGACATAAGCAAGGACGGGCCTTATCGCTGTACCTGACTGACCAAACAGCCACGCTTGCGGACATTCAGTGAGCAGTGATGCCTCCATGAGTCATCCTGTTAGTACCAGCACCATCGGCAGACGGCTGCACGACACAGGACTACATGCACACAGACCATTACGACAACTGTCCTTAACACCACGTCAACATCGCCAAAGACTGCAATGGTGTCGCGCCAGACTGTCATGGAGTGACTCAGAATGGCAGCGGGTCATCTTCAGTGAGTTCAGAGTCCTGCTTTTCTTTTGGTGGAGACAACCAACGAATCCATGTGTGGAGGCACGTGGTCAGTGCGTCACATGTCCAGAGGGCCTGGTGTCGCTCCACCTCCACCCGTACCACACAATCTGCAGGAACTGTATGAGAATATTCAAGCTGCATCGGATGGATTATCACAGGACACCATTATGAACCTCTACAACTCCATGCTGAGACGTCTGACAAACATGGTGGCTCGACTCCATACTGAGAGACACTACTTCTGTATGTGTAGCTCAATAAATATTGCCCACATCAGTCTAAATTTATCATCATTTGTTGGTAACCTTATCTTCCTTCCCAATAGCACTGCAATCCCACACTTCCTTCTGGCTGCAAATATTCCTTTGATGATGAGTGTATACAAATTGTGTGCACTGACAAAAGTAAATGCATTTCATTTACAGTTCAGAACACATAATTTCGTCATGAATGTCTAAGATATGGCACATAAACACAGTCTTTTCTTGTCTTTCACTTCTTTACTTCTGCAAAGTAAATTGGTGGAAATGATGGACAGATTTAGTTTAGTGTACAGTGCCAGAATTTTTTATTTAATCTTGCCAACGCTCTAGATACATCCCTGCCACGCAGAGAGAGTGAGGCCAGTTACGATATCTTACATACTTAGACACTGTGACAAAAGGTCTTTAGGTTTAACAGAATTTTGCCAAAGCTCAAGCTCCTCTTTCCAGTCTCGCTCAGCTAAGAAGTAGCACATCTGCAGGTGCAGGAAGGAAAGCATAAAACTGAACCAAGGTCAGTGCTTTCAGTAAAAGTGAGCGCCTTTAGATCCGTGCTTTTTACTAATAGCCTCTTGTTATTCTTTGGTGCGAGAAAGCTCTTAAAGGAGAGAGAAAAAAGAGCAACTGACTGGAGTCTAATGTCATGTTTTGGCGTGATGGGCCGTTTGGGCTGGACTCGTCTTAAAGAGGACAACAGAAGATTCCTTCCAGCTGCTCTCCGGTGGTGGTTAAAGGCCTTACACAGCAGCGTGACGCTGATTACAAATGAAGAGTTTTGTTTTCGGCTGCTTAACAGATCAATGACAAGGATGCAGAGTGGGAAACCATCACGGTGAGACACGGAAGAATGTGACAGTGATTGCCCAGCGGTCATTAGTACTCAATTAGTGGGCGGCAAAGTGAGACTCGACACAGCAAGAGCCTGTTGCGGCAAAAATTTAGGTCATGAGAATTGGGTTAGTTCACAAACACTCCGGGTAATAGAGTTTGGGGAGAGAGAAGGAAAGGGAGGGAGAGAAAGGGGGGGAGCAACACAGAGCAAGAGAGTGAGCAAGAGACAGTGAAAGAGCGAGAGAGAGAGAGAGAGAGAGAGAGAGAGAAGGAGAGAGAGTGTGAGTGAGTGAGAGAGAGAGAGAGGCGCAGAGAGATGGAAAAGACAAAGTATACTACTGCCCTCTGGTGGCAAAGAAGTTCAGTTCAGACACGAAAAATGGTCACTTCTCATTTACCATCAGGCAAAGAGGTGACATTTATTTAGGCCTAAAAGAAAGTCTAAAAATATCATTTCAAATCGTTTTTGCAAATTTGCTAATCGTTTCAGCGTTAATGAGAATAAGGCATCCTGTGCTCTCCTGCACTGCTTATCGCTAGTGCATTCAAACAGTGCCAGCAACTCTGGTAACAGTTTTCAATCTAAACAACATTTTATACATATAACTGATTTTTCAACAACATGCATTTTAATAACCTTTTCAGAAGACTGTATTTACTGTGACTGAATTTAGAGAAAATTATTTTTGATATTACCATATTTTCTCCCCAGTTTTGTCAATGGATATCAGCCTCCTAACTAGGCCACTCCTGTGCTGCACCAACACAGTATCAATGTTGGTGCCAATGTTGGCAATTCTCACCTGAATGTCTGAGCAGCTTCTTTCAGTAATCGCCCATGTGCCGCTGTAAAGTCACTTATGACCTGAGCTAATGTTAAACCACATTGTCATTGAGGGATCAGATGAAACCGCTGGACTCTCAGGGTAATGATAGCCTTTAGTATAGCGGTCGCTGTTAGGTATAATAAATACGGTGTAAAAGTGAGTTCACCCAACATGTTCGAACGCTATTATGTTCACATGCGTGAGTACGAGTCTCTTTATTTGTGTGTTTAAACCTTGGTAAATTAGTTCTACAGTCCCAGGAGGCTGATACTGTAGTCTCCTTCTGAAGGAATCTAAGAAATAGCCGACATTTAAGCATTCAATAAACTGACCAAGGGAAACAGTCCTACAATCAATCACTCTAATTATTTTTCACATTATGAGAGTTACATTGTTGGTTGTGTTATGCTGGTTACTTCAAAGACGGACTGCATCGTGCAGCCAAGATGACACCCGGACTTGAACACTTTTATGTGCCATCAAAATTCGGAACTATTGTCTATAAAGAATGGTCCACTCTTTATTTATCCACAATCCCCAGCGCTGGAATCAGCTGAACTGCTGTAAAGGTTCATAAAGTGAGCCCATTTTACAAGGTAACCCTTGGTTTTTACAGCAGCTCTCAAATTTAACGGTTCCCCCTAACTGCTCGAATTCTTCATACTAAAACAAACAAGTCCCTACAGCTAACCAGTCAAGCATTCAATTGCAAAACCACTGGCTGCTAATTTTGGCGAAGGTGCCTGAGAAATGATGGCTAGATTCCTCCAAACTCGCTGCGCTGTAAGAAATTGCTGCAAGTTATGGATTTCGCTATTATTTTTAGCTCAAACTCCAAGATAATGCCTAAATCTACCACTTATTCCACAGGTACTGATGCCAAGTCAAACTAATTCGAAGATTACAGAATCTCAGAATCTGATTTTGGAGGCTGCCAGAAAAAATACTTCAGTCTTGGGTGGGAATCTATTTGAATGTGCAAAAACAAAATAAATATGAAATTGAAATGATAAGCTGTTACTCGGGATATAACATATGAGCGGAATCTGGAGCTGCTTCGGAGTGCCTCACGCTCAAATTCCAATGCTTCATCGTTATAATGGTCTTGAGACTGACGAAACCAGACCAGTTTTAAAATATCTCAGTGCAAAATAAAAAACAGTCCAACCCATCAACCCTTCAAGGGTGTTTAGCTTTCTCAGCCCACCCCTTTCCTCTTCACCTTTCATAATCTGCTGCAGCTCCATCTGCAGGGTGTTGATGGCGCGGGCTGGGTGGTCTCCTGCTGTCCGTTTGATCCTGTGGATGGACAGACGGCCCTCTGATACCGCAGCAATATCATCGTCCTCCAGGAAGATGACTCGGTTGGTGTGTTCAATCACAGCGCTGTCAGGGGTGAGATTCTCAGTTCAGTACAAATCTAAAGGTGCAGAGCTAACAGCATCAGCTCTGGAATGTCTAAATCAATTCAAATCACCCATAATAGTATATAAGTCGGACAGCATTTCATTTATTCAGCTTTGAGTCAAAATCCAGTCCATTCTTTACACTTGTGTACCCTACAGCCACTGTAACTCCTCCAAACAGACAACTCGATGCTATTGGTCTAAAAGAATGTGTAGCTGTCAAGAAGCTCCTTGCTGAAAAAAGAAAGAAAGAAAGAAAGAACATTTCCACAAAAACATCAAAGCTGGATGTCTGAAATGTGGAGTTTTATGGACTGAGGAGTCTAAATGCGTGTAAGCACAACCAAGACTGATTAAGTTTTGAGGTGCATAAAACATCCCCGCCAAAAAGAATAGAAGCAGTAATAAAAGCAAACGGTGGACACACTAAACCCTGACCAACACTATTATACTTATCTGTGTCATTTTCTGGTTATTAAACACTACCACTCGAAAGCTTAGCTTCATCCAGCTAAATGGATGTTGTTGGTGATCTCAAAGAATCTACAGGCTCACACTTAACAGCTCCAACTGACGAGAGTCTGAAACAGTACATATCCTGATATACCACATATACTCTTGATGTACCACAGTATTATATTTCTGCCAAATTCCCACCTCTAATATATATTTAGCACAGTGTAAAAGCTCTAGTTCCCCTTTCAGTTTAGTGAATATTCATGATGGACAGACCAATAGAATTGCTCCAAAACTGTTTAGACAAAAAACTTGTTCTATCAGCCTCCACTGCAGGTTAAGAAAGCTGTTTTCTTTCTGTTTGTCTTATCTTCTGGTAAAGTTCCATTTTTGAGGTGTTTAAGGTGGACTGTATAATTCCATGAGTCCTATTTTGCAGTTTGATGACTTCACTGTTATTCTACAGTAAAGCACTAAGATACACATAAGGAGAATCTTCTATGAATAGCTGTGTCTTAGAATACATGGCTGTTTCGACTGAAAATGAAATAAATGGTGGCTATTACCTGATACGTGCAAAGTACATTTTCTGCATAATGAAATCATTGCTGTCCAAAGGACAACATGTTTCTCAAATTTTTTTGAGCACAGCAGCGGCCCTTTACATTATGTGAAAAACCTGGGATGAATGGACCAACAGAAACAGGCCACAACTGCTTGGAAAAAATAGTCTGGTTTCATTGACGTTTTGCCCTCTCTTGTAAAGTCACCATTTTGAAGATACTTGTTTTCAATGATTCTTTGGTTTGGCTGTATTTTTATTAGCTTGGTTCGAAAAACAGAACTTATGCTTGCAGAGAAAGTAACTAGGGGTGTTATTGTTTATACCTATTGCACTACCTTTCAAATAGTTACTCCAGGGACATTCATGAATTCTGGGTGTTTTTTGTAACATACAAGTCAATAGAGATTCCCTCCTATAATCAAATTAGCATTGTTGTATTTGTATTTCACAGAATATACTTCTTACACCTATGAATATAGTTTGGAATACAGCTTTAGTGTCTGTATAAGGCTTGTGGCAGGTTCCTCGAGAAGGACGCTGTAACATGAGATAAGGACTTGTTTATGTCCATCTCCGATCCATCTTACCAGACTTGGCAGCTGTCTACAGTACAGGACTAGAAACTGGGTTTTCCCATCATTGTAGAACTGGGTGAAAAGGTGACTATTTGGGAATTCATAAGTATGTGCAGCCTTGCCCGAATCTCACCAGTGACACTGTATCATGTTTCCGAACCAGTTAACTTGTAATGATAAATCAGCAATTGTATATGTGTATATACACAAAGCATAAAGTATAACGGCTTTGATCAAGTCTGCGTTGTGTATGGGAAGACATCTGTCGGTCCCCTCACCCCCATCACCAATCTCTCTCTCTCTCTCTCTCTCTGAACTGCTCATGACTCAGTTTTAGCATGGCGGTTTCTTTCTTGAAGGTATCGCTTTAGTTAAGCGTTGCGGTTCTGTGTGTTTGTGCGAATGCTGAGATTATTGCTGCTAAAAGTAGAAACATTTGCAAAGATGACAGATAAATTGGGTACATTAAGTGTGGAGATGGTGGTGGAGCAACTTAGAAACAGAGATTACGACCTGACATTAGAATTCTGAATCGTCTGCATGTAATTTTACACACCTATATATCTAACATACCTGAAAACCTCACTTCCTAACCACTACTCCACCTCACGCTCCTCTGCCACAAGGATCTGACCAGTGATGTAGTTCATGTACAGCCCTCTCCTATGAGATGACCACTACAACATTACAGACTGCTTAATTGCACACACATTTTGCACATATGCTGGTGATTCAATGCATCACTTCTATATAAGACCTGTATTATTATTATTACTATACTGCATTATGTACACTGTGTATGAATACATGTATACTTATTAAGGACACGTGAGTCTGTAATTGGCTGCTGTTGCACAATATTGTCATTTGCACTAATATTGCATACTGGTTTGCTCCTATGCCTTTTAAACTTGCATTAGATAACGATGAACACGGACTGTGTAGTACATAACATTAATATGGTTAATTTTCTTAGTTTATATACATACATATATATTCCTTTTCTCTACTCTTCCTTTTGTGCTTCTTTACTTAGTATTTGTGCTGTAATTGTTAGTACTTGTAATCTGGGACATAGTGCACAGTAAGAACTTCACTGTACAGTCCAACTGCTTGTTTCTCTGTGCATATGACAAACTCATCTCGCATCTTGAATCTTAGTATCTACATACACAAGGGACATTTATTACTGATTTGAAAACAGATCAACCTCTTAAACTAAGATCCCAAATGTCCCTACTTTCACGGACAGTGAGCGTGGTGGGCAAAACAAAACGTTTTCCAGTAGCTCTGCATTAGAGTACAGGTTTCAATGTTTAACGTTCCAAATTGAAGTGAAAGACAAAGATAAGGGTGTCTGAAAAATGATCTTGCTCTCGTGGATGT
>CM067484.1:31167996-31170378 GCA_034552555.1 Semaprochilodus insignis
GTTAGATAATAACCAGCTTTATTAGGTGTACCAAGCAGAAAAATCACCAATGGAGAATTATGGAGTCCCCGTTATAGAGACAAACACTGACTTAGGAGCATGTAAACATTCTGATGGTATGTTTATATGACTGTACTCTACTAGAACCAATGAAGTATAGACAGATCAGGTATTTTAACGGGGGCATGATGTATTAATACTTAGTCATGAGCGATAAATCTTTTGACTTGTCTGATAAAAAAAAAAACGGCCAACCGTTATGCCTTTCCGCCATTTCCTCTCATTTTGCCCTTTCACAGCACCACCTTCATCATGACGTGTATCATATGAACAGGGGTATAACAAAAGAATCGCATTCGCCGTTTAGGAATTACCAGGGATATAACAACAACACGATTCCATATTTTTATGATATTATGAACGGAATTAGAATGAAGAAAATGAGAAAAAAAAATGATAGGACCTGATAGGATGGTGCTTTACAGTATAGATGGATAATGAGCCAAAACATACTGCGAAACCAATCCAAAATCTTCTTAAGGCAAAAAGATGGGAGGTTAATAAATGACCGAGTCAGGCATCTGACCTCAACCCAACTGAGCATCTTCACTTACTGAAGACAAAACTTAACGTGGGCAGACCCACAAATGAGCAGCAACTGAAGGCAGCTGCAGTAAGGGCCTGGCAAAGCATCTCAAGGGTGATGTCCATGAGGTTCAGACTTCAGACCGTCTTCAGACCGACTGCAAGGGATTGGAATCCAAAAATCTAAAAATAATCCTCTTATTTATTTATAGTCATTCGTTTGTCCAATTACCTTCAGGCCTGGGTAAATGGAGGGACTATGCAAAAATGGCTGCAACTCCTAAATGGCTAATGCAGTATTTTCGTTAAGCTCCCCGAATTAATACTGAAAGTCTACACCTTCAAATCCACTTTGATTGCTCTACTGCAGTGGCATACAGAGGCAAAATTACAAACAATGCCAAATGTCCAAATACTTATAGACCTTACTGCATATTAACGAATTCAATTCCAAAAAAAGGAATGTCTAAAGTTAATCAAGGAAAATTGTCCTAACTTAACTGTACATTAATGTAACAAGATTCTTAAGTAAATTCAGATCATTCTAGCAGTTATATTGGTATAAAATCTCAAAAAAAAAAAAAAAATTCTCTTGCAAAAGAAAAACTAGGCCAACCCAGCAGGTCTTACGAGGTCTCATAATTCATGACTGTGTCAATATGCCAGCAGCTCCTGAATTCAGTTAGCTTCAGCAGCTCTCTGATATTTATTTGACTTCTTAATGAAACAAGACAACTGCTGTAACCTCCTGAGCCACATGAACAGTAAAGGGAGCTAAGTACCTTGTAGGCTCACAATTACAACCCAGTCTCAAACATTCCCTGCTTCTCGGCTTGGTTTCCTGAAGGCAGCTCAGCATTCCTATCTGGTTGAGCATCACACTGAACACTCTCCCTACCAACTAAGGTGATTTTAACATCTATAGTAAGCTAAACGGACCAAAGAAAACCGAGTCACGTGTGTCTGAAACATACCTAATGGCATGTAATACTTCCATGAGCACTAATAACAGCTGTGATTATATTTGGCATAAACTGGATGTAGGCCACATCAGTGTTCAGACACTTAATATTGTACATTATTAATCCCTATTTCTATTATCCTTATCCCTATCTCCCTATTATGACTTCATTAAGCTCTTTAGCGGGGGATCTGCGTTCGTCACCAATCCCACAATTGCTGTTTAAAAAATATTCTGCCCAACTAAAGGATTATTATTATTATTATTATTATTACTGTTAATAATAATAATAATAAAAATCATTAAGTAATATAACTGCTGCCAAGTTGTTTCCAACTCTTGCCGACCATTTTGCTCACTTCGTTTCATTAGCATGATCTCTGAGCAAACAACATGAGGCTGAAATGGAGCCTAACAGGCAGTAAATGCAAGCGTGGCACTGGCACTATGTGGAAACCAATCGAACAGAAACGCCATTGAGCTCAGCTGTGTCCTACACATGACGGACACAAGCGTTAGAGTTCGCTAGCCTGGTTTAGGCACTTACACAAGGCTCTGCTTTGTAAGCACAGATGGCTCCAGAAAATGAGTGAGAAAGATTGGAGGGGTCAATAATGTGAGCTTGTGAGGCTGGAGAAGGAGGTCTGGAGCAGTTTAAATGGTCTGCAGGTGCTGGATTCAAACATACGCTATAGTTAGTAGGCGTTCTAACATATGATCTCATTATACAGAGTTGCAAGTTATAGACCTGGAAAAGTCATTTATTTCAGGCAGTCTGGACTTCGGTACGGTCTGCAGGTTTATTTTATTTTATTTATTTATTTATTTATTTATTT
>CM067484.1:31175313-31189278 GCA_034552555.1 Semaprochilodus insignis
AGGTCCTGGCATCTATCAGTGACTAAAGCAGATCCTAGTATTTAGCAATAACTAGAGCAGGTCCTGGCATCTATCAGTGACTACAGCAGATCCTGATATTTATCAGTGACCTCAGCAAGTCCCGGCATCTATCAGTGACTAAAGCATTTCCTAGTATTTAGCAACGACTAGAGCAGGTCCTGGTATCTTTCAGTGACTAAAGCAGGTTCTGACAACAACGACTAGACCAAGTCCTAGCATCTATCTGACTAAAGCAGATCCTGATATCTATCAGTGACTCCTGCAAGGCCTGGTATTAGTCTAAGGCTTATCCGAGGCGCACAATCTTATCAATACAGACTTCCTTCCCATGTTACTGAAAACAAAGTTGTTGATAAGACACTATCAGGACTATCCTAACACTCAGCTAGTACACGAACGAGTGTCCCAACACAACACAAGTGAAGGAGTGAAACTGGAAATGCCTCTGAAGAATGCCACCATCACATGCTGTATTAAAGGTAAATAACGCCTGTACAACAGCTAACAAGCCAGCTCGCCCCAGTAACAGGGGAAACCCCTACACAGTCCGGCCCACGGTCCAGCTTCTAAGAGGCAAAAGCTGTCCAAACAGAGTGAAAGACAGTCCAGCTAATGTCTCTGTAGCCTTAATGTCCCCTGTCAGCATATTAATAACACGCCCTGACTTACAGCAAATGACAGATACAGACAACTATTCGGCATAGTTAGTTCAGCGTTGGCCAAATGCTAATCATGCTAACATGCTTTCATCCAGAAACGTTTTCTCTCCTTTCCGCCGCTATTTTCACCGCTGCACTGACACATACTATCCCACAATAACGTATCCTCTCTTAGGAGTGTCTGTTAAAATGACTGTATATGAGGAAAACAAGAATAATCTCTTTTCTCACTCACCACACATGTCTTCGGCAACCGTCTCCAACTACTGCTGAGTGGAGTTCCTCCTCCGAGTGATTCAGTGTCATGCAAGTCCCGCCCCCCTCGCATTCAATTGGACGAGAGATCAGGCTGTGCCTCCGTAGACGTCTCTGATTGGTGGAGGTAGCTGTCGATGTGTCCACGCGCTACCTTGCCTACGGTGGCAGGTTATACGTGGCAGCCGGATGCGTCCATGATGTCGCCAAACACCTGCTTTCGTAGTGCCGTACCTGTCACCGCTGTCGTTATTAACGGCGATTTAAAGAGTGTCACGTGAACAAAGTGAGCCGCACCATCAAATAACGTAACATTACCTGCTCAAGTTACTGTACTGCGCCGGTACGTAGGACGTAGGATACGTAGGACAAATCTGATTGGATAGCAGAGCTAGCAGGAGGGAAGGGGAGCGGGGGAGGGGGGCATTCTGTGATGTAGGGATGGGCGATGCTGCACATTTTCTTTTGGCTTCAGTACCAAGTAATACCAAGGTTAACTTGATTGTAATAAGAGCCAGTAAAGTTAAATGAATACTGTTTATCCAAGTGTTTGCATTAGGATTAAAGGGGAAGTCCACCAAATTAAAAAAGTGGTTTCTTGTTAAATGCTCAGTTCTAAAGAAACTGACAGAATCGGAATAGTTTATAGTTCCCAAACAGACAGTTATCACATGAAATGATATATGCTGCTGATGTCTGAGACACTATTTTATGTTTGGCCTAAAACATATTTTGGCCTATAACATATCTCTTCATGGCAGAGGAATACATTCAGAACACTCTGAGGTGAATCAGAAGGGTACACAGTGGTCAGGTCATAGGAACCAGACATCTGAAGAGTTTAACCCCTCTAAAACCTACAGCAGAGAAGCAGCAGCTTTATTACTATATGCCGCTGTGAATGATTATTAATAAGCTGCCTGACGTTTGAGACATTGCTTCACAATAGTTTTGAAATTTTACAAAATAACCTTTTTAAAATTCATTGTAGAGAGGTGCATTCTGGGACAATTTTCCCAAAAGGTAACACTGAAATAAAAGTAGCACAATAATCAGCAACGACAAAAAAAAGATAAATTATTTTGCATCGTGGCCTTCAGGATATACTGTAGTGTAGCCTGTTAAAAATAATGCAACTTTAAAGGAGCGATATGTAAGATTTTTAAGTTTCATATCTTATGAACTGCAGTAAATCTATTTAAAGAGGCCTAATTATGCTATCTTTAAAGGAGCAATATGTAAGATTTTTGAGTTTCATATAATGAGATGCACTAAATCTATTTAAACAGGCCTAATTATGCTCTCTTTAAAGGAGCAATATGTAAGATTTTTGAGTTTCATATAATGAGCTGCACTAAATCTATTTAAACAGGCCTAATCATGCTCTTTTTATTTTATAACGATCCAAAATGAACTAAAAATCATCAACAGAGTGTATAGTAATTTGTTTTGACAGTATGTAAAAGACTCAAGAGGTGACAGTGAGTCACTGTAGTGTCGAGTTGAATCACTCCAACATGAGAGGACGAGGAAGTAGCACCGCTAACCTGACGGCGTATTCTAATTTCTCAGCAATCATGCTGAAGGTCCTGCTACGGCAAGAAACCACCGTTCGGCAATTGCCAAAAGAGATGATACCATTGGTGCTCTTGGAGAGCAGAGGGATGAAGTTTGATGGTGAACTCACAACATTTCCTCAGACTGGTTTGGAGTGATGAGGGCAGAGAAGGCACTGTGCTTTTCCTTGTTTCTTACTATAGGGGTCGACACGACAGCTTTCAGGTGATGTTTTGCTCCCTGTTGTTCGGAGTAAGAATTTGACAGGTTGCATCATCTCATAACGTACTCCTTTTATGACCAAAAAAGGCAGGAATGAGCACAAACATGTATCAATATTTTGGTGCATTGTTTTATTTTTGCTCTTATTACACAACCTTAAGTTCTACATTTATACAATGTCACAAAAGACTGTTGCTAGAAAACAGACAGGTGGACGCCTATCGCCCCCTGTTGTATTTGTGCGTCTTGAGTTATTGCAAGAAATATCGAGCAGAACACTGAAGTCCTATAAATATCAGAAGTGCACAATACTGCCACTGAACAAGTGGTGTTCACTCAACCTGAATATACAGCTAATACAGTATAATGACAAAAAAACAAAAACAATATTTCACTGACCCTTGAGTGATTAATTCCTGTGGGATATTTGGGGCCAAACACAACAGACATTATCTATAGGATTCATACGCATTTCTTCACTGAAGCAGGGGCGTGCATATCTGTCAAACAGCATATACTATATAACAGCTTTAATTATGGGTGTTTTTATTAACCTATAAAAATGTCAGTTCTGTCAAAATGCTTTGCTTCAGTCACGTTTTTCACGTAAGAGGTTCCTAGATTGGCCCCCTGCAAAAATGTCCCACTGCAACCTACTTAAGTGCTGTACTCAGGCCTACTTCACTGGACAGTAGCGAGAGAAGGGGCTGCTGGACACTGTAGGAGGCAGGAAAGCAGTCTGGATGAAAGGTTCCTTCTGACTACCACTCATCGCTGGGCTTCCTGTTCCACACCCTGGTCCTCATCCTTCACCTGTGAGAAAGCGTAGATATGAGGAGGATGGCGATAACCAGAATCAAGCATGTCGAGACACTCCAAAGCCGCCTCATATCATGTGATCAGCATGATGTGAACGTGAAGACCAAATGTATAGCTTTCCCTTTTGAACCAAACACAGTCATTAAGCCAAGGCTTACTTCCTTAGTGTTGCACCAGAGCCGCCCCACCAATTAGCACTCTCGTCAGTGAAGTCTTTTTGAGACCAAACTGCTACGGCTGAAGGGAAATACAGTACCCGTCAAAAGCTTAGACACACCCAGCTAAATGGATGTTGTTGATCTTAAAGACTCTACAGGCTCACACTTAACAGCTCCAACTGACGAGAGTCTGAAACAATACATATCCGGATACACCACATATACTCTTGATGTACCACAGTATTATATTTTTGCCATATCGCCACCTCTAATATAGATTTAGTTGAACAAAAAAAACTTACTTTTTTTTTTTATTCCATAAGTGCTATTTTATAGTTTCATGTCTTCACTTTTATTCTATGTTAGGAAATACATATGTTAGAGATGCATATTTGATAAATATGCATATAACAGCAGAATCATTTTATAGAGGTATATTTTATAAAAGCATATGTTATATATCCTCCTGTAAAGTTCCATTCTGGAGGTGTTTAAGGTGGACTGTATAATTCCATGAGTGCTATTTTATAGTTTGATGTCTTCACTGTTATTCCACAGTAAAGCACTAAGATACACATAAGGAGACCCTCCTATGAGTAGCCGTGTCTGAGCTTTTGACTGATAGTGTATGTTTGCTATGTTTTTCTGACAGTAGAAAAAGAATACATTAATGGCATTTCTGAAAATGAAATAAATGGTGGCCATCTCCATCTATCTCCATATTTTTCTTTTATGCATCATCTGAACACAGCAGCTGCTGTTTACAATGTGCTGTTTACATTTCATGATGAATAGAGAAACAGAAATGGCCCATAATTACTTGGAAAAAAATCTGGTTCCATTGACTTACATTAAGATGAAATCAGGTTTTTGCCCTCGCCTGTAAAGTTGCCATTTTAAAGATTGCTTTTAAGGTGGACTGCATAATTCCACAAGTGTTATTTTATAGTTTGATGTCTTCACTGTTATTCTAGTAAAGCATTAAGATAAACGTAAGGAGAACCTTCTATGAGTAGCCGTGTCTGAACTTTTGACTGGTGTTGTAGGTGTTGATTTAAGCACGAGGCTTTCAAGATGCTAACTGGTGGGGTAACAGGCTTCCTTTACTTGTGTGCTACATCAGCCTCCAGTGCAGAACTAACAAAGCAAGCTCTGTATTCCTGTTATTACAGATAGGCACAAGGGCAGATTTAGTGATTCTAATACTTTAATTAGTTCTTAATTAGTTGAGGCTCTGGGCTTCTGAGTGGCACAACCATTCATATTTCTCATGCGGAGAACGTTGGAATGATGGGGTCTAGATTTTTATATTTGCTTAAGAACATATTTCTAACACTTAGAGATAACAGTTCTTTGGATTTGTTCCTTTGCTCCTTGAGAAGGACACTTTGACACGAGATAAGACTTGTTTATACCCCTCTCCAATCTACCCTTCCAGACATTCTGGCAGCCTGCACTGTTAAAGTAGTTGACATGGCTTAAATAATTATTCAAACTCATCAGCTCCAACAAATTAAGTTACTTAAAAGGTTAAAGCTTAAATATATTTATATATGAACTATTGATACTTTCAATCAGACTTTTAAAGCAAGTAATGTCAAGTCAAATAGCTCAATTATTAGAAATGGCTTCCACTGATCTGGCGGTTCTGTATACTTTTGAATTAGTTTGGATTAAATTGAGTCAAATAAGCTCATTGGTCGAAGAAAATAGGTCACCTTGTGTGTTTAAGGTGGTAGTAACTTCAGGCTTCTGTGGGGTGTGAGTGACGGATCCGTAGATGGAGAAGAGGTGGTACAGTGCAGTGAATGTCTCGTTCCATGTGTGGTAAATGGCTCCAAAGCAGATGTTAATGATTGGCTAAAAGGAGTGACTGCATTTGGGTGTGCCAAAGACCATAGTGTGAAGGTAGTAGCTGAATCTGCAGGTGTATGGAAGCGTACGGTCATACGGGTCTACCAGCAGTGACTAAAATCCCAATCTACAGGAAATTCTCCTCGGAATTGTGCCAGGGAAGGCATCCACCAAATCCGGACCAACTGCTCAATTCTTTGATGCAAGAGTGTCTGAACATTGATGTGGCCTACATCCAGAAACTTGTCCAGTACATGCCAAAATTCAATTGCCACTGTTATTGGTGCTCGTGGAGGTATTACATGCTATTAGGTACGTTGCAGTCACGGGACTCATTTTTCGTCTGTGAGCTTATACTTTCTTATATACAGATTATGTTTGTCTGGCACCTAAATCAACCCTATTACGATAAATAGACAGTTTTGTATAGTAACAAATAAATGACTTGGATGAGACTAGAATCACTAACTTCTGAGGACTCCAGTAGCTTAATGCTTGTTTTCCACTCTGTAAGCTTTACGGCTGCTGGCTGAACTAAACCTGAAGACAAAACACCAACATCATAAAAATAACAAAACCATGTAAAAGTACATCCAAAATGAACATCTGAGGTGATGGTATGCCATGACACAAAAATAACACACAACTCTCTCGTCAGCTGCCTGAAACACCTCATTGGAATTCCAGCCGTTTTCCTTTGTTACAAGTTGGAACAATCTTATTCCTATCCCATCTACCGGTAAGTTTGGCACTCCCTCAAACAATGTACAGCCACTACCGGGTCTACCAACTTGTTCTACCTGACTTTCAGGATGGGACTCTGGCTGAAACAGGTAAGGCCAGATCTGATGGCATTTTATTAACAGTCACAGCAGTGTTTACAGCTGCACAGAAAAGAAGGGACTGTATGTGGACTGACACCAAGCTGACCAATCAGAGCACACTGGGCTAATTGGGAGCTGGGGCTTAAAGACACAGGAGCTCTAATAGAGCTGTTCAGACAGAGGCTGAATACAGATGTACAGTATGGGAACACACATTGAGTTTTGGGAAGACTGATGTAAATCTATTCTAGTGGATCCCAAATTGTGAACTCTGCCAGATCCCAAATTGTGAACTCTGCCAGATCCCAAATTGTGAACTCTGGAAACGAGCATAACCGGGTAATGTTTATTTTTTTTCATGTTATTGTAAAACATTTTTCTTATTAAATTTTATTATCTTTGTTTTTGGGGTATATTGCGCCACAGAAATTTTGAATGGGTGTTTTTCATACATTTCTAATTTTTAGATTAATCCTGCTGGGATGAATTATCCAACAGAAATAACATTACAAGATTATTTCCAGACAATTTTTTTAACTTCTGTAATTTTAAGGGAGCTGATCTTATGATATTGGCATGCTTGAAATGAGGAACATTACTTGCCAATGTAGAGACATAACGTGGTACAGAATGATGCATAATCTAGAGCAGTGGTTCTCAACCCTGGTCCTGAAGGCACCCTGCCCTGCACACTGGGTTCCCTGCTTCAACACACATCCCCCGGTACTTCCGAAAGGGCTTGTTAATGAACTGATAAGTTGGATCAGGTGTGCTGGGAGCAGGGAAAGCAGTAAAACGTGCAGGGCAGGGTTTCTCCAGGACCAGGGCCGAGAAACACTGATATAGATTATCACTTATCTTATTACTGTTCATTCCAGTCTGTCTCTGTGCAGCTGTGCCATTGAGTATTAACATGAAACAGTGTATTTTAACTGTATTTAGAACTTATTTTAAACTTGTTTAAACTTGTTTACTTGTGACCATTCAAATAGTTGGACTTCAGTTTACCTTATCTTATATTACATATGAAATAATGCAATATTGTATAACTCAAAATTCTATGGTAATAAACTATTTAATCTGTCATTCCGAAAGCGGTGACTGCAAACACATGCATTCATGACCTCCTGCTAGTGGGGGTTTACGCCATTTCTTCTCTTTACACGTGTGGAAGTGAGCCATTTCCAAAACCCTGGCCCCATACTTTACATGAACGAACAAACAAACAAACAAACAAACAAACAATTCAAAACACTTGAATTAAACGGAAAATGCTGGGAATTTTATCATAACCTAATGGCTTATGAGTGGGGCAGTCGTGGTTAGGGACCAGCTTTGTAACCGGAGGGTTGCAGGTTAGATACCCTGAACTGACAGTAACAACTGAAGTGCCCTTGAGCAAGGCACCTAACCCCCAACTGCATCCCGGGTGTCATGGATTGGGCTGCCCACTGCTCCTGCAAGTGTGCTCAAGGCCCCCTAGTGTGTGTGTGTGTGTGTGTGTGTGTGTGTGTGTGTGTGTGTGTGTGTGTGTGTGTGTTTCACTAATGGATGGGTTAAGAATGAATGATTGGCCTCACCTAATTATGTATGTCTTGTTTCTTAATAAGAGAACAATACAAAGAGGAAAACAAAACTTACGCTATTTAATATCATTCAGCAAGCAGTGTAATATGAAATTATTGCTCTTTTGTTCTCCTACCCAACAAATTAATGATGGCCTTCAAAGCATCAATATCATCAGGTTACTTGTCAATCATCACTGATATCCGATTACACAGCCTCAGCCACCACCTCTAGGCCTACCTGGCTGATTATGTGTCAGAGGAGGAAAAGGTGTAAACCTTCATCCAAAAACATAAACAATTAACTAATATCACAAAATAAAAATTCTACAAAACAAACAAAAAACAGTCACCATTTTAGTACTTTCAAGCCTTTCGTTAAAGGGGGTCTCACCTGTTCCACTCCCTCCACCTCGGGGACGTAGAACTGCAGCATGTTCTGGATGCCGCTCTTTAACGTGATGATGGAGCTCGGGCAGCTGGTGCACGAGCCTTGGAGCTTCAGCTTCACGATGCCGTCCTCAAAGCCCCGATACAGCACATCCCCGCCGTCCTCCTGCACCGTGGGTCTGCGAGGGAAAGCAGCAGAAATGTTTCTAATTAGTATACGTGTTCTTTTAAAGTCCTTCAAGTCTCCAACACGTCACTTACATACACTCTAATACAGATAAGCATAAAAAATTGAATTAAATAAAGTTATACTGTACAACGTTTGGGGCTTTGGAAACCTCACTGGTGTAAACGTATAACTGCATGCACTGGCCCGAAGAACCGAGTTCTGTAACGGGGGCTGTGTTTCGCACCTCTTGTATGAGTAGATGACTCTGAAGATTGCTTTGGCGTGTGATTTTAATTTGCAAAAATATAACTTAAGACTTTATAGGGAGATCCACATCATCGCACGCATGCCATATTCCAGTGTGGAATTTTTTGTTAACTAACTTTCATGTAAGAAATACATATTTATCTAGACCTACAGGCTTTAACTGAACCTGATTAGTTAAAACAGAACTTAGCAGAGCCGAGGGTATTGTTCACGGGCTGACAAAAATAAAAGTAAAACAGGTAAAGTCAGTTAGTGAGTGCAGCGGTACCTAATCCGCGTGTCCAGCAACTCTTTGATCATAGCGACGACCTCATCGTCGTCATCCGAGGGAGCTGAGGAACAAAGTTGTTGGGGTTACTTTTAAAACAAACTGCAAAGAGAAGGTACAGGTGAACTTCAGGTGGAAGCTGCTACTACTGCTTGAAGCTACAGCTGCAGTCTTTGAAGAAGAAACACGATCGTCTAATAAGAACATCTGGGGAAAACAATGAGAAATTCTGAGCAGGAAAGAAACTGAGAGGGAAATTTCTAAACGCATACAACAGCTTGTAAAGGTGGAACTCAAAGTAGGGGGGGCGACAGTACACTTGTTATCACTGTCCGACACACAATAAGCTTGACACTGGATTAGGTCTACGTGATATTGGATAAAACTGACATTGCAATTTCTCCCCCTCCTATATATATTATATATATTTATATAAAATTTATATTACACACACACACACACACACACACATATATATATATAAATTGCTATTTGTAAAAATATTCAGGATTTTTTTACCAGATGTCTTGAACAGCATTATTTTAAAATAATCTAGCAGTAAAATGACTGGGATGAAAATAATAATAATAAAAAGCTGAGCATTGACTTCCATCTTTTCTAGAACTTTGACGCTCTATAATAGGTTTCAGTGCACCAAACACAAAAGCAGGTTTGCACCGTGACTACTCTTCTCTATGCGTCAGAGAGGTCTTAAATCAGAGCCCAGGAACCGTGCAGGTTTTACTTTTGTATCAAGCAGCAAAAAAGTTGTAGCATGACCCGTTTTATTTCATCTGCCTTCTTAGACATTGGACGTCCTGCTATGTGCGTATTGTGCATGCGCACATTGTAATGACGATGCTGAAGCTATATATTGTGCAGCCCTATACTGGAAGTAACCTGAATTAGCATGACTCTAATTGGGCATGCAGATCTCTAAGCTCCATTAGAGAGTAGTAGTGCCATGCTAGCTAGCATGTTCTGTGTGTGTTATTGATTACACATTAAAAAAAAAAAAAAAAATAATAATAATAATAATTGGATTACTGCAACCCAGCTTGGAAAGTTTAACAAGCCGTCCCCATTCATATATTTGTGTTACAGGATCACAGCTTGGTCCTCCGAGACTTCTACAGTACATGCTACTTGGCTGGGTTTCCATTACTTGGTGAATTACAGGCAGTGCTTGTACAGCTAATATAACTCCAGTGCTAAACTAAACATGTCTCTCAGATGTCACATCTTGGCCGACTGACTGCTTTTAGAGTAAATCTGACTCTTTTAAAGGAGAACTTCAAAAACGCTAATGAGGCCTGCCACAAATTTAAGATAGCTGATAGCATAAATCTAAAAAGTCCATTACGGCTATTATCCGCTTTGTGTAAACAAGTGTCCGCTTTATTATAATTATATAATACAAACAAACAAACAAAAGAAGTCTTAGATCTATATATCTACATATCTTCTAGACGTAAACACAGCTCTTCAGGTATGTGAAATGTTCAGTTACAACAGAGAAATGCACACACTCAAATTCCTTTACAGTGGTGGTGATAGGAACCAGGGGTCTCAATCTAAATACAGCAGTTCTATTTACTATCCAAAACCACCAGTGAAGCTACTTGAGTGTTCTTTTGGGCTCTCTATTGCTTTAATATCTAGACCTACAGAAATATTTAGCCTGATCGCAAAACAGTTGCGAAATAATGTTTCAGGCATGAGGCACAGTATTTGTAAGAGTTTCATATAACAACTCTCCCACAAAGGAGCTTTTAGGAGCTCTTCAAACATCTGATCCCCATTCCGGCCACTGTGAACAATTCTGACTTGGTAAGTTTCTCCAAACTGCAGCATTTCCATCAAACCACTCTGAATGACCTTTCCACCATTTAAGAAGGCGCTGGGAATTTGAAACATCTGTGGAATTCCCTTTTAAATAACCAGATTTTCTCCGATTTAATAAACAAATAGGAAATCAATCTCACGATACCGGTGTCTGCACTTTGAGCCGCATCTTCATTCACAACAGGAAGTCCGGATGTGAAGAAGTCCATAATGGTAGCGAAAACGTCCGGCTTGATCACCTTCCACTCCACCTCTGAATTCGTCTAGTACCAGTAGAGTTCTGCGGTTAGTTGTTTTTACATGCTCATCTTTGTTGCTATTGTAGTTTAGGTGACTTCGTCCTACCTTCGTGATGGTTATGAAGTCGGGACCCAGGAACACACTTTTCACTCCGTCAATCCTGAACAGATGCCTGCAGAGAGCATCACATATTACTACCTTAACTGTTTAATTTTAATAATTAAATGGATTTTAATTAGCAATGTTTTCACTAATCTTGTTGATCTATCAGATGAAGCCTGGAGGCTGCTTCCTCTAGTTCACATGCGTCTTTTAATACTGCCGCTAAGGCAACATCACTGGACAGGAGAACGCTAACTGCTAATTTTGTCAGCTGACCGATGTCTGCTATGACTAGCGATGAGGGGACAGGGAGGACCATCCTACCAACCCAGAGAGAGGGAGGACACATATATTCTCTCCTGGACTCCCCGTAACAGATGGCTGGGGCATCAACTGAACTCACAACCCAAGATTACGGCCGATATTCGTGCTGAAATTAGGGCCGGCCAATATCGCAATGTTTATGGCTATGGTGATATAATTCCAACACAATATGTCTTTCTGCAAACTGCAGCGCATCATTACGCGTCTTTACGTGGATTTAGTCCAGCACAGTATGAGAAGCACAATATATAAAGCAACATGATAATCTTACAATAAATATCATATGGACTGAGATCATATTTAAGTTTTAAATGGGGCATATTTTGGGTCCAACTAAACAGAAATGAGTAATAGTAACGATGAAGTGCCCTGCAAGAGGTCATCACCTGGCTAGCGGAGAACAGAAGGCATCTCTGGGAGACGCAAAGTCCATCGTCCCCGACTCCAGCACGATACGCCCAGGGAGAAACTTCAGACTGTTTGGGTTTGGAGTGTCTTGAGTCTGAATAAACATGTTCCTCACTAGACACACAAAAATACAGAGGATATTACATGAGGACTGACACTTTACTAATACTACTACTACTACAACTAATAATAATAATAATAATAATAATAATAATAATAATAATGATGACGATGAAGACTTTGTTTTCCTGAATACTTTATGAGCCCCCATTCACTCTGTTCTTTAATGGTCAGCACCCCCACAGGACCACTACAGAGCACGGTCCAGAAGAGTCTGGACGCTTGTCTTCCATGCGTTTTCAGGGATGGCCCTTCTAGCTTCAAGTACAGCTCGGCTCGACCCGCCATCCCTGAAAACGCATGGAAGACAAGCGTCCAGACTCTTCTCTGTCCTGGCTCCCAGATGGTGGAATGAACTCCCACTAGCTGTCCGAACAGCTGAGTCTCTTGCAGTCTTCAAGCGCAGGCTGAAGACCCATCTCTCTGTAAAGCACTTAAGTGAGTGAGCACTAGTAGATGAGTATGCTGAAATACTTTGTTTTTAAACTTATACTGATCATACCCTTTCTCTCTAGGTATGAGTGCTGGGTTGGGTTGCCAGGTAGTGCACTTATGCTTTATATATGTCTGTGTATTGTTCTCTCTAGGTAGCAGCACTGGCCCTTGTTCAGGCAGTGTCTGAGCTCAGGGTGAGTTTTAGACTCCTAACCTTCTTATACTAGCTGGGAAACATTATCCGACAGAACGCTAAGCACGGTTGTAAGTCGCTCTGGATAAGAGCGTCTGCTAAATGCTGTAAATGTAAATGTATTATAATGTGGGTGGTGGATCATTATCAGCACTGCAGTGACACTGACGTGGTGGTGGTGTGTTAGTGTGTGCTGTGCTGGAGTCAGTGAATCAGACACAACAGATGAGCTACCATCTCTGACTGTACATCTACAAGGGGGACCAGCAAGGTAGTAGTGTCTAAATGAGTGGACAGTGAGTGGACACAGTGTTCAAACATGATTCACTGTAGGTACTCACCAAACATGGCTGTTGGTGCTTGTGGTACGTTGGTCCTCATGACTACCTTGCTGAAGGGAGGTCTGCTGAGCACTGCTGCATGGTGGTAACCACAGGCAGGAGCCCTTCTGTAAACAACACCCATCCAGCAAGTAAACAACCGCCTTCATGTTTCAGTTAAAGAGCCTTACTGAACGGATTACATATTGATTAGCACTAACACGTCATATCATAAATCAAGGCCCCATTATATCCAGTAAGCTTCATATTCGAATGTTCAGTGCCACCTTAAATGGCGCAGCAGTTTAATATTAGTATCCCATGTAAATGTAACTGCTGCGCCATTTAAGGTGGACCGGAAAAGTCCGATAAGAAGCTTCGGGAGAAGAACTTCAACAAGCTAAAGCTCACTGCGTCACTCAGAGCCCGCAGATATAAACTGCATATCTAACTATCTAACACTCATTCTTCACTGATTAAAGTCATGAAGTCAGAACTTACAGCGCTATTAGGAGTGGAGAGAGGTTACGCAGAACTCCTGCACCCTTGTACGCCGCCATGCTTGTGAGGGCTGGATGGACGTAACATGCGCAGTTCGTCTGCCTGGCAGTGCCGGTAACTGTAGCGCAAAAAAACAGCGGCCTCCAGCGGCCAACACACAAACTGCACCACACAGGCCTGTCAGAAACGGAATGATCGGTGATTTAGTGTGAATAAAATGAATACTGTCGCTATTTCAATCAGCGATGTTTTTCATAAAAATAATAATAATAATAATAATAATAATAATAATAACGTGTTAAATGCTATTATTTTTGTTATTATTGTTCTATAAGTACAGCAACTGTTGGATATCGTAAAACACGTATTTACTACTACTACTACAACAATAAAATCAAATATTATACATAAAATTATGTTAATAAAGTATGAATGACTGACACTGAAAT
>CM067484.1:31189581-31228065 GCA_034552555.1 Semaprochilodus insignis
CTTTCAGTTCTTTTCTTTTATTGTACACATCACGATCATGACAGTTGTCCACACGGGTGACTGCTTTGGATAACTTCAGTTTGTGTCAGCAGCTCTGTGCTAAGCCAGAATGATGTTCAACACACATGCACAACTCATCCCCCTCCTCAAACCACACACAGAATACAAAACACCCCCCCAAAAAAAGTTCAGATACGGACGTCATCAAATACCTCAGTTCATATAAACACAATACACAGATCTCATTACCACCCAGAGCTATTCATGGTCAGCTCTCTCTCTCTCCACTCACATAGAACCTCCTACACAACCTCGCTGTCTCCATACAGAGGCCCATGCTCATACAGACCAAGGCTAAGTGTCGAGGAACTTCACATCAGGTCATTGTTTAAGATTCACAGCAAACTCAAGTAGCATAACAGCAGGAGAATCCGGCTGGGAAAAGCTGCGACGGCCAAGACTTCAGACCAAGAAGCCCTGCAGAATACCTCCTGGAGTTCGGATGTATATACGTATACAGTCTTATGCAAAACTTTGAGCATCCCTGGTCAAATTATAATGTTACGACTGGACCAACAGAGAAACCTTGTGGAGAAACCTGTTTTTTTTGGCCTATTTATTTATTGATTTGTAATTTATTTGACAGGCCAAATAAAAAATAAAAACATATGTGTTGTTCATGTTGAAACAAAACCTCATATCTCCATCGGTACCATTTTAGACTGTTGCCCTTAACATTATAAGGATATTATAATATGCAAATGACACAACAAATGGACCAATAGAAATGGCACTAAATTATTGCAAAAATAATTAAAAAGCATGTTTTTTTTCTTACTCCTGTTTTCACACACACACACACACACACACACACACACACACACACACACACACACACACACACAAACTATATATATATATATATATGCGCACGCACACACACACACACACACACACATTAAGATTTTTAATTGCTGTGTGACATTTAATAGGTTGTAACACACAAAATGGTATCACAATAACAACAAATTATTATCGAATTGCCCACCTCTAATTATATTAAATTTTAAATGATTATAATACTTTATTAAAACAGACACAATAATACATCTTATACATTACTATAATCATTAATTCTATGATTTTTTTTCTATGATTTTTTTGAGAATTTGTTATTCTATAATGAATAAGAAATTCTCAAAAAAAAAAAAAAAAAAAAAAAAAAAAAAAAAATTATATATATATATAGCACAAATGAATGTAAAAGGAAGATAAATCTAGGCTATTTCTACTGGTCCATTCATCAGGACATTTTAACACACTGTAGAAAGAAGCTGGAGTTTATAAATGATCAATAAAAAAAAAAGGACACAAATGGAGAGACAGGGTAGTGTCCTGACAACGATGACATGGAGATCTGAGGTTTCTATGAGACAACATATAACAGGACAGCACATCACCCTTACATGATCATCAACACAGAACCTCTAATAGCTTAATCACTATACTGAAGATGACAATGACAACAGACAGTGTATTCAAATTCACAATCTACAGGTCAGTTTCTGTGCAATGTCATCCAGCATATATAGGAGTCAGGGTCCCAATACTGCCCCCAACGTCAGTTAGAAAATGGCACTAGCACGTTGTAACTACTATATAAATACAGCTCACTTCATTGCACTTTGGTGTTTATGTCATGTGTAAGTACAAGCAGGTTGTTACACATACTACGGAAGTTTAATGTAACAACATGCGGTTCTAAAGACGATCCGTACGCGCGACCGAAGAAAATGCTACCTAAATATGAAGTTATCAGCGTCAATATGAAACCCTCAGCAACGGTTAGACAAAAACTATGCTTCAGCGATTCGGACATTCGCGTTTCAGAAGGCCGCTTTCCAGTGATGTTCTGTCCATTCCGAAGAGCAGGGGGTCTTTCACGAGACCCCTGGTAGCTTGTGCGAAAAAGTGTTTTGACAAACAGTCTGTTGTAGTGTAGGTGAATCAAACCAAGTGAGAACATCTCCATAACAGCGTATATTGCGAGAGTACTTTCCATCATAACTATTAAGTGACGTTGGAGTAGTGCACCACACGGGCAGAGGTCAAGCTAATTTCAGCAAGTCGTAGGTCAGGAGGCAAGAGTCATGTGTACATTCCAATTCACACAGAAAAGCTTTTCCAGCAATTCCTAAACCAGCGTACATGCGACAGACGGGGTCTGATCTGTCAGCATAAAGCAATGCAAAAACTCTATTCAGCTAATTATAGGAACGCACCAGCTGTTTTTCAACCTGATCTGGACCATCTGTATCTGGGATGGCATTATCCGTATCGATCGGCAGGATCAGATACCAGAGAAGGAAAAATGAATCGGATTCAATCCTTGTCTTGAAATAGCACTCAGTCGCTCTGTGTGATGGCAGCCTACTGTCAGATGCTCATCTTGTGTGAACGAAAGACGAGTTCCATATTTAAAAACATGGTCTTCTTCATTAAATAGTTAAGATGAGAAACTCAAAAGTCATTTAAAGTGGCTGGATGTAAAATGCTCTATTCAGTTCACAGTGGTGATGACAGGAACCAGATTTAATGCCTCAAAATAACTCTTCACAGAAAGCTATTACAGGAAACGGCCATGGCTACGCTACCTGGTGCCTGGGAAATTGTATGACTACAGTTTTGAGATTAAGACTTTAGCCTAAAACATATTTCCATTCATTACTGGGGTCACCTGTAGGGCTTTGTAAGACAAAACACACCCCCTGAAATTCCATTATCAACATTACATATAAAAACTCAAATGATATGTAGGTTTACTGGTGTGGTTCCGGATATTAAATGGCTCTAGATATGGTTGTAGACATCACAACCTCTGGTTGCCATCACCACCACTGTATAGAAATCAGAGTCAGTTTTTATATTACATATTGAACCACTTTGAATGATTTTGTTTCCACCTCAACACTTGAACTGTGTAGACATTTTGAAAAATAGCTCATTTTAAAAGCTTAGTAGCTTTTCACGGAAAATATGGGATCGGTATGGGACAACCCTCAGAGTTCTAGAAGAAGAGAAAGTGTTTCCTACGGCTGATGATTCCAACACAAATTAGAAATCAAAACTGATTTACATTAAAAGCCAGTGGACGGATGATTCACGGCCTTTGACGAACCATAACGGATCTATTTCGTTTTTTTCCAAGTACAAGAAAAGGTGCCAGTGGTAAGTGATCCTACAACACAGACGAGGCAAATAGGTTGAAAAATGCTGGAAAATTCCTTCAGGCTCCTTTTAATATATAGGATATGTGCTAGGTCTCAAAAAACATAAGCTCTCTCAGCATAGAACCAAACTGAGGTAGGCAGAGAACACGACACAATCATGATTTGTCAGTAATATGGGAATGACACTGCAGGCTGTAGTCTACAGCCAGCTGTAGTGAATATCACCACTGGTATGTATGTATTTGCTTCATTCTTGCATAATATTTCATGTTGCGTATGCTAATATTCTCTGTGCAGCATATTGTCAAAGGCATTCACACCCAACTCAACATCCCTACCCCAAAGAAGCTTGGGCCTGCTTTAAAAGTAAGGCTAAAAAAAAAAAAAAAAAAAAAAGATAATAAGTTGGGTGCAATCTTGCGTGGTTCAAGCCCAGCTCCAGGACAGAGAGGACACATTGTCTTTTCAAGCTTTAGTGCATAGGGGTTCCTAGGGTTGATTTCTCAGATATGGATTAAGCCTAGTTCTGGACTGATTTGCAACTTTCGCCATTAGAAATCCCATTTACTCTGGGCTTAGGCTCTAGGCTCAATCTAGGTCTGGGAAACTGGGAGTGCTGAAGCATCAGTGCTTCTCTTGAGGGCCTTTAAGATGAAAGGGTGCAGAAACAAACGGATCACTAGCGGTTCCATCAGGTGTCCAGGAGTGCAGGGCAGCAACAGGGCCTTTCTTGCCCTTGCTTGACATTCCTAGTTGGGCCTCGTCAGGTTCTGATGCCAGGGGTCCCTCGTAATGTCTGGAATATTTAGTTAAAGCCTGTGGTCGGAAGGGCTGGGTGGTCACTTGACCAAGGATGCTCTGGTCATGGCTTCCGGGATAAGAGGCCACCAACTGGGGGCGATGGAAGGCAGATTGGGTCACCGGATGGGGGTACACCACTCCCACGGTTTGAGTTTCCTTCCGCCTTCCGAATGGGGCCTGGAGAAACACGTCGGGTTGAGGCAGGACTGGCGGACGGCGAAACGGCGCATTTGCAAAAACATCCCCATCACTATCCGGTTCCTGTGCAGTCTGGAAAGGTGCTTTGGAGAAGACGTCCGTGTTGGGATCAAGCTCTGAATGGCCGGTCTGTGCCTGGGATTGGGGCAAGTGGTTCTGAGAGTGCTGAGGTGTAATCAGAGTGGTCTCTGCAATGGCGCTGGGCAGCAGGTTTGAATATGTGTGAAGGTCTCCAGAAGCTAGGTTGTCTTGCTCTTCATCTTCGTCAGAGTCCTGCAACAAAGGTCTAGAACCACTGCAATCGTGGGTGGAAGCTTCGTCGCCACTCAGTCTCAAACTCTCCTCTTCCTTCCCCTCGCCTTCACCGTCCTCCTCTTCATCGCTGGAATGAAGACAGCTCTGACTGGGGTTTTCTGCTTCGCCACCCTCTAGAAGGGCTTGATAGCCATTAGCCTTCCCCTTTGCCTCTGCAGAACGAAGAGAGAACCAAAAGAATCGCATCAGTGAAGCAGCAAACGGTACTGCATTTAATATCTGAGGTAGATTCAGCAAGATGGCATCATGGGAACCTACCAAAAGATGACTAGCTTTTTCTAACATCGGCACGGGGACGCAATCCAACATAGCTTCCTGCTCAAGCACAACTACTTAAACAGGCACTGGAGTGCTAAATTGTATTGGCGACGCAATGAGCAAACTGTGCTGGACTAAGGCCCTTATGCGTCGAAGCTGGAGAACTTCAAGAGTGGTCTCAGCAGATGACCACAGAAAGAAACGTGTGCTGTTGTGATGCCATGTTGCTGATTCGACCCTCAAACATGAAAATCAGAATAGACAACACATGACAGTATTTTCACCTCGAGCCTTGTTCTTAGCAGAAGTAGTATGGCTACATTATTAGGCTCTTATTATTATGAAAGAAAAAAAAAAAGAAAAAAGAAAAAACACAATATAAAAACACATACACAATCACAATACGTTCGCAAGCAATAAACCACAAGAAGCTACGGACAAACACGGACTAAGTGCAACCCTACCACAGACAGACTACAGCCTTGTTTCCACACATCAGCATACGTATAACCTGAAAACACTGCAAATAAGTGCAAAGAAAAAAAAGCTTTTAAGTGAGTAAATTGTTACGCGCATGTGCAATTTTTTGGCGAGCCATAGCTTGGTGGTGGTCTTACCACTGCACGAAATGTAACGGTAGGCGGAACTAACACCCTACTAAGACCCATGGAAACAAGGAACGCAACACAGACACAAGCTAGACTGAATACATAGGTATGTAGACAGAGTGACTCTTACCTTGAAACTGTGGACAATGGGCAGTGCATGCAGGAAAGGGTTAACAGAGCAGCACACTACAGCCTAATATTTAATCTCCAAGCGAGCCCCCCCCCCTACTTCCCATTGACTTCTCTTGGGAGTCACAGAGTCGCCAGATAAGAGCTGTTTAAATGGGACTGCTGCCATCATGCAGGCTCTTGTTTAGAGTAAAAGCTGGGTATGGAGAAAGCTACGTGAAGATGCTGGAGTTGAAAAAATGAGCTCCTAGAACCATATTGTGCAGGTATTAGGGGCTAGAAGATACATGAAGGGGGTCCGAGATCCATGAAGCATCACTGCAAGCTTTTAGAAACTGGCTTTAGAATAGTACAGCTCAATGGGCTTGGAAGAGAACGCTAACTGGCAACTCTGGGTTACATTCTACTCACCCATACAGAGCAAAGCCAATTAGGCTACTTCGGAGAGGCATTGCTGGGAATCTAGCTTGAAATCTCCCGAGGATGACTGTTACCAGTAAGTGTCATGACAGCTTATGTCGCACGTGTTATGGCATCTGCCATGACACGTTTATAGCATGGTTATGTAAATGTTATGCAGCAGGGTTCAAGTAAAGTGTCACCACAATAACAAGGTACCTAGAAGACTTTCAAGGCTCAAGATATTGATCTGAATTTTCTATGGAGAGTAAAGGAAGCTTTTTAAAAAAAAAAAAAAAAAAATTAAACACAGGTAAAAACAGATTTTACTATCATTTCATTGTGCTAATATGTTCAATTGTACATATTTGGCATATTTATTTATTTTGGATGCTTACACCAAACCTACGCCTTCTCACTTGCACCCATACCGAAAAGACAAGCTCCGCCCAAGGGTCCCGAAAGTGTTCGGACACCCATTCTTTAGTGAATACGGCTACTTTAAGGTGCTGACACAGCTTGTATAATCTCAGTAGAAGAGCACTGACCAATAGAATGGGAGGCTTATTCTGTTGCACGTGAGGTCATGCATCGGCTACGGAGGGCTTAAAGCACCCCAGCATTGGGCTGTGGAGCAACCAACCGACTCCTGCAGTGACGGAGCTCTGTGCAGTACCTTTGAGATAAGTTGGAGTAATCCAGAACTGATTATCCAACATCAGTTCCTGACCTCACTAATGCTTCTGTGGCTGAACTAACGTGACTATGTAGACTGTGTGCAACTAAATCCTCACAGCAATGTTCCAACACCTAGTGTGAAGCAGAAGAGTAGAGGCTTCTGGATATATGGTTTGTATCCGAAACTGTGAAACTGTGTAAATCAGATTCTAGCTCAGATTTCCGATTCAACGGCGAACGCAACTTCAAACAAAACAAAACTCAACACACGCCCAAAATCCATTGACATTTACATGTTTATTCACCATCCCACGCTTTTTGAAATTCATGTTTATCATCATCAACATCATCATCTCATAAAAATAGAAGGAACACGCTGATAGATAATACATCTTTTCTCCAGATGCACGAAACATCTGCGGTCAAGTAATGAACAGATTCATTTCATCACCGTACCATTATTTTCTCTTTATGCTGACTGGAATATGCAAGTTATACACCGCAAACCACAAAAAGAGTCGGACTATCAGCAATGCTAAACTACTCAGCCACGCCACGGGGTGTATGTCTACGAGTAATACGGAGCACTACTGTAGAATTGCATAGGTTAGCCACACTGAAACCTGCCAATGACCTAACGACATGTACTGCAGACAGGGCAGGGGTAAAGGAGACGGGGACAGCGAGAGGCTGACGGGAATATACAAGTCTCATTTACTATATAAACATGATTGTAGACGATTTACTACATTTGCGTCAACACTATCGTACAAGAAAAGATAGAACGGCATTCACTGACTTCAAACAAGCAACTCAAAGTAGACTACACTAGTAACAACATCTCGATGGAAACGATGCCAGTAGTGCTTCCACATACGCAAACGTGTACTGGTTATGAATGGCAGGCGGAGCGGAGCTCTCGATATGTGATGGTGATTACATAAATCTAAAGCTGAGGGTGAAGAAACTGTGCTTGTGCCCTACTTGGGCCCACCCGGCTCTAGACTGAAATGATGCCTGTATACTGGCTATCAAAAGTTTGGGGACACCATGCCTTCTATGGAAAATTTGAGCAATATTTCATTTCCACTGTTAATTTTCCATGAAGCAAGCTTCCTGCTTGGGATACACTTAGCTTCATGTTCATAAGTGTCTACACTGGTATGAATAATCACTTGGCAGTTTTCTTTTCAATAACGTTGTTGTTTAAAGCACACGCTGAAACTCTCAAGGCTGTCATGATCAGTGTACTTACCTCATATTCTATATTTGTATGTTTGAGTTTTACAGTAACTGGTTCCTGAATATCACCAGAGCAACATGTTAAGCCTGTGTACTGAGCTGTTTGCCCACAGGCGTAGCTGACAGCCACGAGAAAAGGGTGGGAAGACTGTGTGTGAACCTCGCACGCCAAAGACAGCCACGAGTCACAGCGTGAGGAGGACAACAGCAGCGAGAAAGGGCATGAGCATGGCGCTCAAGTCCCGAGCCTTGCCTCCTGTTCCGGATTGTACTAGGCCAAATGTACCACCCCTGATGTTTGACCCCTGTGGCTGAGCAGCGGAGCAGAGGGCGGCGACTGGGAGGTTAATGAGTGTCATCTGACGTGAATGTGTCTTTGGCAGCGTGGGCACCTTTAAAAGGAGCGAAGGGAGAAAACACCAGCAGCAGCAACAAGTAAAGAACTGACACGTCTACATGAGAACTACATGAGGCTACTGAAATGCTGGCCAGCTGTTGGTTTCGGTTTGTGCTTTGTGCGCCTATGGTGTCTTTTCTCCTCCCAGGTTAGCACATGGCGTGCTACAACGTCATATACATGACATTTGTAACCGAGAGATCCAGCTGGTGTGGGTTTCCTCTCTCTCAGTGATTACAGCGCCCCCTTGTGGACCTATTCTAAAGATTTCTACTCTAATGACCTTGAGTAATCACTGAGCCAGCTCCTGCCATTTACCCAGCATTCAAACACGTGACAGTAGTTGCTAGCCCAGTGGTTGTTTAAGGAGCTGTATAGTTGGAAAGTGAGTGCTCACATGGCAATAAACAAGTAAAATGTGGATTTTGGGATGGCTTAGTTCCCAAGGAAAGGCTTCGGTCAGTTGATCCATGTTTGCACCTGCATGCCAACGCGGCAAGCTAAATATGTTAAACTCTTGCAATCACTCATCTAAAGACATCAAACGAAAAACTACATTTTGAGGTGTGCCCAAACATTTGAGAGGCAGTGTAATTTTCCTGCTGCAGTGTGAGGGACGAAAACTGAACAGAAAAGGAATGGAGGTGGATGTTAGAATGTTCAAAAGACCATGAAATCTCAAAAACCCAAAAAAAAGAAGAAAAAAGAGAAAGAAAAAGAAAGAAAAAGAAAGAAAAAGAAAGGGGCAGCGACCTCAGGAAGTCAATTCCATCATAAGCCCAGTACAACAAAGGAAAGGAAATGAAATCTGGAGAAACACTGTGTCTCTCTCTCTCTCTCTCTCTCTCTCTCTCTCTCTCACACACAGGAAAAATGAAAAGAAAAATCAATGTACACACAACAGAAAGACAACGCATCCAAAGTTAAAGCTTTTTTTGTTTTCACTCACAGTACTCAATTCCAGTAAACACCTTTAAAGAGCTCTGACAAAACCGATATGCAATAGTCCCCTTCGTTAGTAGCTCATTTATCCACAGCAAAGCAAAAGTAGGGCTAAAATGGCTCATTCTTGGAATAACAGTAAAATACGGAGTAGGAGAGAGAGGGAAAGAGAAGAACAGATAGCAGATCTATACACTTTCAAACAGGTCTTTCATGATCTATTACAAGAGGAGTCATTATAACAGATTTCATAGACACGTCATACATTCATCTATAACACCATCAACAGCTACGTTTAATGTGAACATAAGATACTTTGCACTTGTTTAAAGGATTGATACTTACTCTGACTACTCCTTTAAAGAGCAACATCAATGACCTTTTGACCTGCCTCCTTTCTGTACTCTACTCTAATATTCTGCGTTACTGGTGCCAACAATCCTGACCTAATCCTGGCCGCAGCACACAGGAAAAGAGATTGTCCGAACCAGCAGAGCGTTAGCTATTCTACCATTAAGGCAAAAATAATATGACCGAAATATAATAAGAAGTAGAACAATTAGAAGTATTTGTTTGTTATATCGATATTGGTTCCTTATTACAAAATCATAGTCTGAACTAAATTTCATCAGCAAAGGTCTGTAGGTAGAGCAGCGATTGTTAATAAAACATATACTTCATGTATTTATAGAATTAATATAAATAAGTGAGACCTGGTTTTGTTTAGAGTGCATCATAAATTCAGGCCAGTTATCCATGTTGCTTTGTCTGCACCACTTTCCATGCAGCCAAGTTACTTGAGTGAAGGTGTCTCAAACATGATGGTGTTTGGGTGTGGCAGACCTTTAAATTATTGGCTGACGAGAAAGATTTGCGATAATAGGCCAGAACACCAACTCTAAACAATGTTCGATGAATCTCCGACTCGGCTTTTATTTGACGGTACTTAGTATCTTATCACTTTGTGCCAGTGTCTGTTTCAGAGTCTGGGACATCATGTCTGTAAAGCCTTGTACACTACATGGTTTAGTCCTGACAGATTATAAAAAGCCCAGGTTTCTCACATTATCCGACTGGTTTCTGCAGACAGCAGCAGTTTATTGGGCAGCTGAAATACGGGGGATCAAGACTATACATCTTGGGACCACCCACTACACAACTATTAGGTTCTTGCTGAACCGAACTTGCAAGCTGATGCAAACATGCATTCTCCTGTTATGAGGAGATTCAAATGAACAAATGTGGAGCGGCATGTACTCCACTGTCACATGTGACATTCTGCCATCTTCTGGCATCCGTTCAGATTGAGCTGACCAGTACATAAGATTATGCCCGGACGGGGTTGAATAATTTAAACGCATTTCTTATACTCAACTGGTCTGAAATGCGATCAGGAGTCTGCCCCTTTACTCAGTGTTCTTTCCCAACTGTCCATTCCCTCTGTCCCAAAATGTGCACCCCAGTGCCAACCAGCTTAGCCAAACTGAGAACTGTGGCTGAAATTGGGGTAATATAGCGTAAACCCAGTTGAAGTAAATCCGCTGACGATTCCAAGGACATCAC
The DNA here is from genome assembly GCA_034552555.1 of Semaprochilodus insignis. Taxonomy (NCBI): domain Eukaryota; kingdom Metazoa; phylum Chordata; class Actinopteri; order Characiformes; family Prochilodontidae; genus Semaprochilodus; species Semaprochilodus insignis. Next base: position 31,200,342 of record CM067484.1, read on the forward strand.
TGATGTGTCCAAAAGCATCAGCAGATGTGCTTACAAAGATACAACCACTACTACTTATGATTATAATACAGCTAAATTTTCTCCAGTAATTTACAGCCGGTCCCTAACGGTAGCAGTATACTTCAAACAAAAACGATGAGGGCTGAGACATGACAGTGCTTCTTCTGAGACTCCATTTCTCCATTTCCAAAAGCCAGATATACACAGTCGAGTCACATTATTGTGACCACCAGCTACTATCCAGAGTAACCGCTGTGTGCAGGATGGACAGCAGCTAGATGGGCTGGGAGTGATTCAGTAAGGTCCTGGTAGGTTGTCACAGGTATCTGGAGCCATGCTCACTGCAGTGCATCCAAATGCTGCTGGAGGATGCGTTGGGGAGGATCCACAGAGCGAACATGACGTTCAAGGTGGTCCCACACCTTGTCTGGGGAATTAGGGGGGCAGGGTAGTACTTGGAAGTCTTGGTCATGCTCCTCCAACCAATGTTGGACATTTCTAGTCATGTGACATGTCACATTGTCTTGCTGGGAGATCCTAGCCACCCCAGGGAAGACCATCAGCATGTATGGGTGTACGTGATCTCCAAGGGTGGATACATACCCAAACCGAGAGCCTTGAACATGGGTGAGTGGGCCCAGAGGATGCCACAAAAACGTGACTTCCGTTGCTGTTGCCGTCGAAAGAAGGAAATGGTCATAATAATGTGCTTGACTGTGTAATAACAACCTAACTACAATAACTAGCATAACAGAACACGACTGACACTTATCCAGCAGTAGCAAGACAGCTAATGTAATATAATAAAAATTAGTTTTTTAAACCACACCCCTATTGTATACTGATGTCACGCCATGTGATTCAAACCCTACATATTTTTGTCACATTTTTCCGTAATTACATTGATGTTGCTCTTTAAAACAGAGGAGATATGAACATGGATTTGTGAGATCATATATGAACTTACAGCCATTCAAACAACATGGTGGAATAAACTTGACACTACTTGACTTGTGCACATAAAGCAAAACATGGAGGATTTGGTTGAGAGGTAAAGATAAAAAGCACAAGGAGCAACAACAAGCGAAAGGGAATGAATGAATAAATGAGTTAAGAGGCAGAACAAATCAGTGAATGAAAAAAAAGTGAGCACATATCCAGGATCTGACCTGAGAATGCAAATAAAGCTTCCTAAGTTCCTAAATTCTGACCAAAGGTCTTAGCGATCACAGAAGCGCATACACCTGAAATACTGCTGATATGTCTGACGGCGCATGCAGAGCATATACCATAGCTAGAAAGAGTACTGGCTGGGCCTCAGCTCATTCTAAGCACAGCAGGCAGGAGTATATGCCATCATGAGTAGCTTCAAGATTTGTAGTACTGCGATATGATATGTGACATCGTCAAGTGGAGACGTCTGGTAAAGCTCGGCAGTAGAGAGATTCCCCTTGACGCTCTAATTCCTGCCCTCCTACCATCATGGGCAGGATGGGAACGTGCTATTTAAATTCAGTAAGAGTCATGCAATATGATAAGAAGGCTGGCATGAGTCTTCAGACAGGTCACTGCTTACGTTCTGCTTCGAAAGGAACACCAGATCAGCTTAAAGCGGTGAATCAAATGAACTCCAAATGTAGTTGATCAGGCAAGGCATGTTTGGCTTTCCAAGTCTGGACATAAAGGACAAAAATGGACAAATTCCATGCTGCAAGATGCTACTACTGTATACAGTATATCATATAGCATATTCAATATTAATTAGACCATCAAAACAAGTTAAATTAACTTTTAGAAAAAACTAAACAGGGAACCCACAAGTCCAGAGTAGCTTGATGTGAATTGATTTGTTCTAGATAACTTTGCCGACTTTTCGCCCTAGTTGTGATAGGAACCAGACGTCCAAAGCATTTAGAAGCAATCTCCCAGAAACGTATTATATCAAAAGCTTACGAATACTCTACCTGTGCATAAGAGTTTTGAGAGAAAAACTGCCTTTTAAAAACACACTGACGGTGGAGAGCTACTGTAAGGCAAAACTGAAAAGCTCCCCAAAGAAAAGCTATTTTTACCCCCAAAATGTCCTCCTATTTTATCCTTATTAACTTAGAAGACACATGTAGGTTCGAGTTTGACCAGCAAATGAAATTGCGGTTCCTGTACTGTAGACATCATAGGATCTGGTTCTCATCACCACCATTATACAGAAACCTAAATGGTAAGTTGCAAGTTTCTCTACAACACACTCAACCACCTGTGAATGACTTGCTTTAGGGGTGTAACAACGCGTCGTAAAATTATGGTATCGCACGGCAAGAAAGCGACAATGTGAATCGTAGAGACGTGACAGCTGGCATTACTTTATCTATCTATTACATATGCTATCTAATAAAACTGCACTGGTTAATGATCAGCACCAATGATCGCTCCAGCTCCCTCCCTGCCTCCCAGCTACAGTGTCATCAAAAAGTCATGCAACTACATGATTATAGTCATCATTTTCCTTCATTCAAGTTATTATTTGCAACATACTGAATGAATACGGAATCGTGGACCCAGCATTGTTAACCGATCATGGGCTGAGAGTATTGTTACACACCTACTTAGTTTACATCTCAGAATAAGCAGAATTTCCCTTTAAAAGCTGAGGCAAATCTGCAATGCCCTTACATGCCATCAGTTTGCAGCTACGATTATTGGTTAGCTACAATGGCCTTCTACCCACATTGTACGCCGACACTAAACATGTCCTGGCTGATCAACCACACTTGGGATAAGGGAAAAACTAACGTTATCGTCGTAAAGTGCACATTTAAAATCTTAGATTACTGCCGTGTGTGGTTAGAACATTATTCTATGGATCAGAAGCGGATAAAGCATGGGCAAAGTGGCATGGAAGTGACATGGAGCAACAGGAAAAGAATGGCACACTGTATTGGACGGACAGACAGACAGACATGGGAGGGGGAGGGTTTTCAAGTCAATATAAAGGGTAAACTTCAGGACACAGCCTTCTGGGATGCGGTAAGGTGTTTCGAACCATAGAGTTTCATCTGTGATCTAAACTCTGGCTATGTTTAAGAATTGCACATTTCCCCTGCACGTTTCTCTGCCTTTCTCTCTCTCTCTCCTTCCCTCCCTCCCTCCCCCTCTCCCTCTCTGTGTCTTCTATAAGTCGATGAGCTGGTCCACCAGCAGCAGGGAGCAGGCCAGATTGGGAAGAGTGGTCTCTGAGCTGCCACTGTTGCTACCACCTAGAAGGTGCCAGAAAGATGCAGAGACAGAGACAGAGAAAGAGAGGGAGAGAGAGAGAGATAGGGGAAAGGATGAGCAAGGTGATAGAGACAGATGGGAGGTTGAAAATGAGGAAAGAGATGGAAAAAAAGGGAAGAGAAGAAAACAGAAAGGAAATGCGTCAGATGGAAAGGATGAAGAGGCATGCAGAACAGAAAAGACAAAGGGGAAGGAGAAGGCAAGAGAGCAAAGATTAACAGCAGGCATGGAACAGCATGAAATAAAGAAAACAACCAAATCATTCAAAAGGTCAGAAAGAAAGCGAATCGACAGACGTGAATATTGTGGGGGAGGAAAGAGGGAGAAAAATAAAGAGAAAAGAAACGGGAGGTTATTTGTGAGTAGCTACAGCACTTCAGAGATGGTCAGAAAAGAAATCTCATGTTTTGCTCCACAGCGTTACAGAGTATGTACAACTTTCTAGGAATCCGCTGAACACCAGGTATGCTAGTATAAGCCCTGAAAGGAGGTGCTGCTTTCTAGGAATGAGCTGCTGCCTATGACATGAGCACTGGTGGCTGAGGTAAATGTTAGTACGGGTGGCTGGAGGTAAACTAAACTAAGATGGCCATTCACCTCAAAACCTTACCTGCAAAACCTGAACCACAGTGCTGCCAATTATCTAGAATGATGCTGTGAATGGGGGCAGGAGATGATATGTTATGGTTCTAGCTTTGACTCTGCTGCCTCGCACCCGTCCCTTACCTTGGTTGGGGGTTTTGGAGATGAGGACTGGAATAGGATCGAACTGGCTGTCGGGGCTTTGATCCGGGGCTGTGTCCAGAGCTGAGGAGATGATTCAGGGGGAGAGGAGCGAGTTAGAGTTACCAGGAGAGAGGAAAATGAGAGAAATAGGAGAGACAAAAAGAAAGTGACAGTGGGGAAACAGGTTAATGAAAGTGAGAGGGAGAGGAAGGGCACTGATGAAAGAAAAGCCAGGTCAGTCTGAATGTGGAGGTTGTTAGGTAAAGCCTCAGTGATGCTGTTGGCTGATGGTGCTGATGTGTGGTTAAGTGGACCTGTTCGTTCTGAACTGCTTACAGAGGTAAGTGACTGTTAACTGTGATATAAGAGTGTGTAAGTGTTTCCCAAGACTGTTTTGTTTCAGGTCAGATGTTAGACCCTACTAAGCTTCAAGTGCAAATGAGATTGATTAGAAGCTCATTTAAAGAATCAACCACCCCTGCAGGTCTAAGCGATATAACCGGATGTTGCTGACGATGGAGAGTAGTTCTGAATTACTGGGTTACTCAGCAATACATTGTTTAATATGAAAGATATCCATTTAATCAGTTACTATAAAAAAGCATATAAAGTATAAAAACAGACAGGTCAAACCTGCTGCAGGCCATGTATACTTGTTTCATGGTAAGGGGTGGCAATATTATTAATATTCACAATTTTTTAAACGGGAAAATATTCTGCTAATTGTGTTTAAACCTTGGGGAAGGGAACCTTGATACTGGATGATTTCATTGTTCAGGTACTAACATAAATGCAGCCTAAAGGCCGATATACCCCGAATGCTATGCAGATAAATGGCCAGTGACTCTCAGTTGCAACACACCTACATGCTTTAATTTTGGAATGTTGTTCATATCACAACAAAAGCTAACGAAGGGGCAGAATGCCTTCAAGTCCAACAGACACGTCGCCATGTCAGCTACAGAGACATCCGGCCGTTGGTGACAGTTTGCAAAAATCAAACAGACGGGGAATAAAATACTGAGTCATTTGTTATGTGCAAGATAACATCCGTCATACACGTGCATGCATTCATTTCCTGTCATCCATTTTTCCAAACACTGCATTCACTGGAGAATGTGCGTTAGGTATCCCACCCCAAGCGTCGTGCATTTGTCTTACCCGAGAGGGGCTGTACATTGGCCAGCGAAGCAGAGGTGAGCTGGTCCAAAGACGGGGCAGGGGTGGAGCTGAGGGGGGAGGCCAGCATCTGAGCCCCAGAGGAGGGAGAAGAGAGCAGGGGGCCAAGCAACGAATCCCCTACACCCAGAGAGTCTGGAGAGAAGGAGGGAGGAAGACGGCCAAAGGAGGGAAAATAATTCAATGTGAAGTAAAGGATGGGGGTCGGGGGGAGGAATGAAAGCATGGTGGGATGAAGGCAACAATGTGGAAAAGTAAGAGGAATAGGGTGGTGGGTAGGACAACATTTAGGCAGAGAAGAGAGAAGAGAAAAGAGAGAAAGAAAAAAAAAAAAGAGTGAGATGTTAGCTGGAGCAGCAGTGTGAGAGAGAGGCCATTCTTGTAGCTTTTCTCCTTTGAGAATAGCCTTGACACTTGAAGCACTCAAAGCACAGGAGAGAGCTGTGGAGTAGACTGCTTTCAAAGCCAAACAACCATTCCCCGTCAAACCACAAGTGCACTCAGCTTTTCCACAACAATGGGCAACACCTGAAGGCACTCAAAGCTGCTGGACAATCAGCCGAATGGAAAAACGTTACTGTATCACAAGAAGGAGGCAACGTTTGCCCAGTTCTTGCACCAAACTGAGAGCAAATTGAGACAGCACCAAGTGTCTTCATGCTACTGGCTAAGATCACTCTGTATGGCCACCAGGTGGCACTGGCGAGCACCCGAAAGACTCTCAATTGAGAAGAGGAAGGGGGAAGCAAGAGGAAACACAAAACACAGCCAGCTGAAACTGCACTGATGGATTGGAAAGCCTGATAAGGAGTTCAAATTAGGACTGAAGTCCTGAAAGGAGCATCCATCTGATGATCGCCCTATAGGATCGGAAAGCCTGATAAAATTGTTAAAGAACATCAAATTAGACTCAAAGACTGATCAAATGCCGGATGACCTCGCTGGAAACAGTTTCACGGTCTTGTCATCGGCTGAAAAAACAACTCATAGCCACTGGCTAATTAACAAGTGATGACAGGAAGCATCATGAGCTTATCTTCGGTTAAAGCCTGCCTTCTCCTTTACGCAGATGACTGCATTCAATTTCAGTGAGAGTGCAGAGCAGAAAGAACTCCAGGCATTTATACTGAGCAAATATCCACATATTCAGCATGGTTTAATAACAGAATCACCACACCCACTGGCCAAAACAGTGGCTTACAGCAATGGTTCAAAACGCTGGCTCGGGAGCACCTCTGTCCTGAACTCTTTAGAAATGCCAGTGTGTTGGTTTGCCTGAGAACTGTATCTTAACTGTATCTGTACCTAACGTCAGCCTGGCCTGTTTAACAATAAAAGCTGCCCTGTTTACTTTCTAAAGACGTGAGGAGAAAGGCCTCAAAGAGGTTCTCATATTTCCGAGTCCAAAGTCCAGCGTAACATACTCGCAAATACAAGCAAAACCTCTACATTTTATAGTTCTGTTAAACCGTAAAACGCCAGTTGTTTTGAATTGTTGGTGTGTTCAGAGAATTCACTAGGGGTGGCTCGATACCATTTTTGCCATGTCTGATACCGATAGTGATACCACAACCTTGAGTTCCTGCCGATACCAATACATTCTGATACCAATCTTTTCCCCCTCTCTTAAACAAAGGAGCTGCTAGAAGTACATTAGTCTGGATTTGTTTGGATGCACTTTGCTTAACCAGTCGTACCTTATCCACAATAGAGAATCTGAATAATGGCGCCTGGACGAGTTCTCGAGTACATGTACAGGGGTTGGACAATGAAACTGAAACACCTGGTTTTAGACCACAATCATTTATTAGTATGGTGTAGGGCCTCCTCCTCCTTTTGCGGCCAATACAGCGTCAGTTCGTCTTGGGAATGACATATACAAGTCCTGCACAGTGGTCAGAGGGATTTTAAGCCATTCTTCTTGCAGGATAGTGGTCAGGTCACTACGTGATGCTGGTGGAGGAAAACGTCCTTCTTGGTGGTATGCTGACATTACCCTGGATACATCACAAAGACTTGCTGTCTTGGTCACAGATGCGCCAGCAAGACGTGCACCAACAATTTGTCCTCTTTTGAACTCTGGTATGTCGCCCATAATGTTGTGTGCATTGCAATATTTTGAGCAAAACTGTAAAACTGTGCTCTTACCTGCTAATTGAACCTTCACACTCTGCTCTTACTGGTGCAATGTGCAATTAATGAAGATTGGCCACCAGGCTGGTCCAATTTAGCCATGAAACCTCCCACACTAAAATGACTGGTGTTTCAGTTTCATTGTCCAACCCCTGTATTTAGCCACAACTAGAACGGTGTCTCTTCAGACATGGATTAAATGTGGACGCAGAAGTTCCGTAGCAGCTATTAGCCAAAGATAAATGTCTGTGTCAGAATGATTTCTTGAACCAGACAGATATTCATTTTTAAGATTTTTAAGATTTATATATAGTTCATTCAAGCACTTAGTTGCAAAGCACAGGACTATAAAACTGCATTTGGTCTCTTTTAGTACACACAGTTCACCGACAGTTCGTGTTTCTAATTTAGCAGTACCATTCAGGCCAGTTGGGTTTGGGCTTGTATTTCTTGCCTGTCAATTCAACCTCTTCCCCTCTAGCCTAAACACATCAACCTATACATTTATGCATTTGGTGGACACTCCTATCCAGAGCGACTATCGGTTTATTCACGTTACAGACGTAGGCCAACATAGCATTAGGAGTCTTCTCCAAGCACACATAGCACGGTGTGTTTGGTCACCAAGTAGGTAACTGAACTCAGTTCTGCCATGTCAAAGACAGCCATGTTTTCCACTATGCTGTACCAACTGACCCAACTAATCCACTAATTAACAAGTGACTGTAAAAACACTCAAATGTAAAAAGCGATTAGTACTTCAGGACCAGAACTGGGATTTTCCACTGACCTGATAGTGGAGCTGACCCAGTATCAGACTGTAGAGGATCCAGCCCAGGAATCAGAGAATCCATCCCAGCTGTGTACAGAAAAAGAAAAAAACTGTATGATACATGAATGGATGTGAAAAGAAGACTAACAGTGGTAGGCGGTTTTCTCATTCCCATGCACGGTCAGGACTTGGGGCATTCCTCTAAAAACTAAACAAACAGACTGAGACGCTTGTGCGGTGGACAGACCGATGGGCTTAAGGAGAAGAGGTTATGTTTTGGACTATGTTGGACTTTGTTATGTTTAAGGAGAAAGAAAGAAAGAGCCGGAGGTAGAATTGCAGGCGGATTAATGAGCGCCCTCTGCTGTTAAGAGGCAGGCGAAAGAGTGAGTCAGCGAGGTAGGAGACAGGAAGGATCAAGGCTGTCCTTTGATGGTTATGAGAAACAGAAGGAGGCAGACAGACAGAGACTGGTTACCATGGCTGGTGTCTGCAGGACTAAAGGGGTCATTCAGAGGGAGGTCAGGGATAAGCAGGGAGGAGGAGGAGGAGGAGGAAGGCTCAGGAGACTTCAAACCCTCTATCAATTTCTCTGTTTATCAGACAGGAGAGAGAGAGGGAAGAGGCGATAAGAGAAGCAGATACAAGAGCAGAGCAGAGCAGGAGGAAAGGAAGACAAGGCGAAGAGAAGAGCAGAGAAGAGAAGAGAAGACAAGGCAAAGAGAAGAGAAGAGAAGAGAAGAGGAAACAGGGAGAGGAGAGGAGACAATGAAATGTGTTAGCTAACAGCAGGGAAAGTTCACATTATTAAAGGGGAATTCCACCATTTTTTTTAATTCTGCATAATTCAATTGTTAAGATCTAAACAAAGTCATCTGTTTGAAGTGAAATGCACCATTCTGAATAAACCAATCTTGAGATTATCCACAGCGGTGGCGATGAGAACCAGACGTCTGCCGAGTTACGTCTCTAGAAAAGCTCCCTCACAGGAAGATCTGATTTGAAATACTATCAGAGGCCTGAGATAAGCTGTATTTAAAATCCATCTATGGTACATGCAGGGGGAAAAACTGCCCCCCAAAGAAAAAGTATTAATCACTATTTTACCATTAGCAACATTACATACAAAAGCTCTGAAAACGTGCAAGTTCATACATAAACTGGCTATATTTATGCTGCAGGCATCACACCTCTGGTTCCCTTCACCACCACTGTAATGAAATCAGAGTGTGAGAGTTTCTCTACAAAAGGCATTTCACATCAAACCATTAACCTCTCAACATTAGCTACACTATAATCAAGACTGGAGCTCACAAAAACGCTACTGCAGAATATCCAAGCGCATAAAAGACAACATGCATCCGTGAGTCTTCAAAGTGAAAATCAGTAACAGGTTTAGAGGAGAACCAGTCCCAACGTCAGTTGGCTCCTTAGCAGATTCAAGCACACAGGTGTTAGAACAGGCAACGGACTGTAAGGCAGCGACTCAGCTCATAACAAGCTATTCATGGTTTCAGAGCAAACACACAAAGTTAATGGACAAATTAACAGTTAATGAACACTACAACTTCATAATACATAAATAAACAGTTCAGCAAAATATCAAATTCAGGCAATTTTCCCACTATCCTAAACGTAGTTGACCGACCAAGCAACATCTAATGCAAGCTAACGAATAATGCAATAACCCCATCAATTAGCATCCTGCAATCCGTGGGTTCAGTGCATGATGTTAACTGGTAGGCTTCCATTATTTGCTGTCTTCATTAAAATCGTAGCTCCTGTTCAAAACCGGATACATGAACAAGACTGGTCTGATCAGCTACACAGGTGGAAAACTGTCTAAATAGAGTATTTTGCTATTGCTTTAGGACTGTAAGGACAAGCAACAGGCAAACAGTTACACCGAGAAGAGATCAGCGTTAGGGTCCACACAGGTAGGTCACTGTTCTTCAGAGGTAGACGGCAGCTGTCAGAGACACTGGCCGCTAGCGATGATGCAGTTACCATGGTTCTCATTCAAACCAGGTGCATGCGTGTCAGTAGAGCATCGCAACAGGTCACTTCATAAAGACGACGCCTCTATGGCCTGAACCTGGACTGAGCTAGCTGGGGGTAACCACAAGGACAAGGTTCACCAATTCCTCAAATGCAGTTATGTAAGAAATTGACTTCATTTTCCCTCGTACCCAAAATCTAGCCAATCAGCCAAGACTGAGGTTTTCTTCTTTGACACTAGAGCTAACACAGCTAAGAAGGCTGGTAACACTGTACTTGTGCAGCCTGAATGCCGGAATAAACACACAATACAGCAACTTGCTAAGTCATCTAAACAGACTTGTAGTTGTGATTTCTGACATACACTGCATAGCACACTGCAAAGCTAAAAACAGGAGTTCTTATGGTACTTTTGTCTAGGTCACATCTGAGGTAACTTAAACCCTTGACATTTGTGATCAAGCCACCAGCTAATGGTATCCGCTATGTGCTAGCTACATTAGCATCATTGCTCCGGGATAAAACTAAGCAGAGTATCAAACACCTCTCAGCTGATTGACTACATTTGGACAAGAGTAGCATGTGTAAATCAAGAAAGTTTTGACAAACTGGTGAACTTCTCCACTAACCACTATCCTACAAGACTAAAACACAATGCTGTATCGCCTTGTCCTGTCCATACTTACAGGACTGACAGGACAAGGGTTCGGAGGGGGCAGGGAGGGTCACTCAGGACACAGAGCAGCAGACCTTTTGCTTTGTCCCTTTCGCTAGGGTGAAAACAGGTCAAAAAGTTCAAGCTCAAAACAGTGTCATTCTGGCACAACCAATAACAAGATTTAGGTTAAACTGGATCTGAATTTCAGGAAGGGAACATCATTCCATTGTGCTTCGATTCAGAGTCGCTACAGTATCATGTACAAGTGTAAAGGGATAAAGAACAAGAGATAATGATGTTTGTGAAAAGGCCTATGAGGAAAGTTCACTTTCTACTGAACCTACGGCACTCTGCCCAAGTCAGGGACCACCGTTTCATTTATTTACTTTCCAGTCAAAACTGCCTTTAAATACAATTTATGTTTTCCAGCATGGGAAAACAGCAGAAAACAGATTCAACACAAAGTCAAACAGAAGCCTCAGCTACTACATATACCATCACATTGCTCAGTATTTAGTGTGTCCAGTAGCTTCCATTCTTGTCATGTCAGGAGACATGCGGTCAGTTTTTCCAAAAAGCTCTGCTGGAATAATTTTCCACACTTTTGAAGTTCAGTCTTAGAAGCTGGTTGAATTTTCTGCCTTTGGTAGTTGAAGTATTCCAGTATTCATGGGGGTTTGACTCCTCTTTAAACTTCTTAGCAGTGTGCTTAGGCTAGAACGAACTTCTTCCCACTCAAGCGTTTCCAGAGGACACTGCGGGTTTGCCGCATTCAAATTAGCTTGTACTTTCCAGCATTTATGTTCCCCAATCGTGCCCTGACCCTTTGCCATACTTGACTGAAGGCTGTAGACATGGTTTGAAGAGTCTTTCATTGACTCAGCGGTGTATACACACTGCCTTCTGTTAATTCCAAAGATCTAGACCCCAGTCCATTAAACCTCATTGTTGTAGAGCAATTTTTCTTTTTTTGTCTATTTCCTTCTCTCAGTCACAGCTCCCTAACGAGTACCTTGATGGCATCTGATAAGAACAGTTTTATGTGGTTGTTGGGCGTTTCCTGAGTGTTTCTGCTTATTTTCTCCAAGCAAGTCAAATCTCTCATGTGCAGTTTCATTGGAAACACTGTTGCCATTTTAAATGCACAGGAGAAAGACATTTTAAAGGCAGCTAAGCTGTGTTTGGGTAGCTGCTTGGCAGTTGGATGTTTTTAAAGGAGTCCTGACATAAAGTTCCATCACAGCCAGCTGCACCAGTCCAGTTTCCATTAAGAATTTACTACTCCTGACCTTCTGTTCATAGTGGTGGATGTTTTTTGGTTGCCACGAATGCCAAACGTCTCACTGTTCATGTCCAGGCGAAGCCGCTATTAAACAACCAAACGTAAAAAAAAGAAAAAAAAGAAAAAAAGAGCATACTCTCAACTATTCCCACCATGAGTAAACTATTTACACTGCTAAAGCTCTCATCTGATCATTCATTATCACCTGTAACACTGTCACCACACCACCGTTTACAAATCTGCTGACGCATCAGCCACATGGCCTTTTATGAGGAATGGAACAATGCTGTTTTTAAAAGTCGACCTATAAACGCAGAATTAGTGCCTTTCTGAAGGGGAACATAATGTCAGAGACACCTTCGGGAAGCTCTAAGTGGGAGGGCACGCAAGCTTGGAAGGATGGGAGAGGTTCAGAAGAGAACAGAGAAGGATGGGGAGAGGCTCAGCAGAGAAGTTGTGATATGACCAAATGAATACTGACAGACACTATACATACATACACCCACACACACACATACATACACAGACACACACACACACACACAGATAGACACTATATATGTCTATGTGTGTGTGTGTATACACATACACACATATATATACACACACACACACACACACACACATACACATACACATACACATACATACATACATAGGACACCTCCTGACTCCAGAAAGAGAAACTTGATTGTATTTATTAGCTGTTTTGGCTGGTAATTAAATAAATCAAGGGGTGGTCTCTAACATTTGTACAGTACTGCATATTGAGTGCAGGTGGGTGTAAGTCAACGGGCTGCCAGGTGATTTTCACATGACAAGAATGTACACAATGAGCCGTTCTCTGCCATTCATGTCCAGCTACAAAGGGTTTACCTGAGCTTTAATTACACAAAGCCCCATCCTGCCTGTGTGCGCGTGCGTGTGTGTGTGTCATCAGATCCAGAGAGGATTAGACAAACCCTGCTTATGTAAGAACTACACGGCTTTATCCATCCTCTCCCTTCCCTTCAGTGTTCACCAAGAACAAACACAGCGCACCACACCTTCCTCCTGACTGTCCAGAAGCGACATACTGCACTCTCCTGACCACCACAGCACAGAGAACTGTGTGATGTGATATGATACATTTCCAGAGTACAGAAAACGAATGAAATGTGAAATGTGCTTTTCTGTAAAGGCAGCCATCTGAGAATTCAGATTTCCTTTCGGCCTATCCATGCTTTGGGCACAATGTGTCCTTTCGTAGCTACTGTTGCAGGATATGACAACAAGGTTTTAAAGAGCTAAAAAACTAAACAAATCCTTCATTTTCTTTTGAAATAAGGTTGATGCAGTATGCAAAGCAGTTAGCTTCATTCCTTCCCCAATCCACACAGTCCATTTATGGAAACTAGGCTGCAAAAGCTACCAGTTTTAAATTCACTGTTTTTGCAAAGTCACAAAAACCAACACATTTACATATATATCAGTCTACTCAGCCTAAAGAAGGCCTCATCCATTAACGCTGAAGGAGTGTTTCAGCCTGTAGAGCTCTCTGAAAGAGTCATATAGAGGGCAGACAATCAGAACAGACAGACACTGGTCTTAGAGGCACTGAAACAAAACCAGCCTGTTTAATTCTAAGAGACAACAAGAGATTATAAAATGGTCACGCAAACACTGAAGTGGACATCAGGTAATGGATAAGCATAGGCTTGGCTAAGCTAATCAGTTTCAGCTGGTGTAATTTCAGTAGCAAACTACATTTTAGCTTTCATATTCTTTGACTAGCTGAGGCAGTTAATTTCCAACGACGTGTTGTTATCACCATTATAAGAGATACCGCTCCCATAAACCATGTGAGCGAGGTGCTTTGTTTAATAGAAGAGCTGTTTAATACTTCAATATGTCTATGTTTTCACATCTGGCTGACTTGAACTGACTTTAACAGCAAACTTGATTTATGCCAGAAGTTTTGAATGCTTCTGATTTTTCCTCCCACACCTTTCTTAGGAGACAAGTGCCTTGAGAGCATTATGCAATAAAATTGCACTTCATGTGCACACGACCCCACATGAGGCCGGTAAAAACCCACACTGATTAATACAGAAGCATATTTGAGCTGGTCTACAAGGTGCTCATTTAGCTCTGCTGTCACAGAGGAACACAGAAGAAGCGAAAAGAACACAGTCAAGGCAAGGCAAAGCCGGGCCCCACACCATGGGGAGCTCCCACGGTGGTGTCTCATAATAATGCATAATTTGATTGCAAACACAAACGAGGGGGAAAAAAAACGATGTCATGTACATTTTAACAGCATGAGCCATCACACAAAACACAGAACCATTTGAAATGAACACATGAACTCTAAACATGACAAAAGGGGTTGATTTTTTTTCCATTAAGTTGGAAGCAAGTTTCTGCCAGTATTCCATAAACCTTGTCCAACCTTGCAACAGTGACTACGAAAGAATGCATCTGTGGGCAGAGCATGAGTAGGTCAACATCATGCAGAACATCACGACAGAGTCCATTCAATTATTCAGATATACACAAACCAGCCACTTCATTAAGCAGCATCTACATTCATGGCCCATTTTATCAGCTCCACTTACCATTTAGGTGCATTTTGTAGTCCTACAATTACAGACTGTGGTCCATCTGCACATGCTTCGTTAGACTCCTTTCAGAAGTGACCACTGCTTACTGGTTTAGCGACTTTCAAGTCGAAAAGTGGAAACAAACTGGTTTTATGTTTACTTACACATAACAGCCACTTGATTAAACACACCCCCTTCATTAAATGGACTAGGACCACGTAGTTGCAGAAGTAGTTGCAGAATTACAGACTGCAGTCCATCTGTTTCTCTGCATAGTTTGTTAGCCCCCGTTCTCTGTGTTCTTTAATGGTCAGGACCCCCACAGGATCACCACAGAGCAGGTATCATTTGGGTGGTGGATCATTCTCAGCACTGCCGTGACACTGACTGGTTGCACTGGTGGTTCAGACACAGCAGTGCTGCTGGAGCTGCCCACAGGATGTTGTCACCACCACGTCAGTGCTGAGAATGATCCACCATGCACATAATATCTGCTCCGTAGTGGTTCTGTGGAGGTCCTGGTCCACTGAAGAACAACGTGAGAGTATGCAGGGAAACAGATGGACTACAGCCTGTAACCGTATAGCTAAAAATGTGTGTGAAGTCGAGCTTATAAAACGGACAAAACAGTCAATAAAATGTATTTAATGAAGCGGCTGGTATGTGTATAAATGCAAGAACTATTTGTTTCCATGTTTTGACTTGGAAGTCACTAAACCAGTAAACAGTGGTCACCTCTACCCATCACGGCAGCAATAAAGGAATCCATCCCACTGGAAATGAGCTCGCATTTTCTCTACGAAGACACAGCAGCCAACCCGGGTGTGCCTTCTGCACTACTGCTAAAATCCTATTAGCAACATGGAACGGCTGTCCTTGCTGTAACTTCTCGGCAACCAGAAAGTGCCACAAAGCCACTAATGGCAGCTAGTCTTACTGCGTCTCTATTTCTGAGAGCAGGTAAGGCTAGGCACGAGGTTGAGACACATGACGTAATGCATGTGTAACTTTACTTAAGGTGGACTTGGTTAAGTGCCTGAACTGTTAAAAACTACACAGGATTAACACTGGGCTTTACTAAAGCTACAAGGGGAAGAAAAAAATAACAGGATTATTACACTGTATTCAAGAAAACAGGGATGAACAGGTATAAAGAAGAATGAAAGTAGGCATGGAAAAGAAAGAAAAAAAAAAACCCAGAAAGCTAGACACACAAAAGGTTTGGGTATATATACCTGTTCCCTGTGGGAAGCCTTTATTTGGAGCCGTGGGCTGTAAACCTGAAATCAGATTCTCTGTAGACGACTTCTCTGGTGCTTTAGCTGCGTACACACACACACACACACACACACACACACACACACACACACACACATACACACATACACACACACACACGGCATCACTTATAAAACCCTGCATAGTGCTTTAGGGCTGCACAGATATGTTTTTTTTTTCTGAGCAGATAATGATAAAAGGTAAATGATAATTAACCATGTTTGGCCCATACCAATAATTACTAACACAAAGGTTTTTTTTGCATTTTAGGCAATTCATATTTCAGATATACATACCTCCTGTCCATACAGATTACATTTATCAATAAAGCTGGCACAGCTGGGTATTATATGTGGTTATTATATTACCATCAGGAAAAATACAAGCCCTAATATAAGGTTTTGTAACGCTCATATGTGGTATTTTGCAAATGAACTACCATAACTATCATACTGTCATACTCTACAGGCAATAATCGTGTGTACAAAATTACATTATACTCCAAACTTACTCATCAGTGATTAATGTAATGCCTGCCAATATACTGTGCACTCCTATAGTGTTCCTATTAAAACGGTGACAGCTTTACCATCAAGTTTGGCAAAGTCCTTGTTGAGAAGCTCCTCAGCTGTGAGTTTGGAGAAGTTGTCATCACCAAAAGGGTTCCAGGAAGGCTGTGCTCCGGTGCCTACTTTAGGAACAGCCGACTGGGCACTGCCTTCCCCGGCCGGGTATACGCTTTGCTGGGATGAGCACGGGGAGCCAGAGGGAGTGGTGCTGGCTGATCTGAAGCAGAAACACGATATACACATAGAGCTGCTATTAAGAAGTCAAAGAGGTCAACATAAAATGATGGGCTGAGCGGCTGTATTATTGACTGACTGATCAATGGGTGAATGGATGGCTAAACACATAGACGGACGAATGGATAAATGGATTGATGTATGTATGTATGTATGTATGCATGCATAGCGGAGTTACAACCATTAGCGATCAATGTCAATTAGCCTCTGATCTACACTGATCATGGAAAAAGGTCAAGATTCGTTTTACTTCAAAACAAAGGCACTTTACAATGTATCTATATAATGTATAATAAATGTTCTTATGCTGTACACGACCATTCTGAAAAGTATTTTCTGAACAATATTGCAATTGTGATTTAATTGAGACAGTTTTCCAGAAATTGAGACGGTCTGGACGCTGACCGTCAAAATAAAAGTTAAGACAATGTTGAGTAATGTAGGATGTTGATGATCAATTGCAGATCTTGTAATTTAAGAATGACACTTCCAAACATAGAACTAATAATTCGGCAAAATTTCATGGCACCTAAAAAGATTAAATAGCGCGATGCAGATATATTTTTAATGATGCCATTAAATACAGCGACTGACGGTTGTGCTCACTTGGACTTGTTGAGGCTGGCTTCAGCCGCTGCGGCTTGCAGAAGCTGAGTGGACTTGCTAACAGGGACTCCAAATATGGTGCTGTGAGTGACATCACTCAGAATGCGCCGGTGACCTCCCTTTGGGACTGTCTTGGGAGACGAAGGTGGGGTCAGAGATCCCACTTTATGGCCTGGACGGCCACCAGCAAATGACTAGAGAGAGAAAGTGAAGGCAGGAAAACAGGCATTTATGTTTGGTAACAAAAGAAGAGCAGGTATTTTACAAAAGACTGATTAGCAGAGAGGAAAAGTGAGCCAAGTACAGTTGGAAAAAGAAACACTCCATCCTAGCAGTGAGAAAAGGACAAGGAGAAAAATCAACAGATGAGAATGAATAGTCACTTCAAAACTAACCCCAATGAGAAACCCCATTCAAACCAGAAACAATGGCCACTGGTTAGAAAGACCACAGCAGTTACATAGACCATAGAGAAGTCCCTTTTCAATACTCTTACATGCCCTTCCCAACTTTGACTTGCCACTTGCAAGTGCTTCATACCTCGGAAGTGCCACTTGCAGTACAAGAGGAGAAGGGAACAGTAAGGAACGGGTATTTGAATCAAAAGCCACTCGTCTTCAAGCTAGGTTAGCCTCAGTTTTTAGCTTCTAATGGTCCCTCAAAAGACTTTGTGAAAATTTACATCCCCAAGATACCTCATTAAACGGACTACTTTCACCTAGCCATCAAACCTATGAATCAAGGAAGCATTAGGAACGTTTACATCCTCAGTAAATGCTATTATACGAAGGCACTTAGAATGGCAGGCAAATGTAGTGCAGAGGTAGGGAAGTGTATTCAGGCTTGTACGGGAAGTCCAGCCCCAACTATACATGAATGGGGCAGTGCTGTTACCACTATGCAGGACACACGCATGTAAATTCCCACCACCAATGACTTCCTGGGCCATTAAGATATCGTTTATAAACATCAGTTGTTGTTAAAAGTGTTGCTCTATAATAATTACATTTTCCCCCAATTATTGGTGAATAATTTATCAGCTGCTAAAATATTGTGCTTCCCTGTATTATTCTATTTAGACACTACTGAGATGAGTCATGCTGCTAAATGAGTCGTCATGCAAACTTTGTTAATGCCAAACTATACCATACATAACATACATAAATGAATAAACTATAAATAATTGTTTTGTCTTGCTGTAAAGTTTGGTTTAGAACTGTGGAGTACAGTCATTCTTTTTGTTGCTGCTTGCTATGTAGTCTTTAGCTGGCTAACCAGCAGGCTAGTAATTATGTTTTACCACCAGTCATGTATAACAGATAAAACAGAGCTAACTGAATATTATGGTTCCTGAAAAGCATATAAAGCATTTCATCGCATTTCATCAAAGCATTTCTAAAAAGCTTTGTCTAAAATGAATTTTAGGATTGGAAAAATAATAATAATAATAATAATAATAATAATAATAATAATAATAATAATAATAATAATAATAATAATAATAATAATAATAATAATAATAATAATATCAGGTCGCAATGATCTTCGGGGGAACTTCTGCTGCTGGGTTCACCCAGTCCCACTTTACCTTTATCTACCTATAAGGGACTCAAATGGCCCTTAAAATAGTGTTGGGGATTCTCCTGAGAGGAAACGACAAGGCCAAGTGGATGAGGGCACATAAAACCAGTATTGAAATGGACGGATGGTTTTGCACTTGCTTAGTACTATGCCTAAGGAAGAAAAGAGAATCAGAACACAGAACCTGCTCCTCTACTATAGATTTACCATCGACGAGAAGATTGATCATTGCAATGATCGTCAACAGAAGGCACCCAGTATTAAGCCAAGTTTCACCTTTGGAAACCTCTCAAATACAATGTTAGACCCAATCTGCACCATTTGATCCAACTGAGCCATTGAAAACGCTTAAAAGGTGAAACTCAGCCACGAGGTATTAGAAGGACTCATTCCACTTGAGTTACGTGTGCTAAATTGGCCTTAAAGAAATGATTATTGATAAAGTTATAATTTCTTGTCGTTATCATAAGCAAACCAGCCAATTTCTTCACTCTCTATGTAATTTGTACATAGGTTTTGAAGCTCATAGCTACACAAGTGGAAGACTCCAGGAAAGTTTTCAGAAAGGTTTAGTCCAGCAAACCTGATCACTAAGTAAATCATTCCGGCGAGGCAAATCTCATTGTACACGAATTACCATCTCTTCAGAAGCCACGTCAGCATCTAGCGCCTCCTCTATGACTGGAGGTGGGGTAGCTTTATGGGAAGGTGGGCTTGGAGCAGCAAAAGAAGCTGTTGGAGGCTGCTGTGTGGGTGGGGGTGGGGCCATTGATTTAGCTTTTGTGCGTAAAGGTGGAGGGTTTGTCTGAGAATGCTGTGCAGGAGGAGCGGGGGCCATGGTTTTGGTTCCGGCCCTCACTGGAGCTGGGCCTTGGGAAGGACTGGGTGCAGCCAGGCTGCTAGGTTGTGGGTTCTGAGTGGGTGGAGGAGGGGCCATGGCTTTAACTTTTGTCTGCGCAGACGGAGGGGTCTGCACAGGGAAGCTGGCGTTTTGACGATGGGGTGAGTAGAGATTCTGGGCTTGGTGTGGCAGCTAAAATAAGCAAGCACATTATGTCAAAATGGACAGCAAAATTATTTGCAAGATGACCACAAACACTGTGGCAAAGAAACGAGAGAGGATATTAAAGCAGTAAGTCACGAGGGGCCTACGTCACGGCGATTTCACCACGGTAAAGGGGCTGCACTTCAGATGCCAACATCCCTTAACCGTGACAAACTCACCATAACTCCCAGCCTTCAGTGGATTATTGCTTTTATAAACTCTGACGAAAACACATTTAACCAATTTCATTTACCACCAATACACACTTCTTCTGACGAGCAAACACGCTTGTAACAGTAAGCCACTTAACTGTCAATCTGCCCCAGGAACTGAATAGTCATTGATGTGTACATTCAGATGTGTGTTAAAAAAAAATAATAAAAAAAACAGCTGGATGGAAAAGTTTAATAACCCCAGTCACATAATGTCTTCTGCTGATTATAAGTTAATACATCCTCCACAGAGAACACACTTCAATATAGCATTTTTGTACAAACTTAGTGTGCAATTGATATTTAATATACTGTTAAAAAAAAAAAATTCTGCACACGCCGCATTTAATATTTTCTTTTTTTTAATATGTTAAATTCAGTAAATACACAATAACTGAGCATTGAAATGCGCAGTAGTGTGTTTTCTGTAGAGAACTTTTACAACTGGAAACACGTACTGCATAGTTACAAACCAGTATCAAACTGAGGTTAAATGTGCCAAATCAAATCTTCCATATGATAAAACAAAACCACAATATTAAGAGTGAACGAATGAGTGGAGCGATTAACTGGTGCTATTAAACAGTTACTACAATTAATACTGTAGTCTGTACCTGTTGCTGAGGAGGAAAGAAACCTGCAGCTTGCTGCTGCACAAAAAGCTGTCCGTGTTGGGGCACAGCCTGAGGTGGGGAGGAAGTGGCTTGCAGAGGTGCAGACGGAGCTTGCTGTTGCGCTACAGGAACAGGATGCTGAGTTTGGGGCTTCTGAGGCTGAGAGATCAAACTCACACCTGTAAGGTGATACAGAATGAGCACTTTGTGATTTGATGATTTTGATACGTTTAAACAGCAGTGAATGACATGACAACGTCTGAAAGATATAATACACTACAACGACCACAGCACTGGAGTTAGTGTAGTAGATCCCAAATTATGGAACACTCTCCCCCAGGTCTATTCGGGATGCTTCCCCTCTATCCCGACTTCTGTTAGAGCTAATCTTGTTCTCCTTATGCTATTCATGTTCCTCTTGTACTTGAACGTTATGCCCGTAATGTCCTTTTGTTGTTAACTGTGTACTTTCCATTTAATGTGTCCATGTTTTTGGATTGTTACGCGTCCCTGAGCACAGGAAAGGTGCTACAGAAATGTTTGATGATGACTATGATAAAGCAAATGAACCTGGTAGCTAAAGAAGGAAGAATTTGGAGCCAAGGTCATAAAAAACACTTCTATTGTAT
Organism: Semaprochilodus insignis; assembly: GCA_034552555.1. NCBI lineage: Eukaryota > Metazoa > Chordata > Actinopteri > Characiformes > Prochilodontidae > Semaprochilodus > Semaprochilodus insignis. The sequence continues at coordinate 31,221,713 of CM067484.1, forward strand.
ATAAACCAATTAGCCAAACCACAATGACCAACTGCCCAACACTTTGGTCCTCTGTGCGCTGCCAAAACAGCTCTGACCTGCCTGAGGCATGGACTCTACAAGGCCGCTGAAGATGCCCTGTGGTATCTGGCACCAAGACGTTAGCTGCAGATACTAAAAGTTGCAAGGTGGAACGGTTGCTTGTTCCAGCACATCCCACAAATGCTTGAACGGACTGCGATCTCAGGACGTTTAGAGGCCATGGCAACACCTTTAACTCTCGGCCATGCTCCTCATACCTGAACAATATGTGCAGTGTTGCAGGACACATTATCCTGCTGGAAGAGGCCAATGCCACTGCCCTGAAATAGGGCGCACCTGGTATGCAAGTATGTTTAGGTAGGTGGCACGTTTCCATTGTCCTAAGCTCCAGTTCTTACACTCACATGTCCGTTGTAGCTTTCAGTGGTCGACAGGGGTTAACATTCTGACTGGTCTGTGGCTACGCAGTCCCATATGCAACAGGGCGCAATTCACCATGTGCTGTGGCAAATGTCTATGACTTGTGTCACAGTAGTCCTTCTGTTGGTTCGGACGAGAAGGAATGGCCTTCATTGCCTAAATGCATTGATTAGCCCTAAGCGGCCAAGACAAATTGTCTTTCCTTCTTCAGGTCTCTGTCAGTAGGTGCTTGCCACCACCAACTGGGAGCACCCCACAAGCCTAGCTCTGCCCCAGTCGTCTGACCATAACTTTGCTCAAGTTTCACGACTGCCCATTTCCACTGGACTTCAAGAAATGACTGTTGACTTGCAGTCTAATGTATTGCAGGCATGCATCGTTATTCAGTCTTAACCAATGCTAATCAACATTACTTGCTTCATGTGAGCAGTCATAAACGTGTACCTTGTATTTACAATTAACAAGCACGCTCCAGTTCCAAAAAACAGTCGAGCGTTGTTATGAAAAAGAAAATTCCCAACCTACAGGCTACATTTCAAAAGCCTCACTGTTTTGTACATCAGTACAAACTACAGAAAACCTTCATACGCAGTTAGAGCAGCGTTAACACACAACAACAGAATGGTGCATTTATTCATCATTAGCGATGAGACGTGAAAGGCTTTAATGACCCCTGACTTTTCAAACAGGCAGTAAAATGACAGCTCAGCAGGACTCTTGCTGTCAAAGGCTCAATAGCTGCACCTCATTAGCCAGCCTTTAAAAGCCAAGACGATGATTGAACCACTGGGAATACGAGAGTCGTGTATGTCAGCCAAAGAGTTACGCGGGTCAATACGGCATATGTAGTGTAGACAAGGAGAGAGGGGGAGGAAGAGCGATATACTTGGCATAGCTGCCACTACAAATGGGCTTCTTTGTATATGGGCACCTGCAGGGGCTTTTTCTGCCAAAGCACTAAACTGTTCTATGTGCATGTGTGTGTATATATATATGTGTGTGTGCGTGTGCACATTAGAGCCCTGATATGCACATAAATGTGGAAATCTTAAATGCCTGTAATGTGGCTGTGTCTATTGACAGTGTGATGCAGTTGTGCTATATGTGAAATTAAAATGTCGCTTTTTTGAAGAGTTTGATGTAGTACGTCCAAGATTGGAAGGTGCTGTTGACACAAATTACGGAATATTCTGGTGGAACATCAGATTGCTTAATAAAAGAAAGAAAGAAAGAAAAAGAAAGAAAAAGAAAGAAAGAAAAAGAAAGAAAGAAAGAAATATATAAACAAGGAAAGAAAGAAATATATAAAAAAGGAAAGAAAGAAAAACATACATACATCAAATCCAAGATATTGGGGGAAAAATGAAACCTGATGTTGCACTTTTTTCTCCCTACAAGATATTTTGCAATATGAAAACCATTCAGGAATTTCCACCAGATGAACTGAACAAAATTACATTACTCACTGTAAAATAATGGGGGTGAAAATGAAAACAGCAATAAAAAGCTGAGAAATTACTTTTGAACACTTAAAACCATGTTTTCTGGAACTTTAAAAGCTTCGTAATTGGTGTCAATGCATCAAACACAAAAGCAGGTGAGCACTGGGACTACTTCTCTATGTGAATTTGAGAAGCCGTGCAAGTTTTTCTTTTGTATCAAGCAGCAAAAAAGTTGTAGCATGACACGTTTCATTTAGTTTGTCTAAACAAAACGATGCTAGTATTGCGGATACACAAACCGTGATACAATGCTGAAACGATATATTGTGCAGCCTTAATACACACATATATAGCTATTTGCGATAGACGCAGATCTACTGGCAATTCCTGGTACTATAATCAATCTGCTAAAGCCTATGCATAAAAAGGACCTGTTCAACATCAACTCTGCAACTGATAAAGTTCTTCTGACACAGTCCTTAGTGTCCTTAGTGATTATATGTTCTAAAATATGTGCTACAGTCCTGTTCCTCCTGTGATTAGGAGACTGCTTAGAAAAAATAAACAAATAAACAAACAAATAAACGAATAAACAGACAGACAGATATTCTGAACAGTCATGTTGTACACTCTTCTTTCTGACGGCTTCCTTAAGGCTGTGGCCACCAGTGTAAGACTGTGTGAAGTAGGTTAACCTTTGTACCGATGGATTACTGAACCTCTGAAGGACTGAATAATTACTGACTGTGTTTGTCATGGTGTAGTGTGTTTTTAAAGTGGAGCTGTTCTAAGCCTGTTATCTAAATTTCCTTAAGGGATAAATAAAATTCATAAACTAACACGCCAGAACGTCTTCTGCTGGACACAGCGTTCGACATGGTTAATCACGATTGGTACAGCCTTACAATGGTTTGGGTCTTAACTTACAAACAGATAATACTTAAATCAAACTAGGTCCTCACAATTCCTCCATCTCTCCTGTTCTGTGTGGTGTTCCTCAGGGCTCAGTTCTTGGACCCCTTCTATTTGTAATCTAGGTTTTGGCCAGATAATTTGAAATCATGGTCTTAACTTTCATGTTTTTGCAGATGATACACGGGTATATCCCAGCACATAATCCCCTTCATATTCCCCTCCCAATACACTAACGGACTGCATTTCCGATTTAAAGCCAATTTGGGGTGCACAATAACTTCCTCATGCTATTTACCATTTGCCCAAAACCTTCTGGCACTGAACCTACACTAGACCTCCATCTAAATTTCTCTGTTAATATTGGTGGTGTGCCTGTTAGTTCTGCACCTGTTGTCAGAAGTCTTGTTGTTTTACTCAACACGTCACTTAATTTTGATCTTCACATAAAGTCCTTCACCAAGACTGCGTTCTTTGACTTGTGTAACATTGTTTGCCTTTGCCTGTTCCAGACTGATAACCATGTGCAAACTTTGGTTCACGCCTCAATCACGTTTTGCATTGATTACTGTAACTCCGGCCTCATTAGACTCCCTGTACATACTTCTCTGCTAGAGTTATCCCTCCTATACTAAGTGTTCCGCTCACAACACCATCTTCACTGTCCCCTATACAGTTTTTACGTTTTACCTTCAAAGAGCTGCATAACCTTGCTCCCCTCCACCTTGGTGAACTCCTTACTCTCCCGCTCACTGTCTCCAGTCTTCTTCTAATAACCTGTTCATTGTCCTACGCACCAGACTTCCCACCTTGGGGTGTAGGTCTCTCAGTGACATGGCCCCCAAACTCTGGAGTTTTCTTTCTCAATCTCTCCGTAACTACACTTCTTTCTCCACTTCCCAATTTAAAGACTTCTCTTTACCAACCTTTCTCTGATTTCTGTACTATTTATTTATTCATTTATTCATTTATTCATTTATATGTAAAGTGATCTTGGGATTGTGAAATGTGCCATATAAATGTAACATTATAATGACCACTATTATTAATACATTATAAAGAAAAGTAAGCCCGGTAAAAGTAATTCAACTCACCGATAGGTTGAGCTGGTCCTGATGGAGCATTCGCCCTCTTCCGAGGGGTGAGGGCAGGTTGTATGGGTAGAATGCCTGTGATAGGCTGAGCCTGTCCAGCTTTGGGCCTTTGCCGTGGTGCTATGGAGGTTTCAGTTGTGGGGATGGGATCAGTGAGTCTGACGGAAAATCGAGAAGGTCAGAAAGCAATATACAGTACATTGCACATTCATTTCCCTAACCCAATATCTTAGTGTGCGTCACTGTAGACTGCTTAAACTCCACTGACCTGCACATGTGAATGCTTTGCTTCTGTACAGCTTCTGTAAATACACTTATTTATTTTTAAATGTGCTATTGATACATGCTCCTGCATGTTTAATACCTTGGATCAATATGTGAAAACGATGCAAAAATTAAAATAAAAAGTATGCAGTATAGGTTGCATTTTCTGAATCTCCTTTTGGTGAATTCTATAATGGTGGCATGTGATCTGAAGGAAGAGGGCGAGCTAGATTCTTCTTGAAGGATGCGCAGGACTGTATGTTCTATACTGACTATCCTACATATCTAATTACTGTTGCTACGGAGGAAACAGGACACCTCAAAATGTCTCTAATGGGACCATGTAGCGAATCACTGTGAATCTTACCTGGCTTTAGTTTGACTCTTCTTAGCCACTGCCTCACTTGCTCTGATCGGCTCAGGAAGTTTCGCAGGGATCGGAGAATTCTGGTTGGATGAGAACAAATGCAAAGATAAGAAGCTGAACACAGTGCATCATTAGTGTTAGCCTAATACAAGCAAAATGTGTTATCAAACAAGCACAGCTGAATTTCAAAACTGAACTGACATTTTTTAATGTGCAAATGGAGGCATGCCAGACATTCTTTTATTGCCTTGTCAGTGGACCTCACAGAAACTCACTCCATCTTTCATCTGAGAAGCATGTGAGCCAGCGTAAACTGATAAGCGAACTTTCATTTAGGAACACAGATTGCTGTGCTCAATCAAGATTTAGCATAAACCTTGTGTTCCATTCTGACAAACGCTCTTTCATCCAACCACCCAGAGTAGCAGTGCAGTAAAGAGCTCAGGGCCATGAAGCCTCGCACTTGTACCGAGTGACTGACGGGCCGATGGCACTTTGTAGCCACACCGGCCCTAATGTGCCGACTCAATGCCTCCATTATACCATCGATACAAAACCCAGGGGGAGGGGCTGCTGGAACACAGCCAATTGGCAGCCGACAGCAGAATCCTACTTCCTCTGACACTGCGAGGCAGCCCTTACGATGTGTGCTGTACAGGGCTGGCATGAATTAAACAGTAGCTTTGGAAAAGATGCTGGGTGGGCGGCTTTGGAGCACAACACCACCCCAAACAACAAACAGCAGAGTAAGAAGAGAGAAAGCTGAATGTGGTTCAGTAGGTTAACCAAGCTTTGCTCGCAATTAGTATCAGTACAAACGAGTGAAATCAGTGAAAACCTATACTGTATCGTGACGGCAATACCGGGAACACCTAGCATTTCATCTTGGGAACTACTGACCATGACGGGGACCACAGGCATGGTGATGCAGAAACTTACATGGACATTCTGCACTGGGCAGTCTTTGCGTGCCAGCTTGAAGGCGAAATAAGACACCAGGTAGATATCTGGCCTTATGTCGGGGTCTGGCTCCAGCATGTAACCTGAAGACGGGAAAGAGACAGTAAATCAGGAAAACAGAAAGAAAGACATGCTGTCAAAACTGGTCATCAGTGCGTACGATGTGTCATAATGTGATAAAGAAATACTTTTTATGTATAATTTTTTTTTTATGGCCTTTTAACAAACAAAAAAAGGTGCTTTGTGCATTTTTGCATGTACTCTAGAGGCCTTAAAGTAAAGGGGTAAACTTCAGTTTCTCACTCTCTATATGACTTGAACATCAGTTTCATAGCAGGCACAAAATAATTCATGGAAGTTACTGAATATTAAGGCCAAAGATGAAAAACTGAATGATGGTGCTAGAGTTTAAAGGGTTAAAAGCTAGACCTGTGTGCCCGCCACCGGAAATACAATTGCTGAGTGATGCTTGGGCAGCTTATTCAATGGTTGCTAATGGGCAATATGAAGCAAGAGCAGGCAGGCAGCAATGTCAGACTAGACTGCACCGTCATGCAAATTACATTTTAAAAGTAGGGATGTTGACGTAGGCTGTATCCATTAATTAACAAAAATACTGATATTGGGCAAAATTAAAACAACAAATTTCAAGATTTCACCATCAAATTTGACTTCAACTGACAAGAAATGCTACATTGTCTAAATTGTCTTGCTCACTTTATTAACACTTTCTCATAAGTCTCATGCATATATTTCAGGAAAGCATATCTGACAACTTATTATCTGGTTATTAAATTTATAACATTTGTGTGAGGTCCACAGACAAAGGGGGCAGGCAAAACGTGTTCTTTGGGTTCTAGGGGTTAAAAGCTG
>CM067484.1:31232569-31262713 GCA_034552555.1 Semaprochilodus insignis
ATATATATATATATATATATATATATATATATATTTATGCACACAAAGTTTCATGATGAATGGACTCATAGAACGAATAACGATCGCCCAATTACAAATGCGTTTCCTCAACACACATCCATTCAAGCATAAGTACAATTTACTGACAATATCAACCACTAGCTATCTGTCCCCTTTTGCATAGTGCAACCAGAGTGAAGGCTGGCGCATGCATCCTCCAAGACATGTGAAGCTCCACTACATCTTTCAGAACGTCATTACACAGTCCAATAAGACTGGAGAGGAACACTAACTGCCAATTTTGTTACATCAGCTGCCAGATGCCCCGGTCGGCTAGCATCATGATGAGTGATGGGGAAGCAGATGAAGGGTGATCCATAGCTACAGATGGCTGTGGCACCACCAGGGATCAAATTCGTAATCTCCCTATTATTGGGCCAACTACAGCTGGGCAATAACATAACACTGCAATACTTCAAGATATTTTCAGGATACATGCACGACCATAATGAGGTGATATTCATATATTTACACGGTTTCAAGATAAATACAGTCATATCTCCAATAACTAAACTAACTCCGTTAAAGAACTCTTGGGCCACACACTGTAATCAGGCTTATGTCAACTACGCTGCACTACGCAAAAAGGGTGGCACCTTGCTAACCTACTATTAAAAAAAGCAACATGAGGAACCTATTCCAGTGTTATAAGCAGCGTCGCCCACAGCCCGAAAGAAAGCTTCTCTATCACGCATGAGACAAAGTCACCAGATGCGGCCCATTTAAATGCCAAACAACGACCTCTTTCTCTCTCTCCTGACTGAAGCTGCTCTTATGAGCTCCCTGCAGTCTGTGAATAGTGTCTCTCGCCCTCTTTCTATCGCTCCCTCCCTGCTGCTGCGTCTTTCATGAGCACCAATACAAGAGAGCATCTCATTCAGTACGTGTATTGACTCAAAAGCTGGGATAATAAACTAGCCAGTTGTGTTTCCGGAGATGATCAGGGGACCCTACCCAAACATGCCCTCCCATTCCTGAGAGTCACTTCTGTCCGTTCTCAAATTACACAACAACCTTCAGAGGCCATGATGACCAGCTCCGCCTTGTCCCTCTGTATCTCCAGTGCTTTAAGCTGAAATGGCACAATTTATCCTGATGGTAAAAATGCAGTCTATCAGGTAAGACAGCTCCCAGAAGTTTGCTTCATTTGTTTTATGCTGGAGCTGCTTGGATGCTAATTAATGGAGGTTTATACCCCACAAACTAGCATTGTGCAAACAGCATGCCTAAAGCACCACTTTGGCTTCATACCACGTTTAGCTGTGAAGAAATCTTAAACAGGCTTGCTGATGTGACTAACACTGTATGACACACTGTGAACTATAAATATAGATGGACGTACCAACATAAATCCAGGTTTCAGACTGACCTGTACTATGAACACAGTGTTGTCTGTTTTAATATATCAAACCTCATGGACAGTAGAAAGGGTACAATTCAGAAATGTGCTTGGACCCCAGTGATTGCCACCTGCAAAGTAATTTTTAGGCAGCCGCTTAGCTCCCATAGCTGTTACAGTCCAAATAAATCAATATACGCTACATTTCCAGACACAAACTGACAAGTGGTAGCTGATTGTCTTGGCTGCAAACAAAATAATCATTCACATATTTGAACCTTTTAGCATCAACCAATCGAATGCTACTGAAGAACAGCTTTACCAGCCACAAAACTTTGTACTCTTTCCATGTTTCTGCTTTTGGATGTCCCCAACAAGGCCACGCCTTCAAACCTGAATGGTATATTCATCACTCAGAACCAAAAGGTATATAGCTTGTATGCATGTAGACAACAGTCCATCACCCACAGTCAGAAACCACATAAGCAGGGAGGCATGCAGCTTGAACAATACCTCGTTTTTAAATGCTTGCAGTATTACGGCTTTAAGACACAGAGTGAAGTATGACGGTACCCCATTTGGAACACAGTGCCAAAGGGCAGCGGCAATCTATTCACTGAGCACATTCTCTCTCTGCTAGTCTAGTACAGACATACAGAAGTCTATAAGGTGTACAGCTGCACACAGCAGAGCTGCTAGAAAACCTGTTCTGCAGTTCATGAGGAACCATCTGCAGAGTACTGATACAGTGCCTGTACACCTGGATGGACAGCTGTATTCAGATCGAGGGAGCATGAGGGGTCTAGATTGGGCATTCGAGTGCCAGCTCTCACCATGATCTGAATCTCTCTCTTGCAGACTTGAAGGTCGTATTCGTTATTCACGTACATCCTCTTCAGAGCACAGCGGACCCCCTGATGGGTGCGCACAAGAAACACAATGGCGAAACCACCTGGAGAAAGAGAAAGAGAGAGAGAGAGAGAGAGAGAGAAGAAGAAGAAAGGAAGACAAAGTGAGAAATTTCGCTTCAAATTACTCCAAAAAAAATGTACTGAAGTAAACAAGATGTCTAAGCACAACTTCTCTTGGCCACTGGTCAGCACTGCGAAGGCACAAATTCCAGAACAGATTAAACAAAAGGAATTCCCAAAGTGAAGGTCAGGACCGAGTCTAACTATAGCAGAACTGACTGAGAAAACCTTAATAAAGTGGACATGGACATGGTTTTGCTCTTGTTGCCATTATTACCATTCAAGGTTCAGTGACCCACATAAACGAGAGGTGTTTTGAGTCAGTGTCTTGCAGTCATAAAGCTGATGTCAAGTCTTGCAACAGGGAGTAGGACACCAAGCACAGAGCAAAGTCAAATAAAGGCTTGGTCACATGATAGACAGACATTTTGGTCAGATCCTGAAAAGAGATTCCTGATTGGTCATAATTCGTTCTTCTTTACGGTGGTGTTCACTGCTCCCATGTTAAAAATAGATTTAACAGTGCACTTATAACCGATAGAAAGGAGCAGGCTACTGCGAGCACGTCAGAGAAATATGAAACAGCACGGTCTGTATAAATGGCTATTAGAGATGGAAGGATTGATCGCCTATGTATCGTAAAGGCTGATCTTCGGCCCTAATAAGGAAGATGTGCCGATACAGGATTGCCCTGCATGAGGCCTCTTGGTCACAGGCCCTGGCAGATCCTTGTTCAAATGTTCCATGTAAATACATGCCTTCTGACTTTGGCTAAGGGACTAAAACTGTGAGCCTAGCATGTGCTGATAGAAAAGTCTGGCAGTGTTCTTTTGAACCGTATGTGACTCAGACAAAGCTAAAATCTGTAAAGCTAACATGCTTTGTAGGGGAAGCAAAGTAAAGACTTTTAATCTTATATGACCTTTGAGACTCCATCACTCAACCCAGTACAGTGAGTATAACTAGCAAAGAGGACTGATGCTGCGTTCACATGTTTGCGGTAGACAGACAATGGCAAACCAGATATTCCACTGTTTTGAAAGGAGCTCCAACTGTAAAATTCAGAAACCATAGGCCAAAACATTTCGCAGACCGCAGCGATGAGCAGAATGACCAGTCAACAGTTTAAATTTCCCAACTTTTAATAAAACACAAGTACATTTTTTTGGGACCCAGTACCACACAACACATATCAAAGAGTGCAGAGTGTCCTGCAGATAGTATAGTATAGTATATATGAGCTCAGTGTTCTCTGTTAGACAGAGCTCATATATTGTCGCTGTCCAAAGAAAAACAAGTATCTCCAAAATGGCAACTTTACAGGAGAGGCCAAAAACCTCATTTAACTTTAATGTAAGTCAATGGAACCAGACATCTTTCCAAACAGTTTTGGGCCACTTCTGTTGGTCCATTCATCATGAGATTCTCAGTAGCTGATGTGTTCAAATGATGAATACAAGTAAAAATGGACAAAAGTGGAGATACATGTTTTTCATTGGACAGCGACGATATACTGCCTGCCAAAACAGCATGTTTACAGTAGACAGACATTCATGGCACACAGCTTATGTCTTATGCTACTTGTGAGGACTTCCATCGATTTTACTGTTTGTATTCCTGAAGCCAAGCACAACTACACCCACAGCCAACCTTAACCTCAGTACCCAAAAGACAATCTTTCCACTCTTTTAGTTTTAGGTCGAATTTGTGGTAAATACAGAACTTGCTCAGAAATGTCCTCACTTACACATCGTTTTAGGCTGTCCTTTCAATGCGAAGGACATGTGGTCCTCACAGGGACAGGAAGACAAGCACGCGCGCACACACACACGCACACATACGCATACACACACACGCATACACACACACGCATACACACACACGCATACACACACACAGAGAGAAAGCGTGTCTATGTTTTTCAAGCTTGCAGCCCCAGGCAAAGATGATTATGTTAAAGGCCTGATCTGCTTTCAGACCCACAACACACACACACACACACACACACACACACACACACACACACACACACACACACACCCTCACACACACACCCACCCACTCACCCTCACACACACAGTACGGTGTAAAGTAAATTTGCCATCAGAGTGAAGACTCTTGCGTAATAAAGCCTATAAATACCACTTCACTATCTTGTTTATAGAGCCTCTTTCAAAGGAGCTCTGAGAGGCTATTCTGAGACAAACACAGCCTTACTGTACTGAGCTGTAGAGACTCATGGCTTGGTGTGCGTGTGTGTGTGTGTGTGTGTGTGTGTGTGTGTGTGTGTGTGTGTGTTTTGCTGGAGACACAGTGTGTGAGGTTCAAAACGGCAGGAAAAAAAAGCCCAACAGTTTCTTTCAATAGACTATGACAGTGCTCTGTGTGTGTGGGTATGGGTGTGTGTGTGTGGTGTCATGTTGAGTAGCCAGAGGGTAAACTGGTGTCTCTAGCAGAGCTAGCCTGGCTAGACTTCTAGGAGAAAATAAACGCTAGATTCAACCTGCCCATATTGGAAAGAACAGCAGCGTCATCAAAAGTAACCATGTTTAAACCGAAATCACAGTTCGAATGGAAATTTTCAGACCACAAAAGCAAGAAATTTTGTTCCATATTTTATTATTCATTTATTATTTATCCTGAGAGGTTTTAAGGAGGACCCATTGTGCTTATTGACAATGCTGATCATTTTATCTGGCATCTACTAAAATAGATTTACATGCTGTAATTTCCCCAAAACACATTGTTACCACACTGTACATCTGTCTGAAACAATGTGCTCTGATCGGTTCTGCCATTCGTTCCTGAAAGGTAGAACACGCTGGAAGACTTGCAACACCTTTGCAACATAGGCTGGAGAAGAACATTTCAGAGTGGTACGAATTTGGTAACTGGTATCTCTCTGCCCATTGTGTGAGGATGTGCCAAGCTTGCCGGGAGTCTGGCAATAAGGACTGTTATGAGATGACATCACCGGAGAAAGGGCTGGAATTCCCACAAGGTGCTTTAGTCAGCCGGGAAAAGTGGCCTTCCTTTGGCGTGTACTATGGTCAATGCATTTGCCCCACACTGTATCGTGAAGCTTGAATCGTCATTTCTATCATACTGTGAAGCTGCTTACAGCAGCCAGCCCAAGAAATGACAGAGTGCTTATGGCCTGGCAGTATGGCACATTACACTCAGCCTTCAAGCCTCAAGTCGGAAAAAACAGATGTGCATTTATGACAAAAAAACGACCTGCAGCTTCATTTAAAGAAAACAACTGTGCTTAAATCAAAATCACAATACTGATCAGAAAAATATCAATTCAATATCACCACCAATAGCTCAGCCTAACCTGAACTGCAACAAACTCTGGCTGCTGGAGTACTTTATGTTATTAGTATATTACATTAGTGTGACTGTGAGTTTCTACTATACAAGTGTGGCAATCGAGAACTGAAACATATCGGACGGTAAAGGATCAGTTATCAGACTTAAATTTGGAATTATTATTTCCCAATAACATTTTCTTATTGGTATATTACACAGGGCCAGAAACCACAAGCTTATTTCAGGTAAGTTTATCTAGGATTACAAAACAAATGTGTGATGGCCTAGGTATGCAATTCGCATATTGTTTATTAATGTACATAAGCTCTCATTACTGATAGTTCTGCAGTGCAAATAAAGAAGCAAACTGAAGAAGACACTACAAGTCGCTACTCTGTCTCTCTTCTGCCATACCAATCAATCAATCAATCAATCAATCAATATGAAGCCCTGCCAAACGTGCCTTTAAAATATACTACATTTAATCTTTAAATGAATGCACTTAAGGTGACCATCTTAAAGAAGGCCAACATGTAAAAAGTAGGCTAACTTGTACCCAGCTAGCATCACTTCAGATTGATTCTATTTTTCCCCCTCTGATACCCAACCAGTCATTTTCTGCTGATACCAGCCTGATATCCACACCCACTGATACCAGTACACCACAGCAGCTTCTTTAGTTCCATTGCATAATAAAAATGAACTAGAAGAGGAAAGGTTGCGGGATTGGCTTGACAGAGCAGTTGCTAAGAAACCCCAGGTGGCTGCTAAGTTTGCTAATACTTTGCGAAAACATTGCTATGGTGAACTATTCCCGCATAGGCTCTACAATCCAGGAAAGTTTTGTAATACTAGCCTGAAAATGGCAACCCGTGAAAACGGCACACAGAAGCACAGAAAAATAAAATGAAGAAGAGTTAAAAGAAAAACAGAGTAACGAAAGGGAATCACAAGGATGCCAGAGCTGTGATGGAAAAGTGAGACAAACAGGCAAAGGACATAATGGTTAAAAGACTCGATCCATGGATCACGTCGATAGACTCATGTATGATGAACTGCACTAAAACCCACAGAAGCAAAACCATCTCAAACTGCTGTTTCTACAGCTACTGGACTGAAAGTTTAAGGTCCTGCAGTTCGAGCCAAACAACTGAACAGTCTGTTTATACACACACACATACAGTGACTCAGGACCCTCTGGGACACAGCTAAATTTGAACTGTCTGCCCTGCTGGAGAGGAGATATCACTTCCTTCCCTGCGCTCACTCTCCCCCTCTCACTGAGTGTTTGTGTGTGTGCGTGCCTATGTGGCTTGGATGCATTTCAGCCATGCACAGTTTAAAGTCTCTCGAGGAGGCTGCACTGCACACAGAATATGCCCTGTTTTACCATGACTCAGTCGTTTATAACTGGCTTAGACCAGCAGCCAGAGGCCGTAACCCGAGAGCGAGGCATATTTAGCTCCTTCGAAATAAGAAAACACCTTTGTGTAATGCCTTTGCACAAAATCTCCCAACCAGAAGCAGCCAGGGCAGAATCGGAGTTTGTTTCAGCAGCGCTGATGTGAATCCTAGCAAAACCTGCAAATCGCTACCTACTAATACACAGTGGAAGCCAAAAGCCACCATTCAGCACAAAGTCACGCATTTAAATCAATCATTGTAAGGCTGTTTGAAACATCACTGGACTGTATAGCGATCTCCCGCAGAGCACGAAAGAGTATAGTGAAGACAGATCTGCTCGTTTTGCAAAGAAATGCATGCATTAACAAACACGCACCACACTACCATCTATAATTTAACTGTTGAGATGTAAGCATAGGCGTCCAGAGTGTGCTGACGTGAATTTGTTGAACGTAGAGACTCTAACTTTTGCTTACAGTGGTGGTGATAGGAACCAGGGGTCCCAACGTCCACAAAGCAAATATGACCATTTAATTTACCATCCTAAGTCCTACAAGTAAACGTGTTGTCGCTAATGGTACAATGGATTATATGGTATTCCAATGTCCTCATGAATCTTTCTGCCACGAAAGGTTTTAGGCCAAAACTTAACCTCAAACAGTTCCATCACAAAAGTGGCTCATGCATCAGGCACCGCAACTGGAACCACTTCATTCAATAATTTTCTGGTAGAGAGAGCTTTCAGAGGTACTAAACTCTTTGGATGTCTGCAAGCGAAGTAGCCTATCCCTCCGAGAAGAGTTTGAAAGTAATTCAAGTTGGAAGAGTTTGTGGAGGGGTGCATCAAAGGGCCCCGGGAAGCAAGATGGTCTTACTGCGTGCCATACCGGTCATGTGGATACTACCATAGCACACTGTAGGCAGCAAGAAAGAAGGCGGCACACACCAGCGCTATAAAGGATCTGGAAGACCTACGTGAACCACGAAGAGAGAGAGAGTCAACAAATTGTCTGTCACATGCGGAGAGACCCATCAGACACAACTGAGGAAATTCAGGGAGCAGTGATGCCCTCCATGAGTCATCCTGTTAGTGCCAGCACCACTGGCAGACGGCTGCACCACGCAGGACTACATGCACTCAGACCATTACAACGGCTCCCCTTAACACCACATGAATGTCACCAAGTCTCATGAAGTGACTCAGAATGGCAGCGGATCATTTTCAGTGACTGCTTTTGTCTCGGTGGAGACGACTAACGAATCCATGTGTGGAGGCATCGTGGTCAGCGCCAAGACAAACGGTTTGTTGTCACGCGTCACATGTCCAGAAGGCCTGGTGTCACTTCACCTCCACCCCTACCGCACAATCTGCAGGAGCTGTGTGAGAGTATTCAAGCTGCATGGGATGGATTATCACAGGACACCATCAGGAACCTCTACACCTCCATGCCGAGACGTCTGGTATGTTGGGTTAGTAAACATGGCAGCCCGACCCCATACTGAGAGACACTACTTCTGTATGTGCAGCTCAATAAATATTACCCATATCAGTCTAAATCCATCATCACTTACTGTTACCTTTATCTTTCTTCCCAACAGCACTGCAATCCCACAATCCCAAGCTACTCTTTAATGATGCGAGTACATCAAACTTTTAACTTCAGTACTTTAGTGGAATTCCCTTTTAACACAAGACATGCCTATTAGAAAGGCTGCAACAACATTATACTCATATCTGTTACAAGTTCCACAGTTTTGTAACATCAACACATCGGCCATGCCTAACATTTGTGTGTCTTTAGTATCAATAAACTGATAAACAGCAACTCCTGGACATGATTTGGACGTAAATACAGCTGACTGAGGGGAACTCCACCTAAACGTGCACACACAAACATCCAAGGACACACACAGGCGTGCACGTGCGCACACACTCTGACTGTGGTCTGACAGATGGCGGCCATCAGTGACAGTAATGAATAAATCAGCCGTTGACCATCTATTATTCACACCCATAGTCCTCTCATTTGTTCAGAAGAAAACTGCCCAATCCATTAGACCTGCCTTTTCTAATAACTTCTAGATCAAATGTTTTATGACTTCTGATTAATTCATCAACGCCTCGCCTCCAAGTCATAATTGGAGGCGAGGCTAGGCACCCCCTACCTGTTAAATGAATTCTTCAGCTGACTGAGTTAGAAACTGGCTGTGACGTCACCTGCTTTTCTGGTGGTCTCTAGCAAAGACACACCACTGCTCTCTCTCTTAACGTCAGCATCATATTTAAGCCTGTATAACTAGTGTGTCACAACGTACTGAAAGCTCAAGCATTATTAGTACTATACTCTTAATAAAACGGTTTTATACAGCACCGAAATGACGCCCTTGTCTAGTAACAATAGTGGTCCCCATTTTAAAACCCCATACAAACAGAGTTTCCTCACAGAGAAAAGCCATTAATCCATTCAATATGGTAAACATATACTTCCATACTCTGACGCCACACTCTTTCAGTCTCTTATCATTTTAAGGCATGACTGCAACTTCCTACTGGTTGGTCTTCCTCTGCGGGCTATCAGGGCCTTGCAACTGATCCAGGACGCAGCAGAACGGCTTATCTTCGATCTTCCCAAGTTCCCTCAAGTCACTCCACTGCCGCGCTCCGTTCACCGGCTTCCTGTAGCCTCCCGCATCAGATTTAAAACTCTGATGCTCACCTACAAAGCCAAAAATGGACCGGCCCCTCCAAACCTGATGCCAACAGTCAAAACTTGAGTCGTGCAGCTCAGCTTAACGCGGCATGCTCAAGGCCCACAGAAGACAAGCATCAGGAGTCTGCTCTGTCCTGGCACCCTAGTGGTGGAATGCACTTCCACTGGCTGTTCAAACTGTCTTCCAACTTTTTGTGAAGAACTTAAAGGTGCAGTATACAACTCTGGAGAATGACGGTTGACATCTGAACTTATCAGAAAAACAAACACACCCCTCCCTTGAGAGCTCCACCTCCCAAGGTCAAGGTGCACAACACTAAGCTAGCAAACGTGTTGTGTTTTTTTTTAGGGGTGAGGGTTTTGTGGCCATAATATCCTGTATCCTTTATCACCATGATATAACGTTAGAGCGAACACTAACACAGCAGGTAATGTAACTGAAGTTGATGGGTTGTGAGTTAAAGCATTGCCACTACAACTGCTGCTGCAATGCTGACCAGCTGCTATCACAAACGTTAGCAAATGGGACTAAACAAAACCGACCCATTAGTAAAACAGCAAAAATTTGTTTATGTTCCTCACCTGTTCAGCTCCAACAGAACAACCTCCTCGCCCTTTCCACTCTCAGCCTTTCAACTCTCCAGTTTCTTGATTTCAGGTTCTTGAGTTCATATTTCCTAGTTCCAAATTCAATGGTGCAGTAGTTGAACTCAGGTTACTTGGTTTCTTGGGTAAATTTTCCCACGCCACGTTAAATGGTGCATTAGTTCCATGCTGGCACCTTAGTTACCCTGTCCAGCTTTTTATACTTACTATTCTTGAACTTTCTAGTTCCATCCTAAATAGTGCGGCAGTTCTAGTGCACAAGCACTAACTCCGCCTGTTGCTCATTGGCTGGAAGAGTGCTGTATAGAGCCACTTTGTTTACTTCCTATTTACACGGCCAGAGCTGTGTACAAACACTGGATATTCAGCGGATTTGACGAAATGCTTACCAGATTAAAATCACATACTACACCTTTAATTCACACCCACGCTCACACTGTGGATAGTACTTGTTAGGGTTTAACGATTGAATGGACGGATCATTTACAAGATCAATGTTACAAAAGCCAACATCCCACCAGTTGTTAACTAGTGATATATTGTGCAGCCCTACTGTGTATGTATGGGCATTTGTGTACAATAGAGACAGAAGACAGCTAAAACAAGCAAAACAGAGGACACCTACACATTCACCAGACAGAGCCTGCAGGCAGAAGTGTCCCTTATTAAAGAAGGTCCAGTAAAATCAGATTTACAGCCCTCTGGCTGGAAGAACACACAGTGCACATTCTGCATGGAGCTTTCAGCGAGGCTATGAATAGGCCAGCACAATGCAATAAGGATGCCATAAGGGAGTAGAGGAGGGTGTGTAAGTGTAAAATGATGAGCTCCATAAATTCTTGCTGAGCCCATGAAAACAAAAGCTGTACATAGTCCTCTTCCTTACTGGGTAGGAGGTCAAGACCAACCTACTGCCAGCTGTTGACCCTGACTTGGAACCTCTATTTAAAGAGTGTTTGACCCGCAACCTCAGCGTGACCATACATTCCATAACACAAAAGGTACGCAGGATCACGGACATGGAAACGTAGCCTCAACTCCTCTTCCATATGGACCAACGGTGACCAGCCAAACGGTGCTACAGTGGTATATTACTGTGAAAGACTATCCACACTGTGTATTTCACTGGACTTTATGATATTAGAGCTGTAACTCTTATTAACACCATAAAGCATGACTGCAGCATGATTTGAAGTCTAAACCAATATATATTTTATGTATGTTCTTGGTTTGACCCTTTTGGACTATCCTAGAATGATACTAAAGGCCAGCTGCATCTAACTGTGACTGTATCCCTCTCGTTCAAATACAGCTTTTAAACAGTAAGACGTTCTACTGACGACTGTCTTAATGAAAACCAACCTGAATCTGCTCATCACTGAAGGATGTTGAGTCCTAAACTAGTGATTAATCTTGATACTGAATCTTAACTGCCATGATACTGAATTTTATCAGTGCAGACCAGCACTATTTGGTCCACGGCTACTTTAAGAGTTACAACATTTTGTCAGCTGACCACAAGTTTGTAAAAGTAAGCTTCGCTATGACCCAGAGTCCTGTTAACTTAAACAGGTTTTACAGGGAGATGACTCAGCCTGCTTTCTACACAATGAGGCCAAAAGACAGCCTTGAACAGCGAAACACGGCGAAGCAGGCTGCCCTTATTCACAATGCTAATGAATCACCCTCCAAGGCTACAGCTGCAAAACAAACCTTACATGTGTGCGAGGCTGTCAATGTTCCTGTCTTTTAGCTGGAGATGGGAAAGTGGCTTTCAGCACACTGTAACAAAAGGAGAAAGAAATTACTTCCGGGAGCGTGATATTGAGACAGTAATTCAAAAACCTCACTACAGGGAGATCTGCAGCCCTAGGCTGTTGACAGGCTTAGCTTTCAAAAGGAAAGCTCGCTAGCCTAATGGAAACAGCTGGAAACTTCTAGGTGGTGAAGTTCAGACACAAAGAATGCCTCACAGCTGGCTATGCTTTAAGTCACTGTCTGATATAGAATAATGAGAAACTTGTCTATTGCTTTTACATTACTTACTACATAATTGCCTGGGCACCATTGTTTAACCTGAGCATGATTAACAAACACGGTATAAAGTAGGTGCAATGGGTTGATAAAAAAACTGTAAATGTAAATTAAATAAAGCAGGAAAAACATTTACTGAGAGACATTGTGTCTCAGAAAAGAGTAAAAGCTCTAACTTTGTGCTGTAACACCCATAGATAGTAGTTTTGTCAGAGGCTTTATACAGGTATGCCATAAATAAAGCATAAATAATGCCATGTACAAATGTAATGTAATGTTACCCCCTTTAGCAGGGTGGCTAAGCCAGAGACACTTAAGGCATTCTGCAAATGAAAGAGAAAACGCAGCTGACCCTCGATCCTATCCCACTATCTAGTCCACTGAGTCTGATGTAATTCACTTTGCTTTTGAGGCTTAAAGAAATTGTTATAAAGACAAAAAGGAACTGCTGTTCTTTTGGGGTTGGCCTAACATGAGCATCAGACGGATGAGCCGCTGGACTTGGCCCACTGCATCAGATGACACCACTGCCCTTGTCTGCACAGCAAGCCGTAGGCCAGCAGGTACCGATAGTGTGAAAGAATGCAATATTTTCCAAATTCCATCAGTGCCTGACAATCGGAGGCACGAAAATACAGGACATACGGTTTGAGAAACTCCTCCATTTGAGCATCCGAATCAAAAGCCACCAAATAATAATCAACTTGACTTTGTAGAAATCTCAACATTTGGCACCGTTTCTGCCCAAGGGCAATCCTGACATAGTGTGGCACCACTAGCATATTTTGTCCTTGTCAATATATTGCAATACATATTGTGTATTGTGTAAAACAGTTTAATAGTGATACAGTGATATACCATTTTTCAATGCTATTTTGCACAACAAAAATAAACTCACCAGACAAAAAAAAAAAAGAGTCAGCTGTAACTGAAACGCACCTAACAGCGTGTAATATGTCCAGGAGCATGAATAACCGCTGTGATTGGATTTGGCATGGACTGGACAAGTTTCTAGATGCAGGCCACATCAATGTTCAGACACTCTTGCATCAAGGAATTGTGGAGTTGATCCAGATTTGGTGGACGCCTTCCCTGGAACAATTCCGAGCAGAATTTCCTATAGACTGGGATTTTAGCCACTGCTGCTAGACCCGTATGACCAGACGCTTCCATACACCTGCAGATTCAGCTACTTCCTTCACACTTCACATCTGCTTTGGAGCCATTTTCCACACATGGAACAAGACATTAACTGCACTGTACCACCTCTTCTCAATCTATGAATCCTGTCCCTCACACCCCACATGTATTCTAGCCCCATCATCCTTGTGCAGTGCCATCTGCAGGAGCCTGAAGTTACTACCACCTTAAACACACAAGGTGAATAATTTCTTGTACAGTGAGTTTATTTCAGATTTGCTTTGATTAATCCGCAAAAATAGGGTTACTTAATTATACTGCAAGAACATTTCAGCCATAGCGTTTACAACTAAAAGGCAGAGATGAGGAATATTTGCCTATACAAACCTGACAGCTAGGAAGCAAGATGGCTAATCAGGCAATTTGACTACTTTATGCCTACATTATAACAGCTCCATAAAGTGAATAAAAGGCCTAATCAGTCAGCAATTCACATGTAAAAACAAACAAATCTATAAGCCGCTCACTGACAGAGCCTTAAATGGATAACAACGTTATGACTGATTGTACAACCACTCAATTTAGAGCCCTATCGCTCTGCTCCAAACACCCGTGTCCGGTCAATAAAGACAACTCGGAGCTAAAGCTCTAGACAGCTAGAGCAGGCTGAACTGTACAGCCTCCCATACTGGGATTACCCATCCTTCAAGCAGAACCAAAAGTCCTTGTTAAGCCTAAACCGACTGGAAGCTTGTTAGCAGCAATCTTGATTTAACAAGGGGCAACACAGCAAGTGGATTGTGTGAGGAGGAACGCTCCAAGTAATGGACCCATTTAGTAATATGATCCTCGGACATCCTAACCTCTGCCCACAGATGCCGCATTAAAGGGGAATTGTATAGCAGCCACACAGTGTGGCCAGTGTACCCGCCAATGTCATGATATCCAGGAATTTAAGAGGAAGCTATCAATTTCCTCAAAGCAGTACGACCGACAAATTTACAACAGCACGAGACACAAAGTCACTGTCAAGGTGGATGCTCTAACAAAACACCAAGTCTTGAGTAACAGGACAGGGCAAAAAAAAAAATCAGGTTATGAAGGAAGACAGACTTCTGCCAGAGCTGGGCTACCCTGCGATCGAGTTAAGCTAGCGATAAAAGATCCAACGTTAGTTCCAAAAGAGAACCTTATGATGTTACAGTCTGCAGATTAACAGATATCAAGAGCCCTCAATTTTGAACAGAATCACTCTACAATCAGTTCTGGATGAACGGCTCACGACGTGTCTCCTCAAGGCTGAGTGGCTTTATGAGAGGATTGCGAGACAGCCTGTTTGAAAGCTCGGGCATGAGTCATGTCTAAAAATTCTGCTCGCACTTGCACCAGCCAGACGGACATACAGCTCACTTCGGATTCCTGACACCCTGTTGGTGGCACAGTCCCTCCCTCGCGGTCTCCTGACCTCAAAGCTCCAGCGGCAGTCCAGTCAGTCCAAGCAGCAGTCATGCAGCTGTCTCACAGCATGCGACCTCCCGCAAGTCACTGTCAGTCTGATGTACATACGTAAGACACTGTTTATCTGTTTATATGCAAATCACTGCCCATTTGATGTTCATACACAAGTCACTGTCCTCTGTGTGTGGGGGGGGGGTGAGGGCGGGTTCAATGTGTTATCATGACGTGCTCTTTTGAGATCATCAGTGCTTACCGAATACTGACCAACTGCATGTGTCATTAAGCGGATTTATTGCAGTGCAGCAGGTTAATCGTTCAATGAAAAGCACTTTGTTAGCACTTTAGATTTTGACACATGGAAATCCGTGTCTGTTCCGACTTATCAGACCTCAGCCAAACTAAACAGAATGATGCAGACCATGCATTGTGAAACTGTATGAGCAGTGCGATGTTACATTTATGCAATATCAGCCACCGTTACTGTCCATTTGATACATACATAAGGCACTGGGCATCAGATGCTGTTCATGTCATGCATCATACATGGCTGAGCACACAGTGACCACTTTATTACAGCATGTGGCAATAATTTGCATCACTTTAGATTAGATTATGATCCATATTTGGACTTCATTTGCCATATGTGAATGAATGAAGCACTAAGTTGCCTGTCCAGAGCAGGAAAGGAGGAGTAGAATGAAGGCACCACACTGGCACCCCAGCAGCTCCTACCTTCAGCTATCGTCTCCTCCACGGTCACCTGGTAGCGGCCGATGGTGAAAACCCGACCGATGAAGGTGCCTCCGCTGCCGGATCCCGCGCCGCCTCCTCCCGCTGCCAAACCGGGCCCGGAACCGGCCATTTCCCTCCGGGAGTCGAAAAACTTCTTCATGGTCACTTTCACAACAACGAGCAGACGTCAAGGGTGGAGTTATATAACATGAATTACAGCCTGTTTGGGGATCCCAGCGATGTCTAACCGGCTTTGCAGTCTCCAATCACCGGTCGAAAGGAAGAACCAGCTTGGAAGCGACTTCACCTCACCAAGAGCTCAATTACCGCGGAAATAAGTTCAATGTGTTATCGTACACAACACTTGTAAAATATGGCGTTGAAATAAAGTGCAAAAACTCCCGACTGCTGTACGTGTGACTGAAAAAAAAATAAATACTGCTAACGTTAGCTAACTCAGCTAGCAGTCCCGGCTAGCACACATTGCACTACTGCTGCTGAGGGCTGAGGTCACGGCTTTTGCTAGCAACTGCTTTCGGCTATCTAACCTTACCTCTCGGCTGAGTCACCAGCAAAAACATCGCTTTGACGGTTATTATTGTGCTAGCTTGCTAGCTAGCAGGGCTCATTAACGTTACTGTTAACGTTGTCTCTTCGGCTAGGTTCGTAAAAATCAGATAACGCACAGCAGCTAACCAGCACACTAAAGCGTGTCAGTGTTGACTCGCTAATAAGACGTTCAGTTCAGAGAGTAAATACAGCAGAACTACTTCATTCAGGTCACATACAGCTCAGTTACAAGCCACACAGAAGCTATTCCTCAGAATGACTGTCTGCTGTTCAAACCACCCAACTCCATTAACGCCAACAGCTAATAACCGGGTTGGGAAGAGCAGGAAACATCCGCGGCTGTTATAACTACGACTTTATCCTCGGTGGTGTCCAGATATCCGGATAACGTCTCACGGTTCGGGAGCTGAGGGTCTAGCCTGGCTCCCTCATTGATTCCCCCGGTGATCCTCCAAAAAAAAAAAGAGTCCGGACACCAGGAAACGTAACGCCGGGAACAGCTGACCAACCTGGGCTTTTCCTTCGTATCCAACCCGCTAAACCGTCGTGTTATCCGCTGCACAGCGCAGCAAAATGACGAGGTCCCGTAAGGAAAGCACAGAAAGTGTGACAAACGTGTTGTTTAATCCGAGCACAGAGCGGTTTTACTGGACTACAGTGTCCACAGAGTGCGGTCGCTTCTGGTAGTTGTAGTCCGCGGACGACGGCTTGACGTCAAGGGTGATGTAATTCCGCGGGGCGGCCGACAGGGGGAGGTGTTTATAGTAAAGTAATCTAACGAGGAAACTACATAGGCGTAATGCGATGACTCAGTTTGTGTGCTGTCAGATTAGATTGGAGGCACAGTTTTAATGGGTGCGGACGTCTGGAGAGGCCATGAGGTAATTATAATTTTCTGGACTGTTATCTTGAGATCATGATTTATTTATTTTGTGGCCTCAAGATAGCAAGATAGTTAAGTACAGATCTCAAGATGACAGTCCAGAAAATTGTAATCTCCAGACTTCTGTAGAAAACAGATTTTGATTGGGTTAAAGTTGCTATTTTGAGAGGATGTGTTGTGTATAGCTGGCCAATTCATTTTCTGTTGGCCCTAGGAGTCCAGGGTCATGAGAATGAATAGAGCATTTAGCTATAGTAGGGATGTGCTATATGAAATGAAATTCATATGATGATAGCTTCCTCAATTTGCAGGTTCATGCTGCCATGGAGATGGTGAGGTCATATAGATGGTGGCTGCAAGAACCTGTTGGTGGATCTGTGCGGCGACCTCGCAGCATTGACCCCTGCGATGCTTAGAGCAAGAGCTGGCAGCATGGTTGGTCGGGTGGCCACTTTCTGTAGAGCGGATGGGCGAGCTTGTGGCGGAGCTGTGTGCAATGGTTCAGCAGGCATATCTGGCAAGTGTGGTGCGGGAGGAGTAAACACTGGGGCAGAGGAGCCCAAATGGGGTGTGAAGCTTGCTGCAATGAGCAACCGTTGATCTGTGGTAGCCAAGGCCAAGAGTCAGGGCCTGAGTGCACATGAGCAGCATGCAACAAGGTCTTTTTTGCCTGCGGAGGAGCCCCAGGTGCTCAAACTCTGTTAGGTCACTGGGACGGCTGACCTCTGAAGGTTGGGTTATGTAGCATACAGGCTCACACTGCAGGGAGAGCACAGAAGGGGGTTCATTTTGTGGTGGGAGAGACTGTATTGTTAAGGCAGTTGTTGTGGAAACATCTTCACATTCATATGTGTTATTTGTGTCATTCTGTGATGGGCTGTAGGCTAGTTAGTATGAGTCGTGTGACTATCATAAAGGAACAGTGTATGGTTAGAAGTGATCTGCCTGCTAAACGGCCGTGTCAATTAACCTCCCTCACTGCCTGTCCAATAAAAGAGCATTCACTTTCACAGTGCAACCTTTCTTGCATCTTCTTCTTCGCTAATGCCACCTTAATAATATGACTTCTGTGTATTCTTTTTCATATAATTATTAAACATTTGAATTACCCCCCTCCCCACAACCCCACTGTTTTGTGCAGTCACAAATTGTGTGTATATGAAGTCAATAGCTGGATTTCGTAGTTCATATTTGAGGTATAAATTCCAGCTTTTGACTTCATATACACACAATTTGTGACTGCACAAAACAGTAGGGTTGTGGGGAGGGTAGTAATTAAAATATGAACTATTTGAGGTATAAATTCCAGCTATTGGCTTCATATACACACAATTTGTGACTGCACAAAACAGCTCACTATAAGCTCAAGTCACACAAAGCAGTTATTCACAAAGTTATGAATGGACGTCTTAACAGATGTGTGTTGTTGTTGTTGTAGTAAATTATTACACACTGGGACCAGATCTCATGCCTTACATACGACTCATTTTCAAAGCCTGTAAAACAGGATACAACTTTGGCCGCTGTACACTGTGCTGCAAGAGGGACATCTTGTGACTGAATCTGGTAGTACATCATAGTGTTGTAGCAGAGATTAACAGTAGGATACATCCCCTGTGGTTTTGACTGTGGCTTTATAAACTAATTCAGGTGTTATGACATTCGGGTCAACACACAATAATGTGACCATATATTAGACATACATACAGATATCAGTAAATGGGTGGTGTGGTGGCGCAGTGGGGTATCACAGTCTAGACTACAAGTTTTATATTTCAGTGAAATCCATCACAGTTCTAATAATATATGTCTCCATCATACATGTACTTTTCTTTCAGTATCATAGGTTCATGTGCCAAACAGGTACAGGAAGCCCCTCCCACAGAATGAGTTAATCAGTAGTGAAACGCCAGTAAAGTCTACCTTTCTAGGCTCACTCTGTTCTTCTCTGTGTGCGCAGTAAAATGGCAGAAGCTGTTCTACAAGCTCAGGAATCTTCCAACTGTCCAACCTGTCTGGATCTACTGAAGGATCCAGTGACTATTCCCTGTGGACACAGCTTCTGTCTGGGCTGTATTAAGGATTGCTGGGATCAGGATGATCAGAGTGGGGTCTACAGCTGCCCCCAGTGCAGACACACCTTCACTCCAAGGCCTGTGCTCATCAAGAACACCATGCTGGCTGAACTAGCTGAGGGTCTGAGGAAGACGAGGCTCCAAGCTGCTCCTCCAGCTGCTCCTCCTGCTGGATCTGGAGATGTGGAGTGTGACGTGTGCACTGGAACAAAGCACAGAGCTGTTAAGTCCTGTCTGGTGTGTCTGGCTTCTTATTGTGAAGCTCATATTCAGACTCACTATGAATCTCCTGCATTAAAGAAGCACAAGCTGGTTGAAGCCTCCATGAACCTGCAGGAGAAGATCTGCTCTCTTCATGACAAGCTTCTAGAGGTTTTCTGCCGCACTGATCAGCAGTGTATATGTCTGCAATGTGTAATGGATGAACACAGTGGTCATAAGACAGTCTCAGCTGCAGCAGAAAGATCTGAGAAACAGGTAAGAACTTTACTGGAAGCTCTGCAGTAGCTGGTGGGTTAAAATGTGAAGCAGCACAGTGAATGAACTTCAGTGAGCCAACACCCAGCTGTACTAAAACACAGTGGGAGATGCGAAACTGGTAGTATCTGAAGTGTCACACTGTGTCTGTTAGACATTATATAGAAGGTAAGAGGAAGTGAGATAAGTCCAATCAATAGAAATGAACGTCTGGTGCATTGGGTCAAAAGTACTTGATTTAGTCTGTACTTACATATTTACATTACATTGACTGGGTGTTTAAGCAAAGCTGAAGTGGGCGTGGCCTAAAATCAGGAGCAGAACAAGGCCCTGCCTAGTGCCCTAAAAAACCTATAGCCAGCCCTGTATATCCCACACAGACTCGTTTGAACAATGAATGTTATCAAATAGAACTTTATCAGTGGCTTAAGGTCCAAAAATCTCTAAGACTCCTGAGCGACTATAGAATAAAGGCCCAGTCATTAGATCGTGGATATGTGCACATTGTAAGTCCCCTCCCAGCTCATGTTACTTTGGTACTGTATAACCAGGGGCCATATAATGTAAACTCTTTAACCTGAAGTCTTATCCTATGTGCTTTATTTTTATGGCAACGTCAGTTAAATCTGAATTTAGGACAAAAGCCATTACAGTTCGCAATCTTATCTCATTTCCAGATAAGAAAACTGTATTACAGGAACACCCTAACGTCCCTGCAAACACAGATACGTTACGACAAGGTCGTGACAACCTATTGCTTTGGTGCCTACGATGTTATCACAACGCTGAAATGTAATTCCTCATAAAGTTGGGACAACCTCCTAGAATCTACAATCCTCATAAGTTCTTTGTGTTGTACATGGAACTCCATGGAATTTTGCTAAGTTGACAACAGGTGATCATAATACCGCATGGCTATGTGGCTTAATGAGAATGTTGTTGTGAGAATGTTGTAAGTCTACAACGTGGTCTAGTTCAGACTACATGAACATTCATTCACCCATCTTCTAAGACATGCATCCATCTGGGTCACTGCAGTTGCTGGATCTTATCCTATCGCTTAAATGTACATTTAGCTGTTATCGCTTCCTGGACAGGTCACCAGTCCATCGCAAGGCACTACATAAACAGCACCACCTTTTGCCAATGTTGTGGAAATGCTGTGGGAAAGTTGACAATGCCGCGGCAAAGTTATGTTTGCTGGGATGCCAACATTTCATGAATAGTGACTTAAATTCAGGATAAACACCAACAGTGTCCTAACTTCTGTTTTGACCGTCTGTGTCTATTGTTTTAAGCAGTGACAGGCAGAGCAGCATAGTTCACTGTAAGTATAACCGGCATATCGATGTTACATCTATCTACATTGTAACACAGTGTGAGATTTTATTCCAGCAGTGTTTAAACATCCCAGATGGTCTCCACCATCCCCTGTATTACCTTCACATGTTAATGTTGATAGCAGCTTCTCAGATTCAATATTACAGTGACAGTGGTGAACAAAGACGAGACAGAGTAGATGATGTGGCTGTTCACTTGGAGGAATAATGTTAGCGTGGTTGGCTAAAGCATTTGGGAAATGGAAACTGAAAACTGGAAGCCTGGTGTCACTCCACCTCCACCCCTACCGCAAAATCTGCAGGAACTATGTGAGAATATTTAAACTGCATGGGATGGACTATCACAGGACACCATTAGGAACCTCTACAACTCCATACCAAGACTTTGGGAGTATGAACCTGACGACATACTGAAAGACACTACTTCTGTATGTGTAGCTCAATAAATATTGTCCATATGAATATGTGAACAATCTCATCTTGACCTATTAGATCTAAAGTTAGGACAAAAGACTGGAAGTGTCTGTAATGCTTTCCTGTTAAAAGGATTACTAAAATACAGTTAAATCACCATTTTCTGAATGGTCTTTTTTAAACGATTGTATATAGAAACAACAGACAAGCCGGTATGTCGATGTGATACTGTTGTATGTTACCTGCAGAAGCAGCTGGTGAAGAATCAGAGGAAATTCCAGCAGAGAATCCAGCAGACGGAGAAAAAACTGCAGGAGCTGAAACAGGCTATGGAGAATCTCAAGGTCAGTATCCTGACCAGTAAAAAAGACAGTGAGGAGCCCAGTGTTGGGTTTGTCCTCAGAGATGAAGTCCTCTGCTTCAGATGAAGCCCCTCCTCTCTGTGTGTCTCC
The DNA here is from genome assembly GCA_034552555.1 of Semaprochilodus insignis. Lineage (NCBI taxonomy): Eukaryota > Metazoa > Chordata > Actinopteri > Characiformes > Prochilodontidae > Semaprochilodus > Semaprochilodus insignis. The sequence goes on from CM067484.1 coordinate 31,254,548, forward strand.
TAACAGAGCTCTGCACAGGCAGCAGTGGAGGACAGTGAGAAGATCTTTACTGAACTGATTCAGTCCATTGAGAGAAGACGCTCTGAGGTGAAGGAGCTGATCAGAGCTCAGGAGAAGACTGAACTGAGTCAGGCTGAAGGACTCCTGAAGAAACTAGAGCAGGAGATTGCTGATCTGAGGAGGAGAGAAACTGAGCTGGAGCTGCTTTCACACACAGAAGATCCCATTCATTTCCTCCAGGTAACATCACTGACTGCAGAATGTGTGTCTGTCACTAAGATATTTCCATTGAAAGTGCTGCAGAGTTCTCCTTATTAGACTGTTTGAGCTCTGAACGGCTTAATCAGTGTTCCTTCATCTCTCTGTAGAGTTTCCGGTCTCTCTCTGCTCCTCCTCAATCTGCAAACATACTCCGTATCTCAATCAGTCCAAAATTCTCCATGGAGGAACTGAAGAAAGCTGTGACTGCAGTGATGGAACGAGTGAAACCAGAAGTAGTCAAGTTCTCTGGAGGTATAATGAGTTATGTAAAAAGATTAATTCTTGCTTTGTAGCTGCTGTCTAAGACGTTCCTGCTTTTTCAGGAATTGTATCTTTATCCATGACGCCTGCTACTTGGCAGAAACCACAGGAAATCCATCAGTCAGCTGAACCAAAGACCAAAGAGATCTTTCTGAAACGTGAGTATTACAGACTCAACCGTATACATATATTTATGTTAGAACCCTTTATATCTCCTTCTCCAGTGTCTTTTTAGGAGCTCTTAGTTCAGTCTAAAGTTCATTATGATGAACCCTACATACACTCATCACCACTGTTAGTGCCAGCAACTTTGGCAGACGGCTGCACGACGCAGGACTACATGCATGCAGGCTGTTAAGATGACTGCCTTTAACTCCACATTAACTTCGCCAAAGACTGTTATGGAGTCACCGAGAATAGCAGCATCTTCATCTTCAGTGGCAAGCAAACATGGCGGTCCAATGCCATACTGAGAGACGCTACTTCTGTATGTGTAGCTCAATAAATATTACCCATATCAGTCTAAATGTATGACCATTTATTGTTCCTGGTAACCTTTATCTTCCTTCCCAATAGCACTGCAATCCCACACCTCCTTCTGGGTGCACTTTTTTTTTAAATGATGAGTGTACGTGCACAGCTACTCTGCTGACTGTTGATTTCTATTTCCTGAGTCTCACTGAAACATATCATTTGATGGGTTAGACTTGTGTTTTGCTGCATAGCCCACTTCTAATCTCACAATAAAGTGTTTGTCCATCACAATGACGCCCATCAGGGTCACTACACTTTATCATTTGCCACACTGGTTTCACTCCTACATATGATGTTGCTTTGTAGCTGCTGTCTAAGATGTTTCTGTGTTTTCAGGGACTGTATCTTCATCTGTGACGCCTGTTACAAGACAGAAACCACAAGTAATTCATCAGTCAGCTGAACCAACAGCCAGAGAGGACTTCCTGAAATGTGAGTATCACAGACACAGCCGTATACACGTGTTTACGTCCAAACCCTTTATATCTCCTCCTTCTCTTGTTTCTTTTTAGAAGCTCTTTAGATGTTTAGGCGAAACTTTATTATGAAGCGCCGTACATAGTAGAGCTGGAGCCCATAGAGCCGTTCATCTATTGTTAGCACTAAGCTAATATTTGAAAAGCAAACATTTGTATCTTCTGCAGTCAATATTACATGAACATGAGCTGTGGATATTAAACTAGAATTACACCAAACACTGCAGTTCCCCTCCTCACAGGCTGCTGGGGCTGCTTTTTTGGCTGAGAGAAAAGCAGCTTGTGATTTTAAGTTTATATTCAGAACTTATTAAATATGATCAGTTGGACAACAATAATACCATAGTAACGTAACACTGTTATGACTGAGTTCATGGTCAGATCATTTCACCCACAGTGTTGTGAAATCGCCCCCTCTGCTGGACGGGTCTTGAGTTTTAGAGCCAGAGAAGCTCAACCACCCAGACTACTCACACTGCCCTCACATACACCTGGAAATGCATACAGTCATATGCAATAGTTTGTGCACCCCTGATCAAATGACACGTTCAATAAATCCACAAAACATGATCAAATTTGAGCGTATAAAATCATAAGATCATAACTGTTTATTTATATTACAGCACATCAGTGTTTACTGAAAGCCTCATCTTACTACATAGTCACTTCATGAACTGGAGCTGCAGCAATAACTGCTGGTTGTTGAGATGGTGGGAATGGGAGTGTAATGCTGTCAGGTTGATCAGATCTAAAGCAGCTACAATGTAAACTGTTTACATGTTTCTCTCTTCCATCAGATTCTTGTCAGCTCACTCTGGATCCGAACACAGCGAACGGTCAACTCGCTCTGTCTGAGAGGAACAGTAAAGTGACAGTGATGCGTCACACCCAAGCACATCCTGATCATCCAGAGAGATTTGAGAGAGTGCAGCAAGTACTTTGCACAGAGAGTCTGACTGGACGCTGTTACTGGGAGGTCGAGTTGAACAAGATTAATTCTAATTCCAAATCTTTTGCAGTGTCCTATAAACCGATCAGCAGGAAGGGGAAAGGGAATGACAGTAAATTTGGGTATAATGATCAGTCCTGGTGTCTCATCCTCACTGACCTCAGATTCTATTTCAGTCACAATAACAAACAGACTAAACTCCCTGTCAACTCCAGCTCCTCCAGAATAGGAGTATATGTGGATCACAGTGCAGGAATTCTGTCCTTCTACAGCGTCTCTGACACAATGACCCTCCTCCACAGAGTCCACACCACATTCACTCAGCCTCTCTATCCCGGATTCGGGGTTTACGGATATGGGAATGTTCTTGAGATTTGTGATCTTAATTAATATGCTAATAAAAGCTCAACATGCGCTCCATCTACAGTCATATTAATAGATAAGGTAGAAGGATACTCAATATAGACACATAATGCAGCAACAGATTTATTCAGTATATTAAATTGTTCTGATGTTCTACATAGAAGGTATGTGACGGGGTGAAAAAAAGGGTTGTACATGCCCATTTACACCCTATGATTTGATCCTAGAAATATACAAGCTGTTTCCCTTTTTTGCTGAGCTTATGCATAATATGATGAGCGCTGCTCTGATTGGCTGGTTTACAGCAAGACACCGCAATGATCACCCAGACACAACATGTCCAAATACACTAAATAAAATGAGCCTCTGTGTAAAAAAACTCGTCCTTTTACTGTTTAATTAGCTATGCTAGTTACTTGAAGCTTGCTAGTAGCTAACGTTACCTATACTAGCTACTGGCTTTCTAATCTGGACATCAACACAAAGTAGATTGAAGTTGTTCCTCACTATGGAACTCTCAGTTTAAGATGATCTGCTTTTACTATCATATACTGATACAATCACACAGCATGGCTGCTACTTACAGGCTGTTGTTGGGGTTGTGATGCTAATAAAGGTGGAACTACTCCATCTTTTCAGTCTCTTCAGTGTCAAATGCTGAGCAAAGCTGCTGGATTTGTGCAGAGGAAACTAACAACTCTCAATTGAAGTTGTCCAGAATCTTAAGTTGGCTTCAGATTCGTCAGTTTTGTTTTGCAAACTTTCTGTTCTACCTTAAATGGTGCTGCAGTTACATTCTGCTGCCTGGACAAGCTGTAGCATTTAAGGTGGAATGGGATATTCGATTAAGGAGCTGGTGAATACAAAAAGGTCTGTTTAGACTTGTTTAAAGATGAACATTCACAATGCCTGTTGACAGTTTGGTTACTCAGAAAGTGCAGCCATCCCTTTCACACAGATTCAGTACAGATTCCTGTATAGAGTCCTCCATTTTCATTGCTCTTCCTCTGTTGTCATTTTCCACTGAGCTACAACATGAGCTGGTGTATATAAATTTTGGGGGTCTTATTAATGAGTCGGGACTGTTATGTAACAGTTTAGGATTTTGGAATCTGCCCATTTCACTGTTCTCTTTTACATATACAGGATTTACATTTGAAGAAGGAACAACAGTGTTTGAGGTTCATGGTACATCAGTTATATGTACTGAGCTTTCCATTCTGTTGTGGATTGTGCTGGTAGCGGTTCTGCACTGCTGCTTTTGGAAATAATGTTCATGTTAAAAGTGATGTGTTCCCCTCGGCTTCCTCTACGCTGAAGTGACCAGTAGAATTATATATATTATAATATTTAATTGATAGGAGGATAGGAGAAGCTCTTCCTGGAGTGGAAAAAGTCACTACCACATGGTCCTCATATGCACAAACAAGAATAAGAAGTCCCTCCCACAGAATGAACAGATCAGTGGAGAAACGAAAGTAAAGTCTCTCTTTCTCTGCTCGCTCTCTTCCTCTCTGTGTGTGCAGTAAAATGACGGAAACTATTTTAAAAACCCAGGAACATTTCAACTGTCCAATCTGTCTGGATCTACTGAAGGATCCAGTGACTATTCCCTGTGGACACAATTACTGTGTGGGCTGTATTAAGGACTGCTGGGATCAGGATGATCAGCGGGGGGTCTACAGCTGCCCCCAGTGCAGACACACCTTCACTCCAAGACCTGTTCTCAACAAGAACACCATGCTGGCTGAGCTAGCTGAGGGTCTGAGGAAGACGAGGCTCCAAGCTGCACCTCCTGCTGGATCTGGAGATGTGGAGTGTGACGTCTGCACTGGAACAAAACACAAAGCTGTTAAGTCCTGTCTGGTGTGTCTGGCTTCTTACTGTGAAGCTCATATTCAGCCTCACTATGAATCTCCTGCGTTTAAGAAGCACAAGCTGGTTGAAGCCTCCATGAACCTGCAGGAGAAGATCTGCTCTCTTCATGATAAACTGCTGGAGATCTTCTGCCGCACTGATCAGAAATTCATCTGTTATTTGTGTGTAAAATATGAACACAGTGGTCATAAGACAGTCTCAGCTGCATCAGAAAGATCTGAGAAACAGGTAAGAACTTTTCTGTAAGCTCTGCTATAAGCGTTTTGTCAGCATGCAGAAGCAGCACAGTGAACCTCAGTCAGCCAACACCCAGCTGTACTGAAACACAGTGAAAGTGGGAGAGTGGTAGGTGAAGATTTAATAGTGTTTTGAGCCAAAAATATGAAGATACTGAATTTAAATTGTACAAAAATAAATGCATCAGAAATGTCAGATTTCTGCAAAACTCAGCATGCAGTTATGTCTCGGGCAAATATGTATATTATTAGAGATGTGGTCTGGTTACGTGAGGGCACACACACATGGTGAACAGGCTCTAGATGGCCCAAACGACCTGTAGAGAGGATTGTTTGGTCCGCTGACAAGCACAAACAGCTCCCACAGTTTCTTTGTCCAAAGGTGACACCTTCATTATACACTCCGGTATCTACCCGTATCTTTTACAGGCACTTAGGAGGAGGAAATTTGGGGTACAAGGTACAAATTACAAGGTACACTAACAGCTCTGTGATATGTGCAGGACATCCTCAGGCCACATGTGTTGCCTCTCATAGCAGGGCTTCCAAATGGCATTTTTCAGCAGGACATTGCTCGCCGACACACAGCAAGGGTTTCCCAGGAATTTCTCCACCAGATTAGAACACTTCCTTGGCCTCCAGATTTATCACCAATCAAGCATTTTTGGGACCAGCTGGGACACCAGCTTCAACAGCCTACGACTGTGCAGGATCTACAGGCCTAGCTGCAACATCTGTGGGCAAATGTGCTGCAGGACACCATTCGAAACCTTAATGCCTCCAGGCCCAACCGTATCTCATCTTGTATACAGGGTAGAGGTGGCCAAACAGGGTACTAGAGCCTACTTTCAGTTTTCCTACAATCTAATTCCTACTACAATCTAATTCCTACTACAGTCACTTACATATATCATCATTACATACATCACACACATGAATATTTATTTAAATCCAACAACTCCTTCCTGGTGTGTAATTCTTTCATCTATGAGTACGCAGTAATGGACATGTGAAGTGGACATAAATCTCTGTCCATAGTAATACAATATTGTATTACTTAAATACCATTTTAAACAGTTGTATTTCAGCTGCATAGTGTTTTTTTAAATGTTGTGAACCCACATGTATAATTTGTTGTATTTTATCTGCAGAAGCAGCTGGTGAAGAATCAGAGGACATTCATGAAGAGAATCCAGCAGACGGAGAATACACTGCAGGAGCTGAAGCGGACTATGGTGACCATCAGGGTGAGTATATACTGACCAGATTCCAAGTCCTCTCTTTGTCTGGCTTGGGGGTGGCATAGACAACATCTAGTGACTGAGTCCCAAGGGGTAAGGGCAAGGCTTTGGAGGGGATGCAACCGTGTACAGCATGCTCACCGGAGCACTGGACAGCCCGATGCACGAGCTCTGCAGTGCTCTCTAGAGCACCATTTGGCGCTGTCTCTTAGGGTGGCTCTGGGTGGTGGTGCACATTGACAGCTCTAGGTCCTCATCCGACCACCGGGTGATGCCTAGGCTCTGGGTGGTGGCAGTGATAAGGCCCAGGGTAAGTATTCCATCTCTGCCATAGGCTTGTGCGCACTGCCAGGAGAGCAAAGCCCAACTGCTTTAGTTGAAGCCCCTCCTCTGTGTGTCTCCTAACAGAGCTCTGCACAGGCAGCAGTGGAGGACAGTGAGAAGATCTTTACTGAACTGATTCAGTCCATTGAGAGAAGACGCTCTGAGGTGAAGGAGCTGATCAGAACTCAGGAGAAGACTGAACTGAGTCTGGCTGAGAAACACCTGAAGAAACTGGAGCAGGAGATTGCTGATCTGAGGAGGAGAGATACTGAAATGGAGCAGCTTTCACACATAGAGGATCCCTTCCATTTCCTCCAGGTAACATCAGTGACTATCCGATCATCTATAGAATGTGTCCCTCAAAAAGTTCACAGAATTCGGTTGTCTTACACTCATTAAACTGTTTTTGAGCTCTGTGTGTGTTTCTTTATCTCTCTGCAGAGTTTCCAGTCTCTCTCTGCCCCTCCTCAATTTGCAGACTTAGCCCGTATTACAATCAGTCCACAGTTCCCCATGGAGGAACTGAAGAAAGTTGTGACTGGAGTAAAGGAACAAGTGGAACTGGATGTTGTTTCTACAGGTAGGATGAATATTGTGAAAGTCCTGAATAAATTCACTGAGAGAGAAATATTAATGCCTCTGTTTTATTCTGAATAGTTCTTGATGCCCTGATGCCAAAGACCAGAGAGGACTTTCTGGAATGTGAGTATCGCTTACATGATTATACGCACTTTATAGTTTATTAGCGACACGCAGTGCCAGTATTCTCTGTATTCACATGTTGCCGTATGTATTGGCAAGTTATTAAGTATTCCATTCTGAATTGGAATAATTTCTCTTACTGTGGTCCAGTGTTGCTTTGCATTGATTTCTATTGAATGCATACACACTGTGAAGTCTGTGAAGACCTGTCTGGCAATGTGAAGTAGCTAGAAGGTCTCAAGAAGCAGCAGATGATGTCCCGTTCTTAAGATTCGAATACAGATGCAAAACAAAGTAACTGAAATCTAACTGAGTCATTTGTTTCGGGGGGTCTGCGGGCACATTTGGCCAAACAGACCTTCTGCTCCAGTCCAGAATTACCGACCCCATTGTTATGAAATGACCACAGAAGGCATTAAAATGTAAATAAAATTTGTAGTTCAGCAGTGTGATCTTCCATTAAAATATAACAAAGTATAAGATAAATCTAATCTTTCAGTGAGATTAAGTTATTCAAATTAATGTTCTAAAAGAATCTTTCTAGACAGAAAACATTCTCCCCAAAAAACACATGACAGTCAAAAAGTCATTTTCATATATCAGTAACATAAACAGTGGTAACATAAACTTCAGAGGTAAAAATAAAATACCAGATAAATGTGAGATATGGGCGTATGTGACATGTGGAAAGAGAGACTCTTGAAAGAGAGTGATGGGCATGTCATCTGTGTTAAACCTGGATTCAGTGGTTAATATTTTTTATTTTTCATTATTGTATTAAAATCATTGCACTCTTCCGTTTCACTGCTCATTTTCCTGGTAGAACATCTGTAAGTCATGATCTTCAGGACCCAGACATCAAAATATAACCTGCTTATATCTGTGATCATGTGTTCAGAACAACAATAAATTAAAAACAGACTTACTGGATGATTTTAGAC
>CM067484.1:31276884-31289900 GCA_034552555.1 Semaprochilodus insignis
CTTCTACAGTGTCTCTGACACAATGACCCTCCTCCACAGAGTCCACACCACATTCACTCAGCCCCTCTATCCTGGATTTGGGGTTTATATTTATGGTAATATTCTTCAGATTTGTGATCTTAATTAATATACTAATAAAAGCTGAACATGTGCTCCATCTACAGTCGTACGTGGGAGACTAGAAAAATACAAATCTGACAGAGTACAGTGTTTCCTATAGATCAGGTTTAGTGTGGGGTCAGTGTAACTGGGCTGGGGGGTGGTTATGGGGTGCATTGTAGAGGTAAACAAACACTGCATAATCATATGAGTTAATAAAGTCTAGTTATTTTTCAGTGACAGTGATAAGGCTTTTCAGCAGCTGCTAAATTTATGCTGCATTCACATGTTGTGCTGAAAATCATCATGAAATCAATGTTGCCATGTTTACCACAGTGTGGATGGATGGATGATCATGAGAGGAAAGTTCATCAGTGTATGTAGTTTAAGGTGGAGAAAGGCTGTACTCTTATTTCAGTATAATACTGGGTTCATCGTTTAGCGTCCATGTCTCCTAAAAATCAACATCCGGATTATTTCACCGCTGTGGTCGATGGGAAAAGTTGGAAACCTGATGTATGTAAGTAAGTGGATAGTTCTTCTCACCGCTGCGGTATGTGCACGCTGCCTGTTGGAAAGGCTGTAGGCTGCTGGTGGCCCCTTGTGGTAGAAGGGTGCAGCAGCAGTATTGAGCACATGGAGCTGAGCAGTCTGTAGTGAATTGTTGTAGATGTACACTGTCAGAGCAGAGTAGTAAGTGGGTTTATTGGAATTCAGGTGGATTTGTGTGCATCTGGGATTAACTGTGAGTAAAACCAAATTCTGACTGAACGGACATTTATGCAGCCTTTCACTGTGTTTGATTGTTATTGTTGTTGTATAGAGGCTGAGCTGATTAGCTTACCATGTGACTTGCTTAAGCTCATTCTAGTTTAACAGCTCTGAGTCGGGATTTTGTACAGTATGAAAGTTGTGGAAGCCCTGTAACTTATTCATATTATATTATATTATATTATAGTTTGGAGCTGACGTTGCTGGATGTTTGGGTGGTGAATGTGCTGTAAAGTGTAATATATTACTCTAATTTGATGGTCCAACATGTATATAAGCTGGTACACTATACAAGTTAGCACAGGGACTGTAAACGCTATTGTTTTAGGATAACATTACATAGCATAACGCGTAGGACGCTTATTGATTAAATAAACTCTACCTTAATAAATAAAAACTGTCTATTGTCTATTTATGATCACTTATTAATGTCTTTATAAACTAACCACAACCTGTAACTGCATAAGAAAAAACAAAACACGTAAAACACATCAAGAAATTATGGCAGTGAATGAGAATGTAGTTGACAATGTTTGGGTGAGTTAATAATGTACCCCAAATGTACCTCATATAACAATTATATTTAATATACATTTACTTCCGATATCAATAATATTATATAACTATTAAAGTGTTTAAAGCGAATTGTTTTGTGTATTTCTCTGTATCAGTCTGCCGAAGTGCGTACTGTGAAGTCTCACCCACTTTGTCAGGCTGAAGATTCTCCACAAGGCGGCGCTGTTAGACCGGAGATTATGTGTGCATGGATGGACAGCAGCAGAATCACACGAACGCTCGTATATTTACAGCATAAACTGCATGTATATGAAGTAAAAGTACAGATTTAATAGAGTGCAGCAAGTTCTCTGTAGAGAAAGTCTGACTGGACTTTGTAAGTGGAAGGTTGAGTTTTGCGAGAATTCTGTTCACCGCTGCGGTCTGTGAACGCTGCCTGTTGGAAACTGTAGGTTGCTGATGCCCCCTTGTGACATTAGGACAGCCTTTCGAATCAAATCAACTTTTTTGTCATTATACCAATACAGGGTTGTACAGTATAGCGAAACACAGTCAGGCTCTTTCTCCAGCGCAGTTATAAGAATATATGTATTATATATATATATAAATAGCCTAGTGCAAGCAGGAGAGGTAGCCCAGTTGCTGCTGTCTCCAGCCCCGCCGGAAGTCCTTTGTCCTGTCCTGTAACTTACAAGCTGCAGTCATTAAGTCATTTGCTACCCGTGCATTGTACAGCATGTTATATTATATTATATTATATTATATTATATTATATTATATTATAATGTAGAGCTGACATTGCTGTGTGTTTGGGTGTTGAATGTGCTGTAAAGTGTAATATATTACTGTAATAAATTCTTTGATGAACGGCAGAAACTCTGATGGTCCTATATTTATATCTATGCTGGTACATGTATGCAGGTTTAGCTTAGTTAGCACAGGGACTGTAAACGCTAGAGTTTTAGGATAACGTAACATAGCACAGCGTAGAGCAGTGTTTCTCAGCCCTGGTCCTGGAGGCACCCTGTCCTGCACATTGTAGTTCTTTCCCTGCTCAGAACACACATGATCCATCTTATCAGCTCATTAACAAGCCCTTTCAGTGGGGTGTATTAATCAAGTAAGATGTGCAGGGCAGGGAGCCTTCAGGACCAGGGTTGAGAAATACTGGCATAGAGGATGCTAACTGATCATTCAAGCTCTACCTTGTATATACAGTATATATATATATTAATCATTATTATGTCTGTTTATGATTAGATAATATCTTTGAAAAACTCCAATGTAATTACAGTGTAAATGTTTAAAAAGATCTAAACACACACAAAAAGACATCCAGACATGACGCCATTGCGTGTAAACGGGAGGTATGAATAGCTGGGCAACTCAGGGAAATCTCACTCAGACTGAAGATTCTCCACAAGGGGGCGCTGTTATTAATCACTTTATTTAAAAACTGCAGAAATACCTCAAAATCACTGCCATCAAAACATGAACACTGGACTACTAACACTAATGACATGATGTTTATGTAGATCTATGAAGTAGTTATGAGTTGTTTGTTCAGTAGTTTTGTTTCTTATTATAGTGTGTTTATTATTTTTGGTTGTTTGTGTAAAACAACACTGTAAATAGAAGAACACAGAAGATGATTTGAAGGGTTTTGAGCTGTGTGACTTTGTTCATCTACATTAGTGGTCACCAACCCTGGTTCAGGAGATCCTGTCTAGTTCCAGCCATAATTTGCCACGGCTGCTCCACCTAACTAAGTCCTTGATTGGCTGGATCAGATGATTTAGTGCTGGGTGAGCATGTTCAGGTTGTAACTAAAGTGCAGGGCAGTAGATCTCCAGGAGGAGGTTGGTGGCCACTGATCTCAACCAAAATTCTGCTCTGTAAAGTTTCATTGGAAGTCTTTATGTGATTTGAATAAAACCAGTTTAATTGCTTGTTATTGGGTGATGTTTGTTTCTTGGCTGAACTGCCATAACATCTTAAATCTAATCAATATATCAATCAATATAATGTTTGAAACAAGCAGCGTTATCTGCCAGTGGAACAGGATCATTTCACTATACAATATGACTTAATACAAGTACAATAATAGAAGTAGGTTAAGTAGTCATATAGATCATGATAAGACTCCAGGTGACATCACTGATTCTCTGATCATCTGTAGAAGGAGTGCCGCTCACAAAGTGCTTACCATTGAAAGGTTTCTTCTCTCAGACTGTGGCCTAATTAATGAGGGCTGAAGTCCACCAAACCCCAGGGGAACCTCACTGCAGTACACAGCAGACATTTCCACTCAAGTGTTTCTGTAATCTGCTCCAGCTCCGCTCCGGGTTTTCAATTTTTCACTCCTCATTCACATGTCCCGCTCTGCTTCATGTCTGCTCCCTATTATTCATTTATATGATATTCATTTTGTGTGTTAAATGTATAGACAAGATACTACACACTTCATTTAATCAATTATATTGTTTATGATTGTTATTAACCAAAAATAAGGTAGTTCAGCTGTCTGTGCTACACAGGCTTTTTGGAAGGTTTAGGCTTGAAGCAACAAGCAGGAGACATACACACCTGCTTTTAACACCATCTTCATCATTCTCATAGCAAACTAGACGACATGAGACCGACATGCTAGAATGTCTGTAGATCTTTGTTGTGATCAGTGAGAGCTTCCAGTACATAGGTCTGCTGATCAGCTCCGCAGTGCAGACACTGTGTATCATTGCTCAGAGCAAAAATGTGCTGCTCTGCTCCCACTCTGCACCATTCACATGTTCTGGTCCCCACTTATGCTGCATTTCTTGCAGGGAAAGATTCTCTCTCTTTCTCAGTGAACTGTTTTATACTCCCACCATGATGTTTTATTGGAGTAACTCCAGTCATTTATTGTTTTGTTAAGTCATGCTTATTGCATGTTTTATTTTTGAGACACTCACAAACTCCTACACTTACATACAGCACACATATTAACACTGTAAGCACATTGAAGGCCTTTTACAGCCGGGCCAGTGTTGGGATAAGATTCACTCTGAACTTCCCGTGCTCTGGCACAGTGTTCGGTAGTGCACAATGGAGCTAGACGGCTGCTGCAGGAAGCTCTGAAGAATTTGTTTTCGACTGCGCTCTTGCCAACATCTCAGATTCTCATTCTGTTATTCTTGTTGCAGGTTGAGGAAGGTCTAGTATAGGGGTAGACAACCAAAGGACATGATTTGTTTCACAGTGATGTCTATATTGCAACATTTCAGTAAGCATATTGTACAAATCCCTTATTTCCTCCATTGTCTGGGAATCAGAAAGGAATAAAGAAATGCTTTAGCATTATCTAGCATTATCTTGTACATCAGTGTCAGTAGCATTTCCACACAAACAAGTTTAGAAAGCCCCTCCCACAGAATGAGCAGATCAGTGGAGAAACGAAAGTGAAGTCTTTCTTTCTCTGCTCACTCTGTTCGTCTGTGTGTGGGCAGTAAAATGGCTGAAGCTGTTCTAAAAGCTCTGGAGTCTTTTAACTGTTCGGTCTGTCTGGATCTACTGAAGAATCCAGTGGCTATTCCCTGTGGACACAGTTTCTGTCTGGGCTGTATTAAGGACTGCTGGGATCGGGATGATCAGAGTGGGGTCTACAGCTGCCCGCAGTGCAGACACACCTTCACTCCAAGGCCTGCTCTCAACAAGAACACCATGCTGGCTGAACTAGCTGAGGGTCTGAGGAAGACGAGGCTCCAAGCTGCTCCTCCTGCTGGATCTCCTGCTGGATCTGGAGATGTGGAGTGTGACGTCTGCACTGGAACTAAATACAAAGCTGTTAAGTCCTGTCTGGTGTGTCTGGCTTCTTACTGTGAAGCTCATATTCAGACTCACTATGAATCTCCTGCATTAAAGAAGCACAAGCTGGTTGAAGCCTCCATGAACCTGCAGGAGAAGATCTGCTCTCTTCATGACAAACTCCTGGAGATCTTCTGTCGCACTGATCAGAAATTCGTCTGTTATTTGTGTGTAATGGATGAACACAGTGGTCATAAGACAGTCTCAGCTGCAGCAGAAAGATCTGAGAAACAGGTAAGAACTTTACTGGAAGCTCTGCTATAAGCATTTTGTCAACATTCAGAAGCAGCACAGTGAACCTCAGTCAGCCAACACCCAGCTGTATTGAAACACAGTGAAAGTGGGAGAGTGGTAGGTGAAGATTTAATAGTGTTTTGAGCCAAAAATACAAAAATATTTAATGTAAACTGTACTCAAATAAATGTTGTGTTTTATGTTACATCTTGTACTACCACACTGGTCATAAGCTCATTTATGTAGACACTACGTACACAAAATAACGCACCCAGATAGAAATGTCAGATTTCGGCTAAAAAAAGAGGTGTGGTCTGGTTATGTGAGGGCACACATACTCGGCCAACAATTCTAGACAGGCTAGACAAACCACCAGTAGAGAGGATCATTTGGTCCGCTGACAAGCACGAACAGCTCCCACAGTTTCCTTTTCCAAATATGGCACCCTCATTACACACTCTTTCAGAAGAAGCCCATTATGTGTCCTGCCATTGACAGCCAACCACCGCTGGATTTGTTTGCATTGGTGCTGTGAACGAGAAACCTGGACTACTATGGACTGGAACTGTATTGTCTTTAACGATTAATACAGATTCTTTTTGGGATCCAACATGTCAGGGCCTCCAACTGCTATTTTTCAGCAGGATAATGTACGCCCGCACACGGCAAAGGATTCCCAGGAATGTCTCTGCCTGATTGCAACACTTTCTTTGCCCATCCGATTACCAGATTTATCACCAGTCAAACATTTATGGGACCTGCTGGGACACCAGCTTTGACAACCTAAGAGTGTGCAGAATCTACGGGTCCAGCTGCAACATCTGTGGGCAAATGTGCCGCAGGATGCTATACGGAACCTATATGCATCCACGCTCAACCGTATCTCATCTTGTATACAGGCTAGAGGTGGCCCAACAGGGTACTAGAGCCTACTTTCAGTTGTACAGTTTTCCTCAATAAGCTTCTCCTTTCACTCTAATACTACAATCACTTACATATATCATCATTACATACGTCACACACATATGAATATTTATTTAAATCCAACAATGCATTCTTGTTGTGTTATTTTTTTCAAATATGAGCATAGTTAAAACTAAATCCCTGTCCATATTAATATTATATTGTATTACATAAATACCATTTTAAAGGGTTGTATGTCATCTGTAAAGTGTTTTCTAAACGTTGTAATAAGACCAGTTCTTAAACTTGCATGTATAATTTGTATAATTTGTTGTATGTTATCAACAGAAGCAGCTGGTGGAGAATCAGAGGACATTCCAGCAGAGAATCCAGCAGACGGAGAATAAACTGCAGGAACTGAAACTGACTATGGAGACCATCAGGGTGAGTTTATACTGACCAGATTGTCTTTCTCAAGTCTTCTGTCTGTCTTGCTTGGAGAGCCTTTAACCCCCATTGGCACAGACAACATCTAGTGACTGAGCCCCAAAACTGAGAGGCGAGGCTTCGGAGGGGATGCAACTCTGTACAGCTTGCTTAGATAGAGCACTGGCTCCTTGGTGCGCTCACTGGAGCACTGGACAGCTGGTGGTGCTGTCGACAGCTCTAGGTCCTCACCCGACCACCAGGTGATGCTTAGGCTCTGGGTGGTGGCAGTGATAAGGCCCATGGTAAGTCCTCCATCTCTGTCATAGGCTTGTGCTCACCAGGCCCATAGCCTGGAGAGCAATAACCAACTGCTTTAGTTGAAGCCCCTCCTCTGTGTGTCTCCTAACAGAGCTCTGCACAGGCAGCAGTGGAGGACAGTGAGAAGATCTTTACTGAACTGATTCAGTCCATTGAGAGAAGACGCTCTGAGGTGAAGGAGCTGATCAGAACTCAGGAGAAGACTGAACTCTATCTGGCTAAAGAACTCCTGAAGAAACTGGAGCAGGAGATTGCTGATCTGAGGAGTAGAGACGCTGAGATGGAGCAGCTTTCACACACAGAGGATCACATCCATTTCCTCCAGGTAACTTCACTGAATATCCGATCATCTACGGAACATCTTCTGGATGTGCGGTTGTCTTATACTCATTAGACTGTTTTTAAGCTCTGTGTATGTGTATTCATCTTTCTGCAGAGTTTCCAGTCTCTCTCTGCCCCTCCTCAATTTGCAGACTTACCCCGTATCACAATCAGTCCACAATTCTCCATGGAGAAACTGAAGAAAGTTGTGACTGGAATAAAGGAACAAGTGGAACTGAATGTTGTATCTACAGGTAGGATGAATATTGTGAAAGTTTAATCCTGAATAAACTCACTGAGAGAGAAATATTAATGCCTCTGTTTTATTCTGAACAGTTCTTGATGCCCTGATGCCAAAGACCAGAGAGGACTTTCTGGAATGTGAGTATCACTTACATGATTATATACCAGTTAATTAGCCACACACAGTGCTGGTACTCTCTGTATTCGCATGTTGCCGCTTGTATTGGCAAGTTATTAAGTATTCCATTCTGAATCACCATTATGGTAATTACGCGAGGCCATATGACCTTTTTGGAACAATTCCTCTTACCGTGGTTCACTGTCGCTTTGCATTGATTTCTGTTGAATGAACACACATTGTGAAGTCGGTGAAGAGCCATCTGGCCGTGTGAAGCAGCTAGAAGGTCTCAAAAAGCAGCAGATGATATCACATTATTAAGCAATTCAAATATAGATGCAAAACAAAGTCAGAAACTGCTGAATGCTGCAAACACAGAGCCTCAGGCAGCTCAGTAGAGCCACAGACCTGGACGTGTCAACAATCAGATTGGAGTGGAAAGAATTTAGACCATTTTTTTAACCTCAAAGGTGTCTGAATAAACAAGAGCGAGACTGTGAAAAGGTCGACAAGTTCTGTGATTGTCATTTGTTTTAGGGTCTGCAAGCATGTTTGCCCCGTATAAGGCTATTTACATCAGACTTAACAACCAGATCTTCTGCTCCAGTTTCTTCAGTCAGACCCTCCTGCATTACGTTATTCTAAAACGACCACAGAAAGCATTGAAATGTCTTTGTAGTAAAGATATCGTCTGCTTAAAGATAAAGCAGTTATAGCTGTATGTCAGTGTATGATCATATATGGAAATAGTTATAATAAATAATACTGTAGTTTTTAAGAAATAGCGTTAATTTTATTTCCTCTCCTCCATCAGATTCCTGTCAGCTCAGTCTGGATCCGAACACAGCACACAGACAGCTCGCTCTGTCTGAGAGGAACAGAAAAGTTACAGTGATGCGTCAGACCCAGAAATATCCTGATCATCCAGAGAGATTTGATAGAGTCCTGCAAGTTCTCTGTAGAGAGAATCTGACTGGACGCTGTTACTGGGAGGTCGAGTTCAGCAGGAATTATGTTAATATTGCAGTGTCTTATAAAGGCATCAGCAGGAAAGGAGAAAATAGTGAGTCTAGATTTGGGTCTAATGATCAGTCCTGGAATCTGATCTACAGGGGCTCCAGTTTCTCTTTCAGTCACAATAATAAAGAGACTAAACTCCCTGCAAACTCCAGCTCCTCCAGAATAGGAGTATATGTGGATCACAGCACAGGAATTCTGTCCTTCTACAATGTATCTGACACAATGACCCTCCTCCACAGAGTCCAGACCACATTCACGCAGCCCCTCTATCCTGGATTTGGGGTTTATTATTATGGTAATGTTCTTCAGATTTGTGATCCTTATTAAATGCTAATATAAGATGAACATGTGCTCCATCCACAGTCAGTGTAACTGGGTTGGGTTAACACTTAATAAATATGGGAATTACTGTAATATAGACTAGTCATTTTTTTGTGAGAAATTATTATTAGTCATTTTCAGTGTTCGGCCAAATAAGTGAAAACGCAGAATAATTTATACCTGATGACGTTTTTTTATGGTGCTGTTACCTTTCTGTAGTTACCGGATGTAGACGGGAACCAGAGTCGTAATCAGTTTCAAGCATTCGGGCCAAACGGAATTCCAGACAAAGTAAATAACAGAACAGAGTCGTTACAGCAAGGCAGACAGACAGCAGCTTCTCACTGCTTTTTCTCTCACTCTTTTTTCTCTCTCACGATTACCCTCTATCTGTGACACGGAAACACAGAAATACAAACCCCAATTTTACAGCAACGATAAAAACGCAGCCAGCAAGGAATGAAGGATGTATTTATAGTTTAGTAATTGCATTTTCCTCAAAAACCAAGACAAAAATACATCCCAGACAGCAAAATTGTTCTGGCCCAAATCTGGTCCACATTCCCCATTTTGACAGCACTTGGGTGGACCACTCCCAGTAGCAAGATGTGGGCCACATACACGCTAGATTAGGGCCACTGCAAAAGTAGGCAACTATACCGAATCTGTGTGCGAAGTCGACCAGATCTGTTTTGGGGGTTTTTTTTCCAAAAGGTTTCATTTTGTTCGGTTTTGGCTTGGAATTCTGGCAGGAATTCTGTCCATCTACAGCGTCTCTGACACAATGACCCTCCTCCACAGATCTACTGTTTATCTACATTGTCTGTTTTCTTTGTCTTAGAAAACACTTAAGTGAACATGCTTTAATAGAGGAGCCTCTACTAAAAGACAATGTAATACAGCCTGTTAGTGCCGTTAAATAGTTGAATTCTGTAAGATGTGCACAGGGAACAGGAGTCGGGGGCATTAAGTCATTTGATTAGTTGACTTATTGATTAGATTATTATTATTATTATTATTATTATTATTATTATCATCATCATCACCATCATTGTCGTCGCCATCGTCATCATTGTTGTTGTTGTTGTTGTTGTTGTTGTGTGATGGGCCGCCATGGAGAAATGTTAAATCTGTACTGTATGTATTACACCCTATGGAATATGTACTTTTACGTACCACAGATTTAAAATGTATTTCATTCTGTGTATTTCAGTGTTGAGAATATGAAACTGATATAAATATAAAAAACATTTGAATTAAATCTCCATAATCTTGTGCTGCTTCAGTTCTACATTGTTGTAGCAGTGAGGCAACTCCTCCCAAATGTCAAAGGAAGATAGGAAAATGCATAAAACTAATAGAGAAAAATAAAACAAGTTTACAACAACATAGACATCATCAGTCTATCATCAGCACCATCACTGGCAGATTAATGTGCAGGCTTATCTACCGGGCTCCCAAACTGGAGTGTTACAAAACAACAAACTACAGATGGAGGTTCTAATGCAATAGTTTTAAATCCTTCAGAGCCACAACCTCATGAAAATAGAGGGGTGAGCTTTGTGAGCCCCTCCCTCTCAACTCCCCTATGTTCAGAGCCAGAACTTAGAAGCATTACCACAGAGGATCACTGCCAGACACATGGACGAACATGGCATTACTGATCATCAAGAAAAAGCAGAGGAGGGTGAATCCTCACAGTCAAAGAAGCAAAAACATGAAGAAGCATTATCAAATCTGGACAGGCACTGAGGCAAGGGCAGAAAACCTGACAGCCACTGTCCGAGGGAAGGGAGTGCTGGGTGAGGTGGGGGGGTAGTTTTGGAATATTTAAAAATCCAGCTTGAAAATAATATTTAAAGTTTGTTAGACATGCATATACCATTATTTCCTTTGTATGTTCCTGTTTTTAAGTGAACATGAGCTCACTGGACAAAAAAATGAGTCACCAGACTAAAACTAATACCTTCACGAGCACCAATAACAGCTGTGATTGGATTTGGCATGGACTGGACAAGTTTCTGGATGTAGGCACCATCAATATTTAGACACTCATGATTTATGTTAAGAATTGCACAGTTGTGCCAGATTTGGTGGATGCCTTCCTTGGCACAATTCCGAGGAGAATTCCCTGTAGACTGGGATTTTAGCCACTGCTGGTAGACCGTACGCTTCCATACACCTGCAAATTCAGCTACTTCCTTCACACTATGGTCTTTGGCACGCCCAAACGCAGTCACTCCTTTTAGCCAATCATTAACATCTGCTTTGGAGCCATTTTCCACACATGGAACGAGACATTCACTGCACTGTACCACCTCTTCTCCATCTATGGATCCCGTCACTCACACCCTGCAAAAGGGGGCCACAGTATCCCCAGATTTCAGAACTGGTTAAAGCTGCAGAGCTCCAGAGGAAAACATAAGGAGTTTGCACTGCTGTAAGTTGCCCTGTAAAGCCTGAAATAGTTATTCAAGACCTTAATTGATGCCTGAATGCCTCAGGTGCCCAAAGGTCCCAGAGTTTAGCGTCTGCTCCATTTAAGGTGGCACATTAAAATTCAATCAAGAAAGCGAATAAGAAGCTGATTACAGCTTTTTGTGATTTAGGCTATTAAAATATACTACCAACAAATGAATGTAGACCTGTGTGTTACTTGTATTATGTGTTACAGTAGGACATTTGAACTAGATAGTAGAATTCCTCATAACACCTGCCAGCTGACAGGGAGATCAACAGAGAGCAGCAGAGTAAAACCATAAATGGTTACAGCAAGCGTGGTCACACATCCGGATTTAGAACCCAGTCCTCCATCTGGCGCATTACCTGGACAGACGCCTATTAGTCCTCTTTTCGGGATGAACAATTTAAAAGGTTCACTCACCAACAATATTATGTGTGCCATTGGCTCATGTCCGTGTCAAAAGACATGTCTTGCATTTCATTGGTTTACCAAGGTCATGTGACGTTGTAACTTGCCTACCAGCTAACCGCAGGTCATCCCCCTAAATGCTAGTCAATTAGTAAGCTTCCATCTGAGTCATGAATGTTATCCATTCCAGCCAATTAGGTGGGTAAAGAAGCCATGTATGTGTTTTATAGGTTAGGTTATGATTTTAATTTGTGCCTGACCCCCCCTTTATGATGTCCTCCTTTTTGGGCTTATGAAAATGGCCACCCTAGCTACAGCTCTGTGACCTACAGGGTTTAAGAGTGAAGCCTTACTGGCCTTATGCTGGTTGTTTGCTGGCTAACTACTGAAAATAACCAGTCTGATTACTACTGTATGTCATGTTAGCCTTGGAATTGTGAGGCGTTAGCTGTTTCTTATTTCTTGTTCTTGTTCAGAAGCTTCTTGTTCAGAGTTTGTCCTCTGTTTGTGAAACTTGTAGCTAACTGTGAGGTAGTTTGTATTTACTATATTTATTGATTCAAATATATGTGTTTAATCTGCAGTAGCACTTCAGTGTTTAATGCTGCATTTTAATTATAGCGAATCCAAAATGTCTTCCAAAGCCAGCTATCCGCTGCTTCATGGACATGTCATTTAAACACAAGCAAGTTTAAAACCCTCACTTTATTATATGAGTGTCTGTTAGTTACACCATCAGAGAACGAGAGTCTTCCTCTCTCCCAGTCCAGCTGCACTCTGATCTTCCGGAGATTCTGGACTACTGAGAGAGGAGTTCCAGGCTGTGGTGACGAACCTGCTGCGTATTTTCCATTGAGATGCCACAATGACCAAACTCCATTCCTGGAGAAAACCTCTCCCTTCCTCTCAGCAGACTCTGTCATCACCCCCAGTATCCAGAGCTTATCTCCAACTTCAGCATCCCAGCAGTGCGTCCCTGAGTTGAAGCCCTCAGAGCCCAGCACACAC
>CM067484.1:31290400-31316254 GCA_034552555.1 Semaprochilodus insignis
TGCACTGGAACAAAACACAAAGCTGTTAAGTCCTGTCTGGTGTGTCTGCTCTCCTTTTGTGGAGCTCATATTCAGCCTCACTATGAATCTCCTGCTTACAAAAAGCACAAGCTGGTTGAAGCCTCCATGAACCTGCAGGAGAAGATCTGCTCTCTTCATGATAAGCTTCTAGAGGTTTTCTGCCGCACTGATCAGCAGTGTATATGTCTGCTGTGTGTAATGGATGAACACAGTGGTCATAAGACAGTCTCAGCTGCAGCAGAAAGATCTGAGAAACAGGTAAGAACTTTACTCTGCAGTAGCTGGTGGGTTAAAATGCAGCACAGTGAATGAACTTCAGTCAGCCAACACCCAGCCGACGCGAAACTGATAGAATATAAAGTGATATACTGTGTCTGTTAAATAGTTTACGAAAAGTGAGAGATATATGAGCTTCTAGTACTTTGGTTCAAGTCCAAGGTGCTGGATTTCAACTGTACTTAAATATTTACAGTACATGGAGTTGGTGGTTAAGGTGTAAAAGCAAGGCTGAGGTGGGTGTGGCTTGGAAAGCCTAAAACCAGACCTGTACAGCATATACACTGATGAGCCATAACATTTAAACCAGCTCAGTGTATCTACACTCTTTATCCTTTTATCAGCTCCACTTACACATAGATGCACATTGTAGTTCTACATCTACAGACTGTAGTCCATCTGTTTCTCAGGATATTTTGTTATCCCCCATCACCTTTCTTCAATGGTCAGGACCCTCACAGGACCACCACAGAGCAGGAATAAGGTGGGTGGTGGATCATTCTCTGTACTACAGTGACACTGATGTGGTGATGGTGTGTTAGTGCTTGTTGTGCTGGTGTGAGTGGATTAGACACAGCAGTGCTGCTGGAGTTTGTAAACACCTCAGTGTTACTGCTGGATTGAGAATCATCCAGCAACCAAAACTATCCAGCCAACAGCATCCTATGGACAGCGTCCTGTGACCACTGATGAAGCACTAGAGGATGGCCAACACAAACTGTGCAGCAGCAGATGAGCTATCGTCTCTGACTGTACATCTACAGGGTGGACCACAGTCTGTAACTGTAGAACTACAAAGTGCTCCTAAATGGTAAGTGGAGCTGATAAAATGGACAGTGAGTGAAGATACAAGGAGGTGGTTTTAATGTAATGGGTGTACCACACAGGCTGGTGTAACACATATAAATAGATGTTATCAAATATAACTTTTTCAATATGACCAAAAATAGCAACAGTTTATAAGTGGCTTCAGAACAAAAGCTCAGTCGTTTGAATGGTGGTATGTGCATCACATAAGCTCCTCCTCCTCCCTGCTCAATTTAGCTTTGTAGGCTGCAGGCAGATGCCTAGTTATGGTTGTTAAAATGGTTCTAAAGAGAACAACAGACAAACTGGCATGTAAATGTAACACACAAGTTTGTTGTATTTTGTGTACAGAAGCAGCTGGTGGAGAATCAGAGGACATTCCACCTGAGAATCCAGCAGACAGAGAACAAACTACAGGAGCTGAAACAGGCTATGGAGAATCTCAAGGTGAGTACACTGACCAGATGAGAAGACAACAGCTGACCACTGTAGGAGAAATTTCAGCCCTCAGTCAGAGCTCTCCTCCAGACAGACAGTGAGGTGCTCAGTATTGTGTCACTCCACTGAGTCCACTGTGGGGAAGTAAGTGAAAGAGCTGCTTCAGATGAAGCCCCTCCTCTCTCTGTCTCCTAACAGCGCTCTGCACAGGCAGCAGTGGAGGACAGTGAGAAGATCTTTACTGAACTGATTCAGTCCATTGAGAGAAGACGCTCTGAGGTGAAAGAGCTGATCAGAGCTCAGGAGAAGACTGAACTGAGTCTGGCTGAGGAACTCCTGAAGAAACTGGAGCAGGAGATTGCTGATCTGAGGAGGAGAGACACTGAGCTAGAGCAGCTTTTACACACAGAGGACCATATCCATTTCCTCCAGGTAACATCACTGACGATCTGGTCATCTACAGAACGTGTCCCTCATAAAGCTCTTTCCAGTGCAGGTGCTGTAGATTTCCCTTCACTGAAGTTTGTTTCAGGTGTTGAAAGTTCACACTGACTTCATCTGTGTGTGTTTCTTCATCTCTCTGCAGAGTTTCCAGTCTCTCTCTGCTCCTCCTCCATCTGCAGACTTACCCCGTATCACAATCAGTCCACAATTCTCCATGGAGGAACTGAAGAAAGCTGTGACTGGAGTGATGGAACGAGTGAAACCAGAAGTAGTCCATTTCTTTGGCGGTAAAATGAATTATGTGAAAAGATAAAGAATGGAAGAGAGTTGAATTACTACATTTTCACTTTCAGTAGTTCATGATTCTATTTTATGGCAGAATTTCTCACAAAGCCTAGAAAGATAAAACAATCATATGGACGTCTTATAGAACAAACTTCTGTTTTATTGGAGCTTTAAGACGCCAAACAACAGATATAAAACAAAAAACAAAAGATTTCTTGGTCAAAGTTTGTCCATTACGCTCAACCCCTTCAGGGTCACTACACTGGTTTCACCCCTACATATGATGTTGATTTGTAGCTGCTGTCTAAGACGTTCCTGCTGTTTCAGGGATTGTATCTTCATCCATGACGCCTGATACCTGGCAGAAACCACAAGTAATCCATCAGTCAGGTGAACCAATGACCAGAGAGGACTTCCTGAAATGTGAGTATCACAGACTTACCAACCACATACACACATTTACAGTCAGACTATCTTCAAAATCTCCTTCTCCAGCTTCTTCAGGAGTTCTTCAGACTCAGTGTAACCGTAATACAAACTAAAGCTCAAACTAATGTAGCTCATATAGTGACATTCATAGACTCATTCCTCTAATATTAACACTAATCTAATATTAAAAAGCATTTTTAAACATTTGTTTCTCCTGAGTTACATGAATATGAAGCTCAAATCCACATTATTCATTTATTGATGACTGTCATCCATGATGAATGCTTTTCATTTACAGGAAATACACATGAATCAGGCGTGATAGAGAGAGTAATGATGTCACACGTCACTAGTGGTGTAACAATACAATAATTCTGGTTTGATGTAACTTTTGATTCTAGATTCAAAATCAGATTCTGTGTTTGAAATGTGTTAAAGATTCAGTAGGATTCATGGTACTCGATCAGACATTTACTTCTATACTACACAAAATGTTTTAGCTCATAGAAATGTATTCCAAACGTCCTTTTACAAAATAATAACCTTCTAAAACATCTTATAACATATGGAAATGTACAGGATGCACACAGATGCCTAGTTTAAAGGTTCAAAGTTTGCTCTTCAGTCCATACGGGTAGAAACTAAGCAGCATAAACAGCCAAACTTGAATAATTCCTTTCAGTGATGAAAAATCAGAACAGAGCTCATTTAGTCATATCAGTCTTAAAGGTACAGTAACGTAAACAGACTGTTTAATAAAGAGAGGTTGGAGATGATCATTTAAAAAGAAATTACGACTGTTTTCGTACATAAACCACACAAACATCCTAAATGGACCTCAGAGGTAAAAGTGTGATATGGGCTCTTTAAAGATTAACAGTGGATTCTATGAAAGAGAGACTCTTGGATAGGAGGGAGGGGATCAGGGTTAAATCTGAAAACACTGTTGCAGTGGTTAATATTTTTTATTTTTCATTATTGTATTAAACTCGTTCCGCTCTTCCATTTCACTGCTCATTTTCCTGCTAGAACATCTGGAAGTCGTGATCTTCATGATCTGTGATCATGTGTTCAGGACAAGACTAAATTAAAAACAGACTTACTGGATGATTTTAGACGTTCTTAAACTTTTATCACCCACATAAATATGAACAATTCTATTGTGTTCGCTGGACCCGATATTCACTGAGCTCCACAACTTTATACCAGTTTAACAGCTCAAAATGCCCTTCATTACTTTAACTACTTATTTTTCATCTTGTATATTTATACACTCGTTTATCTCCTTCTTTATTTACATCTGCTTTAAAGATAATGCAATTGTAGCTGTATATCAGTGTATGATCATATATATGATAAAATAGTTATAATAAATAATACTGTAGTTGAAATAGTATTAATTTTATTTTCTCTCCTCCGTCAGATTCCTGTCAGCTCACTCTGGATCCAAACACAGCACACAGACAGCTCGCTCTGACTGAGAAGAACAGAAAAGTTACAGTGGTGCCTCAGACCCAAACACTTCCTGATCATCCAGAGAGATTTGATGCACTGTGGCAAGTTCTCTGTAGAGAGAGTCTGACTGGACGCTGTTACTGGGAGGTCGAGTTTAGCAGTAATTATGTTGAGATTGCAGTGTCTTATAAAGACATCAGCAGGAAAGGAAAAAATAATAGCTCTAGATTTGGGTATAACGATCAGTCCTGGAGTCTGGTCCACTGTGGCTCCAGTTTCTCTTTCAGACACAATAATAAACAGACTGAACTCCCTGTAAAGTCCAGCTCCTCCAGAATAGGAGTATATGTGGATCACAGTGCAGGAATTCTGTCCTTCTACAGCGTCTCTGACACAATGACCCTCCTCCACAGAGTCCACACCACATTCACTCAGCCCCTCTATCCCGGATTTAGGGTTTATAGGTATGCTACTGATCTTCAGATTTGTGATCTTAATTAAAATGCTAATAAAAGCTGAACATGTGCTCCATCTACAGTCGTATGTGAGAGAGTCAAAAATAAAAAAGAAAAAAATCTGATAGTGACAAAATGTCATGCTTCCGGGTTTCCCTGACACCACCGATCTCCCGAACTACACTTCCCAGAGTGCATCACCTGATGACATCACCCCCACACGCCCGCTTCTCCAGAATACTGATTGCCCCCTGTGGCTTGTTCCACAGGCTGCATATATACACCGTTAGCATGACTGAGTGTTCTTTGCTACTTCCCTCTACTCTGGTCTTGACACTCTCTTTGTCTTTGACTACCTCTCTTGCCTAATCCCTTGATCTGGTTGCTCTTTTGCTCGTCTCTCTGGTTTTCGACCTCCTTCTGTTCTCCTGGCTCCTCTCTTTGTTTGCCCCTTCTATTTTGGTTGCCTCGTTGCCTGATTCTCCTGGTTCTAACCTTTGCGGGTCTCACTGCCACTCTGACCTCGCATTGCCCTACTGTTATGTTTGGTCATGTTTTGTTGCTGTGTTTGACTACCAGTTTAATAAATCTCATCTGACATTTAGCTCTGCGCGCGTTGTTCCTGACACAAAATATAATCCAGCAGCTTTAGATGGAATGTGTAATTTTATGTGCATTTTATACTGTGTTTTTCAATGTTGGGAATATAAAACAAAAAAAATGAACATTTTATTTAAATCACAATGTTTATTTTATTATTTTCTTAGTTATAATACAAACATTGCAATATATGTTATTACAACAGATCAATGAATGGATTGGTAGGAAAAATGTTAAATTATTTGATCATAGAACAAGATGATTTCACTAATATTTATTATTTAATCAAGTGGAAATGTCTGCAAGCACCTTGAATAATCTTATAATATACAATATTCATAGAGTTTCTCAGGAGCAGCAGGTAAGGCTAAAACAGTGACATCGTATAAAGTAAAGGTTTGCACTTGGTGTAAAAACACACTGAAATGAGTCAGTGCAGATTTAAAAGGTCTTCATGAGTGGATGTAAAATCCGTCTGTTCATCTGATGTAGATAATCTCTTGCTGCTGCTTCAGTTCTACTCAGACATCATAGAGTCTACCATCAGAACATCCACAGGCAGATTAAGACACTGAAGGGCTCCACAGTCCATACAGGGACTCAAGGTTACCACACATGATCACTGCCAAACACATGTAGTGTGCACAGAAGTACATGGCATCACTGATCATTAATAAATTATGCAACATATGATAAACATCTAAAAGGCCAACACTGCAGACATGAATGCTTCGCTTATTAAAGGATTTTCCTTGAAGATGTAAAGAACTAGATGCAATACATTGTTTGTTTGTTTGTTTGTTTGTCTCATCACTGAATCTCACAGTGGTCAGATCCTCAGCCAGGATGGGTTTAGGATGAACAGTGTTGGGATCCAGAGTTACAGGAGCTGAAAGAAGAAGAAATACAAGCTTGTGGTACATTTATTACCGTAATCATGTCTTAGATTGTTTAATCAGACACATCTACAATTTTGTAATCTATAGTTATGTCTGGCTGTGATGCTAATAAAGTGTTAACTGCTCCTCTCTTCAGTCTCTTCAGTGTTAACGCTGAACAAAGCTGCTTAATTGTCTGATGTTTGAGAATCTGAACATGGCTGTGGCTTGCATCCAGAAACTTGTCCAGTCCATGCCAAATGCAGTCACAGCTGTTGTTCATGCTTGTGGAGGTATCACACGCTATAGGTATGTTTCAGTCACAGGTGACTCATTTGTCGTCTCGTGAACTTATTATGTGCTTTTATCTGATGTATAATTACAACGTTCTTCAAGAAGTTTCAGTGTTCTGTGTGTAAAGACATTCTTTGCATCCTGCCTTTACTCACGGCGTGTGTTCGTGTTCGGGTTCCTCAAAAGTGCTGTGTTCCCCTCTGCTTCTTCTACATTGACATGACCGGTGCTCACCAGTACACAGTTTCAGCACATGTACATTTTACCCCTTGGTGTACAGGACATTTTCTTGGTTGTAGCTCTCTTTACAAGCTGCAGGTGTTGTATCCGATTCAGCTCCTCTGAACAATTCACATTTCCTCTCACTGTCCAGGTCTTCGGTGGTACTCCTTCACTAAAGCAACACCGGAACCGTGGGAGGAGAAAACATTCTGAAAAGGTTGTATGTCATGTGTATTCACTGTATCAGATCTGAACGGCATAAAAATAATTTATCAGCTCGACTTTTTACAGTTTGCTCTGATTATAAATTATGTATTTCACAGAATCTTGATTATGCTGATTATATCTTGTGTTTATCACGCAAAATAAATAAAAACTGTTGCTTTCTGATTGTCACGCTTCCGGGTTTCCCCATCTCCTCCGTTCTCCTGGACTCCACTTCGGGGTCACCGGAGTTTTAGCCCAGCTGCACCCAATTACCACACGCATATAAGCCCCATGTTTTCCAGGTGTTCTCCACGAAGCTTTGCCAACATTCTCTGTTGCAGTTCTGAGTGTTTATCCTTGATCTGTGTTTTTCTGGTTTTGACCTCCTTCGTGTTTTCGACTACTCTTTTGCTCATTCCCTTTCTGGCCTTGCTATCTCTCTCTGGTTACCGACCTCCGCTTCCGTTCCTTAACTCTCCCTCTAGTCTCGCCCTCCTAACCTGTCTGCCCCTGCTGCCTGCTTCCATTGGTTCTGACCTGTGCCTGTCTCTGACTTTGTTTTTGCCTATCCCCTCATGGTAAGTCGTGTATTGCTGCTTAGTTGGACTGTTCATGTTACAAATAAATGAACTCTGCACACGTCGATCCGAAGTCTTTTGTCCTGACACTGATAATGAGCAACTGCATTCATAAAAAGCGTTGCTTTACTAAATAACACAAGACAGCATATTGTATATGGAGTGAATGCACAATGAATTTCGCAGCTTGCTTACATCTGAATGCTGCAGCTACAGCTATTTAAAAAGAGACACACACATACCAGAACACACATACATGATATATAGTATCACACAGATGTTATATTATTAAATGGTTATATGCCATTATTATTTATAAAAAATAATAGTTAAAAACAGACTTACTGGATGATTTTAGACGTATTTAAACTTTTATCATCCACATAAACAGAAACATTAATAGTTGTGCCAATAGTTGACCCTCTGAATAAACAAATGGAAGGATTAGTGACCTAAAGGTGGATGGATGAAGGAATGAACGTTCTGAACATCAACAATATCTCCTAATATTTTTTCTTCACTGTAGACATTGATAATTGATTATTTGCTGATACTAGCCAACATGAAATGAGGGGAGTACCAGTACTAGTTGTTGTTTCCACTTCAAGCACTGGACATGACTCTGGTGTCAGAAGTGGGATAACACCCCAAGCACTTCGGGGAGGAATGGTGCTACCACAAATTCAAAGATGGACCACGGAGAAGACAGAACCAGGGCCGTGGACTATGTAATAAAAACACTTAGTACAGACAGGGGTTCAAGGGTGGCACAAGAGGCAGTGTAATGAGGCTCGGCAGCAAGAGCCCAGCAAGAGGTAAGTGAAAGAAGTGACAGTGAATACACATAGGTGGCAGACAGTGAAGACCTGTCCAGGTCCAGGTGACTTCTTTCTCAACAGGGGATCTGTGAGCTGGTAGTGGAGCTGAGTGCAAAATCTTTCGGCAGGCATATCCACCGCTTGAGAATGCAGCACAGGTGGAGTAAACGCTGGTGCGCCTCCGGGACATGCTTGCCTCAGAAACCTTCATCCCACAGCAGGCAATGTTTTGCCCCAACACGCCCCAGAGATTCTGTGAGGGCACCAGCAAAGACTCGCAGGAGGCGCCAACTACTTGGTATGAGAATAGGAGAGACGTGTCTTGGAGAGGAATGGCACTGCCACAAACTCATTAATAGCAAGATATTTTATATAATCAGTGAGATTGTACATTTCACAGATTGTCTGAAATCACTCTCATCATTTAATAAGCTGAAGGATCAGTGGAAGTATGAACTGCTTTCAGTACACAGTCTAGACTACAAGTGTTCCACAGCAGAGGAGCTGAAATAAAGCAGATCACTTGATCCTTATGTGCACAAACAGGTACAGGAAGCCCCTCCCACAGAAACAACAGATCAGAGGAGAAACGAAAGGAAAGTCTCTCTTTCTCTGCTCACTCTGTTCGTCTCTGTGTGCAGTAAAATGGCGGAAGCTGTTCTACAAACTCAGGAATCTTTAAACTGTCCAATCTGTCTGGATCTACTGAAAGACCCAGTGGCTATTCCCTGTGGACACAGTTTCTGTCTGGGCTGTATTAGGAGCTGCTGGGATCGGGATGATCAGACGGGGGTCTACAGCTGCCCCCAGTGCAGACACACCTTCACTCCAAGGCCTGTTCTCAATAAGAACACCATGCTGGCTGAACTAGCTGAGGGTCTGAGGAAGACGAGGCTCCAAACTACTTCTCCTGCTGGTTCTCCTGCTGGATCTGGAGATGTGGAGTGTGACGTCTGCGCTGGAACAAAGCACAAAGCTGTGAAGTCCTGTCTGGTGTGTCTGGCTTCTTACTGTGAAGCTCATATTCAGCCTCACTATGAATCTCCTGCCTTTAAGAAGCACAAGCTGGTTGAAGCCTCCATGAACCTGCAGGAGAAGATCTGCTCTCTTCATGACAAACTACTGGAGATCTTCTGTCGCACTGATCAGCAGTGTATATGTCTGCTGTGTGTAATGGATGAACACAGTGGTCATAAGACAGTCTCAGCTGCAGCAGAAAGATCTGAGAAACAGGTAAGAACTTTACTGGAAGCTCTGCAGTTGCTTGTGGGTTAAAATGTGAAGCAGCACAGTGAATGAACTTCACTCAGCCAACACCCAGCTGTACTAAAACACAGTGAAAGACGCGAGACTGGTAATATACACTGCCTGGCCAAAAAAAGGTCACACATTCTAATATTTTGCTGGACCGCCTTTGGCTTTGATCATGGCACGCATTCGCTGTGGCACTGTTTCCAGAAGCTTCTGCAATGTCACAACATTTATTTCTGTCCAGTTGTATTAATTTTTCCCCCAAGATCTTATATTGATGATGGGAGATTTGGACCACTGTGCAAAGTCTTCGGATGGGATTCAGGTCTGGACTCTGTGGTGGCCAATTCATGGGTGAAAATGATGTCTCGTGCTCCCGCTTGTTCACAATTTGAGCCCGATGAATCCTGGCACTGTCATCTTGGAATATGAAGAAAAAATCCATTGGTGGAATAACCAGGTGGTTCAGTATATTCAGGTAGTCAGCTGACCTCATTCTTTGGGCACATAACGTTGCTGAACCTAGACCTGACCAACTGCAGCAACCCCAGATCATAGCACTGCCCCCACAGGCTTGCACGGTAGGCACTAGGCATGATGGGTACATCACTTCAACCGCCTCTCTTCTTACCCTGATGCACCCATCACTCTGGAACAGGGTAAATCTCGACTCATCAGACCACATGACCTTCTTCCATTGCTCCTGAGTCCAATCTTTATGCTCCCTAGCAAATTGAAGCCATTTTTGCCGGTTAGCCTCACTGACAAGTGGTTTTCTTAAGGCTACACAGCTGTTTAGTCCCAATCCCTTGAGTTCCCTTCACATTGTGCATGTGGAGATGCTCTTACTTTCACTGTTAAACAGATCCCTGAGTTCTACTGCTGTTTTTCTACAATCTGATTTCACCAAACGTTTAAGTGATCGCCGATCACCATCATTCAGGATTTTTCTCCAACCACATTCCTTCCTGGAAGATGATGTTTCCCCACTGTCCTTCCACTGTTTAATAATGCGCTGGACAGTTCTTAACCCGATTTTAGTAGTTTCAGCATCTCCTTAGATGTTTTCTCTGCTTGATGTATGCCAATAATTTGACCCTCCTGAAACAGATTAACATCTTTTCCACTACCACAGGATGTTTCTTTCCACATGGTTGTTTAACAAATGAGAAG
Organism: Semaprochilodus insignis; assembly: GCA_034552555.1. NCBI lineage: Eukaryota > Metazoa > Chordata > Actinopteri > Characiformes > Prochilodontidae > Semaprochilodus > Semaprochilodus insignis. The sequence continues at coordinate 31,301,032 of CM067484.1, forward strand.
CTACTCACTGCATCAGTTTGGGTTAAATAACTTATTGGCAGCTGAAGCATAATCACCCATGTAGTAATTATCCAAGGGGAGGCTCTTACCAATGTGCTTAGTTAAATCCAGGTGGTGACCTTTTTTTTGGCCAGGCAGTGTATATAGTGACATTTTATAGATGTTGAGAGATGTATGAGCTTCTCCTGTTTTGATTCAAGTCCAAAGTGCTGGATTTAAACTACTTCAATGTTTACATTACATGGAGTGGGTGGTAAAGGTGTAAAAGCAAGGCTGAGGTGGGCGTAAATGGGAAAGCCAGGCCTGTACAGTATATACCACACAGGCTGGTGTGACACAGATAAACAGATGTTATCAAAAACTTGTCCAATGGCACATCACAGCAAAAGATCAAAATATCAACAGGTTGTAAGCGGCTTCAAAACAAAAGCTCAGTCATTTGAATTTTGGTGTGTGCATTGCATAAGCCCCTCCCCCGCTCAGTTTAGCTTGATAGGTTACAGGCAGATGCCTAGTTTTGGTTGTGAGAATGGTTCTAAGGAGAACAGCAGAAAAACTAGCATATACATTTAACACGTGAGTTTGTTGTATTTTGTGTACAGAAGCTGCTGGTGAAGTATCAGAGGACATTCCAGCAGAGAATCCAGCAGACAGAGAAAAAACTACAGGAGCTGAAACAGGATATGGAGAATCTCAGGGTAAGTACACAGACCAGTGAGGAGAAAACGATGGCTGACCACTGTAGAAGCCATTTCAGCACTCAGTCAGAGCTCTCCTCCAGTCAGATTGAGGAGCTCAGTGTTGGGTCACTCTACTGAGCCCTTACTGGGGAAGTAAGTGAAAGAGCTGCTTCAGATGAAGTCCCTCCTCTCTCTGTCTCCTAACAGAGCTCTGCACAGGCAGCAGTGGAGGACAGTGAGAAGATCTTTACTGAACTGATTCAGTCCATTGAGAGAAGACGCTCTGAGGTGAAAGAGCTGATCAGAGCTCAGGAGAAGACTGAACTGAGTCAGGCTGAAGGACTCCTGAAGAAACTGGAGCAGGAGATAGCTGATCTGAAGAGGAGAGACGCTGAGCTGGAGCAGCTTTCACACACAGAGGATCCCATCCATTTCCTCCAGGTAACATCACTGACTACAGAATGTATATCTGTCACTATGTTCGCATTGGAAGTGCTACAGATTTCAGATTTCCCTTCACTGTAGTTTGTTTCAGGTGTTGAAAGTTCAGTCTGACTTCATCTGTGTGTGTTTGTTCATCTCTCCGCAGAGTTTCCAGTCTCTCTCTGCTCCTCCTCCATCTGCAGATTCACCCCGTATCACAATCAGTCAATTCTCCATGGAGGAACTGAAGAAAGCTGTGACTGGAGTGATGGAACGAGTGAAACCAGAAGTAGTCAAGTTCTCTGGAGGTAGAATGAGTTATGTGAAAAGATTAATACTAAAGAAAAGAAGAGAGTTAAATTACTGCATCTTAACTTTCAGTAGTTCATGATGCCATTTCATGGCAGAGTTGACAGCCTCCCAAATCCCAAGTCTAAAAGAAAAAACACAATCATAAAGGTGTCTTATAGAACAAACCTCAGCTTTAAGACGCCAAACAACAAATTTAAACACAAAGATTTGTTTGGCCAGGTTTTTTATAATGACCACCATAACGTAGACCTTTCCCACTGACCGCTGGCTACTCTTATCTGAGCCTCACTGATAGGTGATTTGATGAATTAAACTAGTGCCCCACAACCCACAACTCATCATACAGTAAAGTGTTTGTCCATCACACTGAGCCCCTTCAGGGTCACTACACTGGTTTCATCTACATATGATGTTAATTTGTAGCTGCTGTCTAAGACGTTCCTGCTGTTTCAGGGATTGTATCTTCATCCGTGACGCCTGCTACTTGGCAGAAACCACAAGTAATCCATCAGTCAGCTGAACCAACGACCAGAGAGGACTTCCTGAAATGTGAGTATCACAGACTAACTCAAACACATACACACATTTACATTCAGACTTTCTTCAAAATCTCCTTCTCCAGCTTCTTCAGGAGTTCTTCAGACTCAGTGTAACCTTAATACAAACTAAAGCTCGTTATAATGTAGCTCATATAGAAACATTTATAGACATTTATAAACGATACATGTTTTCTGGTTTGATGCAACTTTTGATTCTAGAGTCAAAATTCAATTCAGTGTTTGAAATGTGTTAAAAATTCAGTAGAATTGATGCTACTGTTTTGGCTCATAAAAATAAGAACAGTGTATTCCAAATGTCCTATTACAAAATAATAACCTTCTAAACATCTCATAAAATATGGAAATGTACAGGATGCACACAGATGCCTAGTTTAAACAGCACATCTCTTTTTGAGGTAAAGGAATTTGGTTTATGTTAAACAGTATTTCAAACTGCAATGCTTGCTCTTCAGTCCAAACAGTCCACATAAGCCCATTTTGAATAATTTTTTTAAGTGATGAAAAAGCTAATAATTTACATATAACCGCCTATTCACCCTACAGCAATTTAGCTCCACCCATTCTCAACTCAAACTATAAGCAAAGTTTTTCCTCAGTCTGGACTCTTATTGTGACTGAGGTACAGTACAGAACAGCCAGTCATAACAGAGCTCATTTAAACATTTCAAACTTAAAGGCACAGGCATAAACAGCCTGTTTAATTCTAAGGGATAAAAAGTGGATGGAGATGATCACATAAAAATAAATTATGACTTTTTTGTTTTTGGTACATGAACTCACACAAACCTCATAAATGGACCTCAGCGGTAAAAATATAATACCAGATAAATGTGTGATGTGGTTTCTGTGAAAGAGAGACTCTTGGGAGAGAGTGAGCGGCGTATCATCAATGTTAAAACTGGATACACTTTTTCAGTGGTTAATATTTAATATTTTTCATTATTGTATTAAAATCGCTCTACTGTTCCATTTCACTTCTTATTTGCCTGGTAGAACTTCTGGAAGTCGTGATCTTCAGGACTCTCTTTTACTTTCACTTCTTATTCTTTATCTTTTACTGTTTATCTGTGGTTTATTCATCTTTACATATTTATAAACTCATTTAACCCCTTCTTTATTTACATCTACTTAAAAGATAATGCAGTTATAGCTGTATATCAGTGTATGCTCACATATGGAAATACTTATAATAAATAATACTGTAGTTCTTAAGAAATAGTATTAATTTTGTTTTCTCTCCTCCATCAGATTCCTGTCAGCTCACTCTGGATCCAAACACAGCACACACACAGCTCGCTCTGACTGAGAGGAACAGAAAAGCTACGTTGATGGGTCATATCCAGAAATATCCTGACCACCCAGAGAGATTTGATAGGGTGCAGCAAGTTCTCTGTAGAGAGAGTCTGACTGGACGCTGTTACTGGGAGGTCGAGTTTAGGAGGAATGGTGTTGAGATTGCAGTGTCTTATAAAAGCATCAGCAGGAAAGGAGAAAATAATGATTCTGGATTTGGGTCTAATGATCAGTCCTGGAATCTGACCTTCTGGGGCTCCAGTTTCTCTTTCAGACACAATAATGAACAGACTAAACTCCCTGTTAAGTCCAGCTCCTCCAGAATAGGAGTCTATGTGGATCACAGTGCAGGAATTCTGTCCTTCTACAGTGTCTCTAACACAGTGACCCTCCTCCACAGAGTCCACACCACATTCACTCAGCCCCTCTATCCTGGATTTAGGGTTTATTTTTATGGTAATCATCTTCAGATTTGTGATCTTAATTAATATACTAATAAAAGCTGAACATGCGCTCCATCCACAGTCATATAAAATACAAATCCGACAGACTACACTGTTTCCTGTGGATGAAGACGTTTCGTGTGGGGGCAATGTACTTGGGTTAGGGGTGGTTCTGGGGTGCAGCATAGAAGTAAACAAACCCTTAATAATTACATGATATAACCTAGTTATTTCTCAGTGATGGTTCTAACTAAGGCTTTTAGCAGTTAAATTTATGCCGTGTTCACATGCTGTTCTGAAAAACATTATGAAACCAAATATTGCCATGTTGACCACAGTGTGGATGGATGGATGATCATGAGAGAAGAGTTTTCTCAGTGTAGATAGTTTATTGAAAGTGGAGAAAGGCAGCAGGACTTTTCTGTATTTTTTATTTTAGCTGTATACTGGATTACTGCCTTCATTATTTGGCGTCCATGGCTCCTAAAAATCAACATCTGGGTTTTTTCACCGCTGTGGTTGTCAGGAAAAGCTGGGAGACTTTGGCTGTATTCCATTGGCACACTACTATACTGCACACTGCATACTACATTATGTACTGTATACGCCCCCTGTGTGTAGTATACAGTACAGTAACACGTTTTGACATACAGTGTAGCATACTGATACAGTCACATGACCAGTTACCTCACATTTACCTCAGAGCTGTTATTACTGTATCCACTGTTTACAGCTAGCTGCTGCTGACGCTGCTCGGTTCACTTGAGAGTACACCATCCAAGTATCTTCAGTGCACTACAGATTTTCAGTTTGGTCACATACTGCAAACTACATACTACTTTTAGGCAGATTTAATACACAAGTCGTATGTATTACGTCATGTCGAATACAGCCTTCAACTGTTGGTGGATGATTCTGCTCACCACTGCGGTCTGCGAATGCTGCCTGTTGGAAAGTCTGCAGGCTCACGGTGTGACAGAAGCATGTAGCAGCACTATTGAGCATATGGAGCTGAGCAGTCAATAGTGAGTAGTTGTAGAGGTGCACTGTCAGAGCAGAGTGGTAAGTGGGTCTATTGGCATTCAGGTGGATTTGTGTGCGTCTTTGATGAACTGTGAGTAAAACCAAATAGTTCTGAGTGAACAGACATTTATACACCCTTATCAGTGCCTTTGGTTGATTGATGTTGTTGTTGTACAGAGGCTGAGCTAATTAGCTTACCAGGTGACTTGTTAAAGAGAACACCACTATCCTTAACCATTGGACATTCTAGAGTCTGTTGGGGTCCTAGGGGTAAATTTACAGGGGGTCCCCCACATAAGGTGTGTAGATCAGCTCAGACTGAAGTACAGCAGTTACTGAAATAGAAGAGAGCCCAGCTTAGGCCTAAGAGAGTGAGGAAATAGATGTGTAGTGCACCTAACTGCACCTATCTACCTCGTCTGGTTTTCTTTTCCTTGGAAAACACAAGACGTTTTATTATATCTTTATAAGAGCCTCTGCTAAGTGACAATGTAATATAGCCTAATAGTGTCATTAACCAACTGTAACCAACCTTCTGTAACGTGTGCACAGGGGACAGGAATCTGGGGCTTTCCATGTGAGTCACCAAAATGTGAAATTAGACTATTGATAACTGATTATTATTTTTTTGGTGTGATGGGCTGCCATTATACACTGTGAAATGTGTACTTTTATGTACCACAGATTTAAAATGTCTTTTACTCTGTGTATTTCAGTGTGAAACTGCCATAAATATATATATAAAAAAACATTTTGATCTCCATATTCATATTATGCTTCTGCTTTTTTATAATACAAACACTGCAAAATATGATATATCAATATATCAGCCAGTATAGTGCTTGAAACAAGCAAGTTTATAAACATCTTAAAAAACCCTATAATATTCATTCATATTCATAGAGAGTCCCAAGAGCAGCAGCTGAAGCTAAAACAGCCCGGACTCAGTATTAAGGTTTACACATAGAGTAAAAACACACTGAAATGAGTCAGTGAAGATTTAAAAGCTCTTAATGGGTGGATGCAAACTCTGTCTGTTCATCTGGTGTAGATAATGTCATGCTGCTGCTTTAGTTCTACTCAGACATCATAAAGTCCATCATCAGAACATCCACAGGCAGATTAATGCATAGACTTACCTGAAGCCCTCCCAAACTTCTATCTTTCAGCGCAATGAAGTCTGATAAGCAGTATATGCTCGCGTGTTTGCTGATTAATAGCCCTTTATTTTATGTGGGTGCTCTTTTTTATTGTAGTCCTGTTTGGAAAATCACCACCATACACATCCCACCCTTTCCCCTTCAGACTGTGCTGGTCTTTAAACACTGGTATGATCTTCATAGGAGGGACTTACAGGCGTTCATGAACAATGGAAAGACTCTCTCAGTGAATCTGTGTGATACAGTGTGTAAGTGTCTGTTGGTTACACCATCAGAGAACAAGAGTTTCCCTCTCTCCCAGTCCAGCTGCACTCTGATCTTCCGGAGATTCTGGACTACTGAGAGAGGAGTTCCAGGCTGTGGTGACGAACCTCCTGCATATTTTCCATTGAGATACCACAATGACCAAACTCCATTCCTGGAGAAAACCTCTCCCTTCCTTTTATCAGACTCTGTCATCAACCCCAGTATCCAGGGACACCCAGGGACACGTAAAACAAAGGCTGACGCCCTGTCCCGTATGTATGAGTTTGAGCAAAATGATCTTGTTAACCCCAAGCACATTCTCAAACCGAGAATGATTGTCACTCCCATTAGATGGGACATTGATGACGAGACTGAGCAGGTAAATTCGGTAGAGCAAACCCCAGAGGCGTGCCCCCCTGACCAGATGTACATTCCACCATTGCTTCGTGATCGATTGACTACTTGGGCTCACACTCTTCTCTCCTCGGGTCATCCCGGTTAGACTAGAATTTACCAACTTCTCTTCGGGAGGTTCTGGTGGGGAAGTATGAATTTGGACGCTCATTGCTTCGGTGCATCATGTACTGTTTGTTCGCAGTGTAAAACCCCACGTACATTACCTGCTGGAAAATGAATGCCCTTATCCATTCCGTCATGCCCCTGGTCTCATACCGCAATAGACTTGATTACAGATCTTCCGAATTCACAAGGCAATGCAGTTATCCTCACCGTCGTGGACTGTTTCTCCCGTGGGGTTGCGCTTTATAGCATTACCGCGATTACCAACCCTCTTTCAAACTGCCGAGTGCTTGTTTCATTACATATTTTGAATATTTGACATCTTTGAGGATATAGTGTTGGACAGATGCACCCAGTTTACCAGGTTTGGAGGGCTTTCATGGAAAGACCGGGTATCTCTGTCAGCCTCACCTCAGGGTACCACCCCCAAAGTAATGGTCAGTGTGAAAGGGTTAACCAGGAGCTTGGAAAGTTTTGGTTTTGGGCCAAAATGGCTCAGAATTCCCTCACCAGCTCCCTCACCAGCTCCACCACTGGTCATTTCAGCAGTTGGATGTGCCCTCTGTGGAACACTGGATGCGGCTGAGGATTGAGGAGGTGTGGGAGGAAACCCACCAATGCAACGAGTGTTACTGGCTGATAGGCTTAGAGGCGACGCCACCTCATATGTTCCCGGAGACCGAGTGTGGTTGTCCACCAGAGACTTCAGGCTTTCCGAGGGAAGTAAAAAACTCATGCCAAAATACATTGGTCCTTTCAAAATTACCAGTAAGATTAATGATGTTACATATAAAGTTACCTCCACAGTACTGTGTTTGTTCTTCCTTCCATGTGTCTTTATTGAAGCCTGTAGTCCCTGGTCCATTGGACGAGGCATTGCCCGATGCCACGCCTCCTCCACCAGCCATAGTCGAGGGTATTCCTCTGTACACTGTTTGTCAGCTCCTGGACTCCAGTAGGAGAGGAGGGATCCTCCAATATCTGGTTGACTGGGAGGGCTATGGGCCTGAGGAGAGGAGTTGGGTTTCTGCAGCCGATGTGCTGGACCCGACATGGCCATCCAAGGCAACTGTCCCTGAGCTTGTCCGCTGGTCGTCAGCATAGTCGCCCTAGCTATTGTCCCTGAGACCATCCACTGGTCACCGTAGCGGTCGCCCCGTTTGTCCCTGTCCAGAGCCGCGACAGGTCTGGGAGTTCCCTTCCTCGGTTGTCTGGTCTCTGAAGGAGTGGAAGCCGGAAGGTCAGGCAAACTGGCTAACAAGATTGGAAGGAGAATCGAGAACCAAAAACCAGGAAGACAGAAGCAGGGTCGAGAGCCAGAGAGTAAGTCAGAAACAGGCACAAGTTTAAGGGGAAGATCCAGGTAGCGTAGTAAAGGAGAAATTCAGGTCAAGGCACAGATAGACGCTCAGGATTGCAACGGTAAGGTTGGCAAAGCTTCACTAGGGTAGTATGTATATTGGTGACAGCTGTGGCAATCAGTTTACAGGGGAGAGGCGGACCGGGGAGGATTAGTGGAGCACAGGCATGTGGGCGTGACGTCATCGGACGGGGCACTCTGGGAACTGGAGTTTGGAGGAGCGACGGGGACAGGCAGACCCGCAGACGTGACACTTGCCTTCCCTGTTCATCTTCTTGGGCTTTGGTTTCTCTTTGGTTCTGACTCTCTCTCTCTTGGTTTCCCCCTTTTATCTGGTTGCTGGTTTGTTTTTCCCTTCTGGTATTGTTTTCCCCCATTTGTTTACTGGTTTATGCTTTTGTCTTACTCTTTGGAATTTGTTTGCCTGTATCTCCTGCTCTCTGGTTCTCGCTAGGGAGCTAGAGCCTCCACCCCCATCATGTGCACCTCCTACAGGGGGGCCATCAAGAGCATCCTGACCAGCTGTATCACTGTGTGGTATGGGACCTGCACGCTTGGCAGGAGATCCTACCCACTCACTAAACAGCTTTTTTAATCTGCTGCCATCAGGGAGGAGATTGCGGAGTCTCAGGGCTAGGACAAGCAGCCTAAGGGACAGCTCCATCCACCAGGCTGTCAGGATGCTTAACTCTCTCCCTGCTCTAACCCTCCTCCCACTTCTGCCCCAAGGACCCACACACAACCTCAGCACCCTGAACCCACCCCCCATCAAAACTGAGCTCGACGACTTTATACCAGTTTATCAGCTCAAAATGCCCTTCAAACCACTGAGATCTCCTCAGTGGTTTCTTAAATACATAAAATTGATAATTTTTGCATTTTCATACATATTTATGAGAGAGATATTTAGTGCAATAAAGATGGTCCCCGTGCAGGAAGACAGTGCAGGGCATAGAATGGAAGGTGCCCTCATCTGACTGGATAGAAGTTCTTTAGACAATTACAACTTTTCAGTTCAGTGAGAAGTTGTGGTATGTAGGTCTGCTGATCAGCTCAAAAGTCTAGACACCGTATGTGATTTGTCGTCGCATGTGAGCTGAATAGTCACTGCCACAAACTGCTTCTTGCTGCAGGTTAAAGTGGGCCTAGTGTTGGAGTAGGCAGCCAAGGGACATGATCTGTTCCACAGTGATGTTTCCACTGCAACGTTTCAGTACATATCTTACAAATTCCTTATTCATTCACTGTCTGTGAATCAGAAAGGAATGCTTTAGCATTATTGGACACCATGGCATACTTCTTGTACATCGATATCAGTGGCATCTCCACACAAACAAGTTTAGAAAGCCCCTCCTACAGAATGTACAGATCAGTGGAGAAACGAAAGTAAAGTCTCTCTTTCTCTGCTTGCTCTGTTAGTGTATGTGTGGGCAGTACAATGGCAGAAGCTGTTCTACAAACTCAGGACTCTTTCAACTGTCCAATCTGTCTGGATCTACTGAAGGATCCAGTGACTATTCCCTGTGGACACAGCTTCTGTCTGGGCTGTATTAGGAGCTGCTGGGATCAGGATGATCAGAGGAGGGTCTACAGCTGCCCCCAGTGCAGACACACCTTCACTCTAAGGCCTGCTCTCAACAAGAACACCATGCTGGCTGAACTAGCTGAGGGTCTGAGGAAGACGAGGCTCCAAGCTGCTCCTCCTGCTGGATCTCCTGCTGGATCTGGAGATGTGGAGTGTGACGTCTGCACTGGAACTAAATACAAAGCTGTTAAGTCCTGTCTGGTGTGTCTGGCTTCTTACTGTGAAGCTCATATTCAGACTCACTATGAATCTGCTGCGTTTAAGAAGCACAAGCTGGTTGAAGCCTCCGTGAACCTGCAGGAGAAGATCTGCTCTCTTCACAACAAACCTCTGGAGGTTTTCTGCCGCACTGATCAGCAGTTCATCTGTTATTTGTGTGTAATGGATGAACACAATGGCCATAAGACAGTCTCAGCTGAAGCAGAAAGATCTGAGAAGCAGGTAAGAACTTTACTGCAGGTCCTGCTATAACCGGTCTATCAACATGAGAAAGCAGTACCGTGTATGAACTTAGGTCAACCAACACCCAGATGTACTAAAACACAATACATGTGGGAGAGAGATAGGTGAAGATGTTATAGTGTTTTGAGCCAAAAATACAAAAATACTGAATTTAAATTGTACTAAACTAAATATTGTGTTTTATGTTACATCGTGGTCTGACACACTGGTCAAGACACTCTATACACTCAGTGTGATAGAAAAAAATAACTCACCCAGATAGAAAAGTAAGATTTCAGCAAAAAACACATGCAGCTATGTCCCAGGCAAATGTGTGGGTGTGGTCTGGTCACATGAGGGCACACAGGCCGACGACCCAGACAGAGCAGAGCTCCAATAGTTTCCTTGTCCTGTCAATGACAGCCAGCCACCATCGCCTTCATTTGCAGTGGTGTCATGAACGAGAAACCCTGACTGCTACGGAAAGATGAACTGTATCATCAGTCCAGGTTAAGTTTGGGATCCGACAACAGACGGATTTGGGTATAAGGCCAGCGCTTCAATTCTGCCTTTGCTGTTGAGTGATGCACTGCCCCAACTGCTGGTGTAATGATCAGGGGAGACATCACAAACGACAGTTGGTCACCCCTAGTAGTGAAATAGCTTGCTAATATGTGCAGGACATCCTCCGGCCACATGTTCCGGCATGTTTAAGCAGGATAATACACGCCCACACACAGCAAGGGCTTCCCAGGAATGCCAAATTGCAACACTTCCTTGGATCCACATGGTTGCCAGATTCATAGCTATTTCATAGCAGCATTTATCTGACCAGCTGGGATCCCAGCTTCATTTATTCATTCATTAATTTCATTTATGGCATTTACCTGAGTCTCTTATCCAGAGCAACTTACAAGGTTAATCATATTACAGGTAGGCCAATGTGGTGTTAGGAGTCTTGCCCAAGGACTCTTATTGGTGTAGCCCAGCGTAGTCGAACCCTAGTCTCCCACATGGGACAGTACATTCCTGGTGGGTAGTGTTGTTGCGCCACACCCACCACACAACTTCGGCAGCCTTCGAATTTGCAGGATTTAATTTTCATTTGCATCCTTTCCAACAATTCCTTTCGGGTGTGTTATGTTTTTTGTCAATGAGTGTAGTTACAGCTCAGAAAAGGACAAGTAAACTGGGTGTAAATCTCTGAAAGAAATGTTTTATTATTAGATTTTATTACTTAAATACCATTTCAAACAGCTGTATTTCCGGATTATAGTGGTTTTAAAGGTTTGTAAAAAAGACAGATTCATAAACCTGAATGTATAATTTGTGTCATTTGTTGTATTTTATCTGCAGAAGCAGCTGGTGGAGAATCAGAGGACATTCCAGCAGAGAATCCAGCAGACAGAGAACAAACTGCAAGAACTGAAACAGACGATGGAGACCATCAGGGTGAGTATACTGACTAGAGTAGAACATCTGCCTATTGTACAGAGCTAGCCTCATATCTGAGGTCTTGCCCCCACCTGCTCCGAAACAGCAACATCTGTCCCACCACACAAAACTCCATACAGTCACGGCAAACTTGAGAAGTAAGGTTTAACAGTTGATTGTTTCATTTAGAGGGTCTCGTTATGAAAGAGAGAATTTAATCTTGTCCTCTCGGTTCTTACACTGTACAGAGTAATAACATCAACTAACAACTTAAATTCACAAGAGATTTTCAAGTGTGGCCCCAGCCGGGGGATGGGCAAAACCGAAGAGAGCCCCAAGGAACACATGCAAACAGTCCAAAACATGGCTGTAAATCAGAGCTTTTATTTAAGCTGGACAAATAGTGTTCCAGCTGAACTTCGAGCTCTTTGACCCCAGTGGCACCGACAGACATCTGGTGACTGGGCCCCAAAGTGAGAGGTGAGGTTTTGGAGGTGGTGCTACTGTTTACAGCATGCTTAGATAGAGCACTGGCCTTGGAACAAGCAGACAGTGCCCTGTGGAACACTGGGCGGCATTTTGAGGTACATATACATTATAGCTCATTTTACATTCACATATAAACTACGAAGTATGTGAAATGACTGGTATTGGATATTTAGTTAGCAAAGTAAAGCTAATAATGCTTTTAATTTTAGCATCCATCAGTAAACTAACTAGTAACTGTTATTAATAACATAAAGAATGTTATGTTCAGCATAGACCACTCTTCAACCCCACTGAGTCCACTGTGGGGAAGTAAGTGAAAGAGCTGCTTCAGATGAAGCCCCTCCCCTCTGTGTGTCTCCTAACAGAGCTCTGCACAGGCAGCAGTGGAGGACAGTGAGAAGATCTTTACTGAACTGATTCAGTCCATTGAGAGAAGACGCTCTGAGGTGAAAGAGCTGATCAGAGCTCAGGAGAAGACTGAACTGAGTCAGGCTGAAGAACTCCTGAAGAAACTGGAGCAGGAGATAGCTGATCTGAGGAGGAGAGATGCTGAGCTGGAGCAGCTTTTACACACAGAGGATCCCATCCATTTCCTCCAGGTAACATCACTGACTATCTGATTATCTACAGAGCGTGTCCCTGACAAAGCTTTTTTCAGTGGAGGTGCTGTAGATTTCATTTACATTTTTAAAGTGTTGAAAGTTCACTCTGACTGCATCTGTGTGTATTTGATCATCTCTCTGCAGAGTTTCCAGTCTCTCTCTGCTCCTCCTCAATCCACAGACTTACCCTGTATCGCAATCAGTCCACAGTTCTCCATGGAGGAACTGAAGAAAGTTGTGACTGGAGTATTGGAACGAGTGAAACCAGAAATAGTCAAGTTTTCAGCAGGTAGGATGAATATTGTGAAAGTTTGATCCTGAATAAATTCACTGAGAGAGAAATTAATGCCTCTGTTTTATCCTGAATAGTTCTTGATGCCCTGATGCCAAAGACCAGAGAGGACTTTCTGAAATGTGAGTATCACAGACGTTCATGATTATACATCCAGTTTACAATTCATCAGCTACACCTACCTTGTGTCTGCAGTCACTGGCCATTTTATCAGAAACACATGCCATTTAGATGCCCAGGGTTTATTGCTGACTGTAGTTAATTTGCTGCTGCATAGTCAGTTAATCTTGGCTAATGGTAAAGGACAACCATCGGTATTCGAGTGGTTGACCATTCTTAGTCACATTCTTATTCTCACCATTCTTACAATGCTGAATATATGCGTTCTGTGGCATCCTAAAAAAAATAACATTTTAAAGTATTAGATGAATCTAATCTTTCAGAGAGCTTAAATTATTCAAATTGATGTTATAAAATAAACTCTCGACAAAAAACATTTTCCCCGAAACACACGACAATCAGATAACAGAAATGTTCATTTTAATAGTAAGAATAAGACATTTTCATACCCTTTTTTCATGTATATTTATTGAATACATAATTTTATAGAAGTCTGTATCTGTCAGTTAAGATGTTGAAAGCGGAGCTTACCTCTGATACCCCGACACTCAGGCTGAAGGAATAAACTGAAACCTTCTCACTCCCTCACTCACTCATCTTCTAATGGGGCTCTGGGGCTTATCCCAGTGTTAGATGGGTGGAAGACAAGAAAAACAGTGGACAGGCTGAAAACCTGCACATTATTAATTATTTATTTTTGTGATGTCATGAGAATCCAAATTTAATTATAAAATTTATTTACTTAAGCCCGCCCATTCAGCCAACAGCAGCTTAGCTCCACCCATTTGTGTTGAAATTATAAGGAGTGTTTCAGCTTACAGTACTTTTTGAATGAGCACCATACAGGTCAGCCAATCAGGACAGTGTTTATTTACATATATCAGTAACATAAATAGCTTGTCTAATAAAGGGATAAAGAGAGATTAGAGATGGCTATGACTGTTCATAAACCCACACAAAAATCATAAATGTACCTCAGAGGTAAAACATATAATACCAGATAAATAACCTGCTTATATTTGTGATCATGTGTTCAGAACAAGGCTAAATTAAAAAACAGACTTACTGGATGATTTTAGACGTTCTTAAACTTTTATCATCCACATAAACAGCATTCTATTCTATTTCTGTTCTTTTTCTAATCTATTGTTTTCACTGCACCTGATATTCACTGAGCTCCATGACTTCATACCAGTTTAACAGCTCAAAATGGCCTTTATTACCTTCACTACTTATTCTGTTTCTTTTACTCTTTATCAGTGATTTATTTATCTTTATATATTTATACACTAGTTTATAGGAGTATAACGGATCAAAAATCCCATAGATCTGATCATTTCAAGATTTTTGAGTCACAGTCAAATGGTTTTTTGGATCAGAAAAAAGAAGTAAGACAAATTGAACTTTTGCCCATGGTCTGAAATGAAAGAACATGTTTAATGTTAATAAAATCATCAGAATAAAATAATCAGTACTCATTAGTTACACTGAAGTGCAGTATGAGGCCTGATGATGACCTTTATCCTGTATCGAATGAAACCAGTGTGGACGTATTGCCATGGTCATGTGGCTTCCTCCGGCCAAACTGCTCCTATACATGTGACTGAAACGATGCAGGAGACTTGTCAAGCTCCTCCTCTACTCTAGCAGCCAAGACTGCTGTCGCTGCTACCTGCTTGGAACATGCTTCGTTCATGCGACACAATGCGGCTTCTATCTTTCTATCTATCTGTCTATCTTTCCACTTCAGTTCCTCTTTGAAATGTTATCACTATAACTACGTAATAATTGCGTGCCAATAACCAACTACTACACATCTAAAATTATTTTGGGCTGAACATGAATCACAGTTAAGTCAGTCGAATCGGATTTGGCCATTCAATAACAAAGATTCGATTATCTGATTGTATGTTTTTTCTGCATATGGAAAGAGAACTAAAGTATCAGACGCTAAAGAGCAGTAATTTCTCTGAAGCTTCAGAACTTACGTACACGTCTATAAATATCTGATCTGTATGGATCACGGATTATCTGTGGCCCGTCTGTGACACCACTACTAGTTTTCCTCCTTCTTTATTTACATCTGCTTAAGGATAATGCAGTTATAGCTGTTTATCAGTGTATGACCATATATGGAAATAGTTATAATAAATAATACTGTAGGTTTTAAGAAATAGTATTAATTTTATTTTCTCTCCTCTGTCAGATTCCTGTCAGCTCACTCTGGATCCAAACACAGCA
>CM067484.1:31330538-31343122 GCA_034552555.1 Semaprochilodus insignis
CTTACATGATTATACGCACTTTATAGTTTATTAGCGACACGCAGTGCCAGTATTCTCTGTATTCACATGTTGCCGTATGTATTGGCAAGTTATTAAGTATTCCATTCTGAATTGGAATAATTTCTCTTACTGTGGTCCAGTGTTGCTTTGCATTGATTTCTATTGAATGCATACACACTGTGAAGTCTGTGAAGACCTGTCTGGCAATGTGAAGTAGCTAGAAGGTCTCAAGAAGCAGCAGATGATGTCCCGTTCTTAAGATTCGAATACAGATGCAAAACAAAGTAACTGAAATCTAACTGAGTAGTTTTTTACTCAAACAACAACAACAACAGAAACTGCTGCATGCTCGAAACACAGAGCCTCAGGCAGCTCAGTAGAGGTGCGGACCTGGACATGTTAACAACCAGATAGGAGTGGAAAGAATATAGACCCTTTTTAACCTCAAGGGTGTCTGAATAAACAAGAGCGTGACTGTCAAAAGGTTGACAAGTTCTGTGACTGTCATTTGTTTCGGGGGGTCAGCGGGCACAATTGACCCTGGAAACAGCTTTTTACATCAGATGTAACAACCGGATCTTCTGTTCCAGTCGGACTCTCCAGAATTACTGGCCCCATTTTTATAAAATGACCACAGAGGGCATCTTAATGTTTGTAGTTGAGCAGTGTGATCTTCAATTAAAATATAATAAAGTATAAGATAAATCTAATCTTTCAGTGAGATTAAACTATTAAAATTAATGTTATAAAGAATCTTTCTAGACTGAAAACATTCTCCCCAAAAACACATGACAGTCAAAAAGTCATTTTCATATATTAGTAACATACAGTGTGGAGATGATCATGTAAAAATTCATTATGACTGTTTTTGGTACATAAACATTATAAATGCACCTCAGAGGTAAAAAGAAAATACCAGATAAATGTGAGATATGGGCGTATGTGACATGTGGAAAGAGAGACTCTTGGGGGAGAGTGAGGGGCGTATCATCTATGTTAAATCTGGATACACTGTTTCAGTGGTTAATATTTTTCATTTTTGTATTAAAATCATTGCACTCTTCCGTTTCACTGCTCATTTTCCTGGTAGAACATCTGTAAGTCGTGATCTTCAGGACTCAGATATCAAAATATAACCTGTTTATATCTGTGATCATGTGTTCAGAACAAGGCTAAATTAAAAACAGACTTACTGGATGATTTTAGACCTAAACTTTTATCACCCACATAAACAGAAACAGAATTTTCTATTTCTGTTCTTTTTCTATTCTACTGTGTTCACTGCACCTGATATTCACTGAGCTCCACGACTTTATCCCAGTTTAACAGCTCAAAATGCCCTCCATTACTTTCACTTCTTATTCTTTATCTTTTACTCTTTATGTGTGATTTATTTATCTTTATGTATTTATCCACTCGTTTATAGGCGTGTAGCGGATCATGAATCTCACAGATCTGATCGTTTCACAGTGTTTGAGTCACGGTTCAAATCATTTTTCGGATCAGAATAAAAAAGTAAGACACATTGAACTTTGCTTTCTATTTATTAGGTAAAGAACATTAAGAAGCACTAACAGCGTGGAACTTTTGCCCATGGTCTTAAATGAAAACAACATGTTTAATGTTAATAAAATCATCAGAATAAAATAATCAGTACTCATTAGTTACACTGAAGTGCAGTATGAGGCCTGATGATGACCTTTATCCAATAGTGAATCAAAACAAATATCATATTAATACACTTTAAATGTGGGGCCATGCTGGACGTACTGCCATGGTCATATGTCCTCCCCGTGCCACAGTGTCTACATACTCTAGCGGTTTTGTCCATCACCCTTTCTCCGCCATCAGTATGTGTTACAGGGAAGACAAACTGCTCCCATACATGTGATTGAAACGATGCAGGAGGCTTTTCAAGCTCCTCCTCTACTATAGCAGCTGTGACTGCTGTCTATTACCTGCTTGGATCATGCTTCGTTCACATGACACACAGCGGCTTCTGTCTTTCTATCTATCTGTCGATCTTTCCACTGCGATTCTGCTTTGAGATGTAGACAGTTATCACTTTAACTACATTATAATTTCGTGCCAATAACAAAGTAATACACATATAAAACGTTTAATTCAGAGTTAATTTTATTTTCTCTCCTTCGTCAGATTCCTGTCAGCTCACTCTGGATCCAAACACAGCACACAGAGAGCTCGCTCTGTCTGAGAGGAACAGAAAAGCGACAGTGATGCGTCAGACCCAAACACCTCCTGATCATCCAGAGAGATTTAATAGAGTGAGGCAAGTTCTCTGTAGAGAGAGCCTGACTGGATGCTGTTACTGGGAGGTCGAGTTTAGCCTGCATGGTGTTAATATTGCAGTGTCTTATAAAGGCATCAGCAGGAAAGGATATAATGAGTCTAGATTTGGGTCTAATGATCAGTCCTGGAATCTGATCTGTTCTGGCTCCAGTTTCTCTTTCAGACATAATAATGAAGAGACTGAACTCCCTATAAACTCCAGCTCCTCCAGAATAGGAGTATATGTGGATCACAGTGCAGGAATTCTGTCCTTCTACAGCGTCTCTGACACAATGACCCTCCTCCACAGAGTCCACACCACATTCACTCAGCCCCTCTATCCCGGATTTGGGGTTTATGGTTATGGTAATGTTCTTCAGATTTGTGACCTTAATTAATATGCTATTAATATGCTAAAAACTGAACATGTGCTCCATCTACAGACTATATCTGACAGACTACATTTTGGTTTAGTGTGGGGGCAATGTAACTGGGTTGGGCATGGAGGTGACAAACCGTGAATAATCATATGGGTTCATATAGTCTAGTTATTTTTCAGTGATGGTTATAACTAAAACTTTTCAGACTTTCCACAGTGTGGATGGATGGATGATCATGAGAGGAGAGTTTTATCAGTGTAGGTAGTTTATTTAAGGTGGAGAAAGGCAGGAGGATTTTCTTTACGCTTTTATTTTAGTAGTATTATTCTGGATTCATCGTTTGGCGTCCATGGCTCCCTAAAAAGCAACATCCGGGTCGATGGGAAAAGTTGAAAACTTGAATTGTTGATAGATTTTTTTTTCTTTTCTTCTTCTTTCACACACACACACACACTTAGCATCATATTAGAACAAATGGCTTAATTGTAGTTCTTCAATAAATTCTTTTAATAGAAGAGATGTCTTTTTGGCCTTTTTGTTTGGATATAACTGAATATGATATTCACCCAGTAAGGCTGGTAATTTTAAAGTCTTATTAAGTTTACTTGAGTCAGTCTCATAATTCAGGAATAGGACCACTGTTTCGTTTATAACAATACATTTGTGTAAGCACATAAGTACCATTAGGGAAATTCCCTTCCAAAATTCCTTAACAAGGATGCAAGTGCAAAATAAATAGGTAATGTTTTCCAATTCTGAATAGCAAAAAGAGCATTGTGGGGGAATATCAGTTTTAAATTTATTAAGACTTCACGAGGATAATATTTATGTTGTATTTTAAGGTGAACTTCATTAACCATATTGGGGAGCAAAATCTAACTGATATCCTGCCACAAAGTTTCTGTCGAAAGCGAGGGAAATTTATTTTTCCATTTATATATTGCAGTAAGGGAGCAGCTATGTTCATCTGTCATCCATTTTCTGATGTGGTGATTGTTACATTTTTTATCGAGCAGCTCTAAACCTCCTATAATAAGTTTCAGGATTTCTCTGATAGAACGACTGTAGTGAGCTGACCCATGCTGACGTTTCAATGCGTTTGGGTGTTGAATGTGCTGTAAAGTGTTACATATTACTGTAATAAATTCTTTGATGAACAGCAGAACCTCTGATGGTCCTATATGTATATCCATGCTGGTACATGTACACAGGTTTAGCTTAGTTAGCACAGGGACTGTAAATGCTAGAGTTTTAGGATAACGTTACATAGCACAGCGTAGAGCAGTGTTTCTCAGCCCTGGTCCTGGAGGCACCCTGTCCTGTACATTGTAGTGCTTTCCCTGCTCTCAACACACCTGATCCAACTCATCAGCTCATTAACAAGCCCTTTCAGTGGGGTGTATTAAAGCAGGGAATCCAGTAAAATGTGCAGGGCAGGGAGCCTCCAGGACCAGGGTTGAGAAATACTGGCGTAGAGGATACTAACTATGGCAAGCAGTTTTAGCCTAAAACCACACCAGTGATACAAGCTGTAATCTTTACCAGTAATAACTCAGACTAGAGAGCTCTATAAAGCAGGCTCTACCAGTAAAGACCATGATGCCAGATATCTGGTATGCCATTTTTACTAGTCATAATATCAAGTTTGTATATATCCATAAATCCATTTTGACCAGCCATATTGCCAGGATGTCTTATCCATAATGTTATTTTGACTGGTAATGTGTTACCATTGATTTACATGGAATGTCATTCTCTCTCATCCATAATTCGGCTTTTACTAGTAATAAATCCAGTTAAAGAGATCTGCAATAATATTTATACTAGTAGAAATTCTAATTGCAGATTTCTACATTTTAATATGGAGTAGTTAAAATCCAGCTCCACATATTAAAATATGAATTCAAGATATCTTCAATTTGATAATGACCAGTCATGTTATGCATCAGAGACATGTACTGATTCAGATGTCTGACTTATAGCTGTCGATATCTAGAATTCTATTTTGACTAGTAAGAATAACATTACTGATATCTAAATGTAGATGTATAACTAGTCAGACTGCAGTTTGCACTGGTAAATATTACATTTTATCTTGTATATGTCAGATACAGATATCTGTACTTCAGTTTTGACTAGTCAGAATTACATTAGAATGAGTAATAATTAAAAATAAGATATCTAAAATAAAAACTACTACTTACAGATATCTTCAATGATGTTATTGAGATTTAAAATACAGTGTGAGAGATATATAATTCAGACTCTTACTAGTCAAAATTAGGTTTCAGATCTCCTCAGTGGTTTCTTAAATACATAAAAATGATGATATTTGCATTTCGTACATATTTATTAGAGAGATATGTGGTGAAAACAAGATGGTCCCTGTGCAGTAAGTCAGTGCAGGGCACAGAATGGAAGGCAGTGGAAAGGAACAGAGGGAAGAGGAAGATTTTTACTGATTTAAAGTATTGAATATGGTCATATGGGTGTAGGACAACACATTAATAAAGGTTCAGTGCTGCACTGCGTGTTCTTGTTTATGTTGCACAGATCGCACATTAACCTTATAGACAACACTGTTAGCATAGCAACGTTAGCACAGAGGAGGACAAACAGGACTCTGATAAGTATGAACACCACTTATACATTAAGGACTTAAATAAAGTAGATATAACATTAAAATACTGAGATGTTGTGTGTTGTGTGTGTTTTTATCCATTAAAGCTAAATTACTAACATAAGTAACACAAACTGCTACTGCTAATTGTCACGCCTGCGGGTCTGCCTGCCTCCGCTCCTCCGAACTCCAGTTCCCAGGGGGCACTGTCCGATGACGTCACACCCTCCGTCTCGTGCTCCTCCTATCCCACTCGTTCTGATTCGCCAGTTTATTGATTGCGGCCAGCTGTCACAGGACTGTATAAGCCACTCACGCACCTGCATTCTCTGCGAAGCTTTGCCTATCTCGTTAAGCAATTCTGAGCATTACTAACCTGTGGTTTCTTTTCCCTCTTATAGTGATCGACCTCTTTTTCCCCTCGGCTTACTCTTCCGGCTCGTCCCCTATCGGCTTTTTGGTATTCGTCTTCCGACCCCTGGCTTTTCGACCCTCGCTCTGTCCCTCGGTTCATGGTCCAAGTTTATTCCCCTGTGTGTTGTTGTGCTTTGTTGTCTCGCCTGTCCCGGTTTAGTGTCAATAAATCCATTGTTGCTGTGGCTCAGCGCGCGTCACGTTCCGTTCTCTGCCGCGTGACACTAATAAACATTTTCAGTGTTAAGTTCAGTTTTTAACATCTTCACTCCTCTCTGCAGAAGTATGCAGATGAACACATCTGTTCTTTTAATTATCACTCTATTTAAAACACTGTTTAAAACTTTTCCCCCTGTTCAAATATCAAAGCTGTTTTGTGATATAATTATGTATTTATCTGATTTACACCACTGAACACTGTTTCATGCTGGCACCATATCTTCCCAACGCTACCAATGTAAGACTAACAAATAACACCTCCCTCAGGTCTGGGTCAGAACACTTCATCATGGGCTAGTGTGTTGCTGTTGTGTTAGTCTGACTTTTAGTTCCTTCAGCACACAGTTAATAGAGAGCTTGTGCTTTAATACTGAGTAGCATTCAGTGACTGACGTTCTAGATCCTCTTAAAAGGCTGAATAGAACTTCCTTAGACAATTACAACTTTGTTGTGATCAGTGAGAAGTTCTGGTATGTAAGTCTTCTGATCAGCTCCAAAGTCCAGACACCATAAATGATTAGCCATCGCATGCGAGCTGTTTAGTCACTGCCACATTACTCGGGCCACGCAGGTACTCAATGGGGGAAAAAAGGACCACCCTGCCATGCTCTGGCACACTGTTCAGTGGTGCACATTGGACCTAGAAGGCTGCTGCAAGCTCTGGACTCTCTGGCAAACTGCACTCTTGCTGACATCTCAGATCATTGTTGTTCTTTTTGCGGGTTGAAGCGTGCCTAGTGTTGGAGTAGGCTGCCAAGGGACATGGTCTGTTCCACAGTGATGTATCCATTGCAATATTTCAGTAAGCATATCCTGCAAATCCCTTATTCATCCATTGTCTGTGAATCAGAATGGAATAAAGAAATGCTTCAGCATTATTGGACACCATGGCATACTTCTTGTACATCAGTATCAGTTGCATTTCCACACAAAAGTTTAGGAAGCCCCTCCCACCGAAGGAACAGATCAGTGGAGAAACGAAAGTAAAGTCTCTCTTTCTCTGCTTGCTCTGTTAGTGTATGTGTGTGCTGTACAATGGCTGAAGCTGTTCTACAAACTCAGGACTCTTTCAACTGTCCAATCTGTCTGGATCTACTGAAGGATCCAGTGGCTATTCCCTGTGGACACAGCTTCTGTCTGGGCTGTATTAGTAGCTGCTGGGATCAAGATGATCAGAGGAGGGTCTACAGCTGCCCACAGTGTAGACACATATTCACTTCAAGGCCTGTTCTCAACAAGAACACCATGCTGGCTGAACTAGCTGAGGGTCTGAGGAAGATGAAGCTCCAAGCTGGATCTCCTGCTGGATCTGGAGATGTGGAGTGTGACGTCTGCACTGGTACAAAACACAAAGCTGTTAAGTCCTGTCTGGTGTGTCTGGCTTCTTACTGTGAAGCTCATATTCAGCCTCACTATGAATCTCCTGCGTTTAAGAAGCACAAGCTGGTTGAAGCCTCCATGAACCTGCAGGAGAAGATCTGCTCTCTTCATGACAAACCGCTGGAGATCTTCTGCCACACTGATCAGAAGTTCATCTGTCATTTGTGTGTAACGGATGAACACAGTGGTCATAAGACAGTCTCAGCTGCAGCAGAAAGATCTGAGAAGCAGGTAAGAACTTTACTGGAAGCTCTGCTATAACCAGTTTGTCAACATGCAGAAGCAGCACAGTGAACTTCAGTCAGCCAACACCCAGCTGTACTAAAACACAGTGAAAGTGGGAGAGTGGTAGGTTCTATAGTGTTTTGAGCAAAAGTACAACACTGAATTTAAACTGTACTAAACTAAATGTTGTGTTTTATGTTACATCTTGGTCTGACACACGGGTCAAGAGTTCATTTATATACACTCATTGTCATAAAAAAATAACACACCCAGATAGAAATGTAGGATTTGTGCGGAACTCATGCAGTTATGTCTCAGGTAAATGTGTAAGTGATTACAGGTGTGATCTGGTTACGTGAGGGCACACAGGCATCTTTAGCAACAAATCCAGGTTCTGTTGGGATCTGACAACAGTCAGGTTAGAGTATGGAGGTCTTGTGGTGAGTGCTCCAATCCTGCCTTTGCTGTGGAGTGACGCACTGCCCCAACTGCTGGTGTGATGATTAGGAGAGGCATCACATACGATGCCTAGTAGTGAACTAGCTTAGCAATATGTGCAGGACGTCCTCCAGCCACATGTGCTGCCAAACTGGAACAACTGTCACACACAGAGGATCACATCCATTTCCTCCAGGTAACATCACTGACTCTCTGATCATCTACAGAACGTGTCCCTCACAAAGTTCTTTCATTGGAAGTGCTCTAGATTTCCTTTGTTTCAGGTGTTTAAAGTTCAGTCTGACTCCATCTGTGTGTGTTTCTTCATCTCTCTGCAGAGTTTCCAGTCTCTCTCTGCTCCTCCTCCATCTGCAGACTTACCCTGTATCACAATCAGTCCGCAATTCTCCATGGAGGAACTGAAGAAAGTTGGGACTGGAGTATTGGAACGAGTGAAACCAGAAATAGTCAAGTTTTCAGCAGGTAGGATGAATATTGTGAAAGTTTAATCCTGAATAAATTCACTGAGAGAGAAATTAATGCCTCTGTTTTATCCTGAATAGTTCTTGATGCCCTGATGCCAAAGACCAGAGAGGACTTTCTGAAATGTGAGTATCACAGACGTTCATGATTATACACCCAGTTTACAGTTTATTAGCTACACCTTGTGTCTGCCGTCATCGGCCATTTTAGCAGAAACACCTGCCGTATAGCTGCCCAAGGTTTATTACTGGCTGTAGTCCATTTAATGCTGCATAGTAAGCTACCCTTGTCTAACGGTAGGAGACAATCATCGGACAATCGTTATTCGAGATTCTTAGTCACTTGTCATAATTTTATTTTGCTGAATAAATGTGTTCTGTGGCATCTTTAAAATTAACATATTAAAGTATTAGATAAATAAAATCTTTCAGTGGGATTAAATTATTCAAATTAATGTAACTGTTCTTCCAATGAGGCGCCATACAAGACAGCCAATCAGTACAGAGCGTATTTACATGTATCCGTAACATAAATAGCTTGTCTAATAAAGGGATAAAGAGAGATTGGAGATGATTATGTCCATGAGCCCGTGGTCCGCCAGCTCAAGCTTTATTCATAGTAGCGTTCAGGTTTTATATGTTGATGGAAGGATGTCCACAGAAGAGAAGAGAGAGAGCATGAAACCCAAGGAGAGAGCCAACCTCTCTCTGGAAGAGTCCGACGTGCAGCGTTCAAAGCAACACCATTTCCGGCTGAGCCCACAGTTTATAAGACCCCAGTGATTAGCGCCCACATGTGGTCCAACGTGAAAATCAGTATCTGCCCTAGTCAATAACTTTCCCTAACAATGTGTTCAGAACAAGGCTAAATTAAAAACAGACTTACTGGATGATTTTAGACCTACTTAAACTTTTATCATCCACATAAACAGAAACAGCATTTTCTATTTCTGTTCTTTTTCTGTTCTACTGTGTCCACTGCACCTGATATTCACTGAGCTCCACGACTTTATCCCAGTTTAACAGCTCAAAATGCCCTAAATTACTTTCACTCCTTATTCTTTATCTTTTACTCTTTATCTGTAATAAATAAGATATTTATTTATCTTTATAACTTTATACACTCGTTTATAGAGGTGTAATCACAAATCTCACAGATCTGATCATTTCACAGTTTTTTTCATGTTTCAGAATAAAAAGCAAGACACATTGAACTTTGCTTTCCATTGATTAGAAGATAAAGAACATTAAGAAGTACTTAAAGTGTAGAACATTTGCCCATGGTCTTAAATGAAAACAACATGTTTAACATTAATAAAATCATCAGAATAAAATAATCAGTACTCATTAGTTACACTGAAGTGCAGTATGAGGCCTGATTATGACCTTTATCCAACAGTGAATCAAAACAAATATCATATGAATACACTTAATGCCACAGTGTCTACATACTCTAGCGGTTTTGTCCACCCCCCTTTCTCCGCCATCAGTATGTGTTACAGGGAAGACAAACTGCTCCCGTACATGTGATTGAAACGATGCAGGAGGCTTTTCAAGCTCCTCCTCTACTCTAGCAGCCATGACTGCTGTCGCTGCTACCTGCTTGGAGCATGCTTCGTTCACATGACACACAGCGGCTTCTATCTTTCTGTCTATCTGTCTATCTTTCCACTGCGATTCCGCTTTGAGATGTAGACAGTTATCACTTTAACTATGTTATAATTTCGTGCCAATAACGAAGTAATAAAACGTTTAATTTAGGGCTGTACCCGAATCACAGTTTTGTCAGTCAAATTAGATTTAGTCGTTCAATATGAAGATTCGACTATTTGTTCCTGTTTTAATATGAATATGGATTATCCAAATGAAAAAAAGAGAGAGAGAGAGAGAGAGAGAGAGAGAGAGAGAGAGAGTGCTTCAGAACTTATATACTGGTTGTCATTTATGCCTATGGGCGATTTCTGCTAATAATAACATGGATAAAAACCCTGTTATACACACACACACACACACACACACACAGCACAGTTTAATAGTATAACTAGCTCTAATAATCATAATGATACTAAAAAAAAAGTATTTAATTTTAGTAATTTGCGGTTCATGTGCTTACCGAATCGTGAGGGGTGATCCGTAGTGAGCTCCTTCTTTATTTACATCTACTTAAAGATAATGCAGTTATAGCTGTATATCAGTGTATGATAATATACGGAAATAGTTACAATAAATAATACTGTAGTTTTTAACAGTATTATAGAGTTAATTTTATTTTCTCTCCTCCATCAGATTCCTGTCAGCTCACTCTGGATCCAGACACAGCACACAGACAACTCGCTCTGTCTGAGAGGAGCAACAAAGTGATGTTGATGCTTCAGACCCAAAAATATCCTGATCATCCAGAGAGATTTGATATAGTGAAGCAAGTCCTCTGTAGAGAGAGTCCGACTGGACGCTGTTACTGGGAGGTCGAGTTCAGCAGGAATGATGTTGAGATTGCAGTGTCTTATAAAGGCATCAGCAGGAGAGGAGAATATAATGAGTCTAGATTTGGGTCTAATGATCAGTCCTGGAATCTGATCCGCTCCGGGTCCAGATTCTATTTCAGACACAATAATGAACAGACTGAACTCCCTGTAAAGTCCAGCTCCTCCAGAATAGGAGTATATGTGGATCACAGTGCAGGAATTCTGTCCTTCTACAGTGTCTCTGACACAATGACCCTCCTCCACAGAGTCCACACCACATTCACTCAGCCCCTCTATCCTGGATTTGGGGTTTATATTTATGGTAATGTCCTTCAGATTTGTGATCTGAATTAACATGCTAATAAAAGCTGAACATCTGCTCCATCTACAGTCGTAGGAGACTAGAAAAATACTAATATGAGCAACTACATTGTTTCCTGTGGATCAAGAGAGCTGGCGTGGGGGCAATGTAACCGGGTTGAGGGGGCGATTACGGAGTGCAGCATGGAGATAAACAAACCCTTTATAGCCGTATAAAGTTTATATATTAGACTGTTAGAAACAACATATAATAC
Organism: Semaprochilodus insignis; assembly: GCA_034552555.1. Lineage (NCBI taxonomy): Eukaryota > Metazoa > Chordata > Actinopteri > Characiformes > Prochilodontidae > Semaprochilodus > Semaprochilodus insignis. The sequence continues at coordinate 31,342,026 of CM067484.1, forward strand.
AGCAGCTTTAAATCTGTCATATATTTGTCATACACTGTGGAATGTGGACTTTATATAACTCAGATTAAAATGTGTTGCATATTTCAGTGTTGTTAATGTAAAACTGAAATAAAGTGATCTTTTTATTAATGTTTATATTATGTCTTTCCTTCGCCAGAACACAAACAATACAAGAAGTTAAATCTTCACAGTGAAATCATTTTTAATCTTATCAATATATCAGACAATATAATACTAGGAAGAAGCACAAAACCATGAGAACAGAACAAGATCATTTCACTGCACGTAATTACTTAATTACAAAAGTCCATAAACACCTTAAATAATCACATAGTATTGAATCATATTCACAAAGATTCTCAACACTGAATTTAATTAATTTAAGTAATTGCAGTAACTACCTGGCAACCCTGGTGGAGTTATTATACATATCCAGAATTACCTCAGAACAGCTGAAAACAAAACCAGTGTGAAGCTGTCATTTTATTCATCTTACACAGTGCAACAAATATAGCACAATGAATACTTAAAATGTAATTATTTAAAATAAATGTATTAAATTAATTATAGTAAAATAATCCTTCATTATGTTTATTTCCTTTGCTCAGCAGAGAGCGCTACTGCCACCTGCTGTCCATTTCCTGAACTGCTGGTGAACACACAGTAATGAATCCCCAGAAAAGAAAGACTGACAGTGCTGTAAAGTGTGATATATTACTGGAGTTGAAGAACAGCAGAAACTCTGAAATTCCAACATGAGTATCTATGCTGGTACATGCCCGCATGTTTAGCTTAGTTAGCACAGAGACTGTGAATGCTGTCGTTTCAGGATAGACAGCGTTGAAAACGCTAACCGATTCTTTAGGCTCCACCTTAATAAATAAAAAATAAAGTAAAATCACTGTTATGTCTAATAATAATTACTTATATAGTAATTTATTATATACAAGCCCCCACCAATGTAAGCGTATAAAAAACAACACCAACGTGCACAAAAAACTAAGTGGTGTGACGTCACCACAGGTGAACCGCAACTACAAATAGTCGGTAGCCGACAACGTTTCCTGTCTAAGGTGGGTGAATTAATACAATGGTGA
>CM067484.1:31357928-31409038 GCA_034552555.1 Semaprochilodus insignis
TCAGACTGTAAACACTACACACGCTGCAGATTCATACTGGATTAAAATCACTCCACAGTTATTACTGTCAGACTGTAAACACTACACACGCTGCAGATTCATACTGGATTAAAATCACTCTACAGTTATTACTGTCAGACTGTAAACACTACACTACACACACTGCTCCAGGGCTTTAGTATCCCTAAACCAACATATTTGTTTTTATGGTGCATGCCAGTGTGTCTGTTGACCTCTGGAGGTCTCCCTACCTCTCCTCTTGGCCATCATCTCTGCAGGGCCCTGCTCAAAGATGGAATGTGATTGGATGACCTCAGGCCGGCCCCGACCCCTGCCACGCCCATCTCGTTGTCGTCCTCGATCTGCATCCTTCCTCTCTCTCCTGGGTCCTTCATCAGCTTTCAGTCTGGGAGAAAACATCACAGCCACTGTACAGTGAGGCCTGGCTAGAGGTCAGTGCATACAACAGATCCTCATGTGGAAGGACAGTAATAAAGCAAAAAGACACAACACGGTCATGATATCTACCCTGTCAGCACAGCAAACACTGAGAATGATCAGCTTTAAACATCACTTACTCCTCTTTACTCTTACGGCCAATGATATTGGGTGTGAATGTTTTCTGTAGAACAGTATGATGGAGAGAGAGAGAGAGAGAGAGAGAGAGAGAGAGAGACAGACAGAAAGGGGACAGCTGCTTAATATTTGTACAGATCATATTATTTCCTTTACAGATTTTACAGTAGCGACACAATCTGTGAAAGCATATGACTGTGGCCAGCATACCTTCTTCACTCCTCCTAGTGTGAGGTCTCTGGAGCGCATGGCGGGGAGGCGGCCAGGAGAAATAGACGCAGGCAGCCTGCGACCGAGCACCGAACCTCTTCCTCCAGCTCCGGGCTGAGGGGTCCGAGGTGGTCCAGCATCACCGGAGCCTGGGGTGGCCATCTTCACACTGTGAGGACATTTACAGTCGGGGTAAACAAGTCATTGGTTTCTAGTTAACCATTAGCAGTGGTCAAAGTGCCAATATGCTGTTATTATTGAGACTAATGACATAATAATACTCTTTTCTAAGTGTTTTATGGGTGTTGTCAACTTTTACTGGGGTGACCATAAAAAAGCCAGATTTAAACCAATCACAACAACAACAACAACAACAATCAGTGCACAATATTATCTGATTATTCATTTACTTTCACCAATGGTTCAAAACTGGGCAATGTTAATAATAATATTAATAATAATAACACAAACATAATAACACAGATAAATATCACAAATAAGGTTCCCTTTTCTCTAATGATATAACGTAATATTTTTAATTTATTTTACAAATAAAACTAGAAGAGACATGTAGGTACACGTAGGTACATGTAGGTTTGTATAGTTAATGAAATGGCAATATTTGCGTTGCTCACATGGCGACTCCTGGTTACCATCACCAACACTGTAAGGTAATTTGAGTAATTTCGCATCAAACCACTATAAATGATTTGTTTACATCGCAATACATTAATTACACACAATTTTAAAACGTCGGTGGACTTTCCCTTTAACCCAAATGCTTCTTATAGCCAATATCACGTGTGAATATATTATGAGGCACAACAAGTGAACCATACAGCACTGTAAACGTGTCTGTGTGAGTCGATCCTTCCAGGCAGGCTGACCGGATGATTTTCAGACCGGTTCGTCTCCACCATTCAATCACAGATCCTGACTGGAGGAAGAAAGCCGTCCAGCCTTTCCTCAACCAACACCTCCCACACACCCTCAGTGTTTACTCTCCTCACTCACAGGTCTGTTTGTACCAAAACAGAATCCGTGCATAAGCTAAAATACCAAACCGTGTCAGCAGCCTCAGAGAGAAGTTCCCTGTCTACTGTAAACACATGGCAACAACACATGGCTGAGCTGAGCTGAGCTGAGCTACCGGCGGCTAACAGCTAAACAAGTAGCCGGTGAACTTAGATAACAGTTTACAGCGCTCGAAGAAACCCGCTGAGTATTTACCCGATTTCTAGCTGTTTAGCGACCTTCAAACTGGTCCAGAATAAACCAACTGGTAGGCGAATAAAGAAATGTAAAGCAATACAAGTTAGTAATGGGCGGAGTTTTGTTAGCAATACGAACCAGGAAGTGACGTGGCGCCCTGTGCACTTTAGTCGGTAGTGATGGTCCCTGTGCCCTACTCCCTACATTTCACCAGATCGGCACATCCGGGAACTTTAGTTTGAAACACGTCCCCGGAAAAATAAGCAGCACTGGTTGTAGGCTGGAATGTAGAATAGCTAGCAGTACAAAACAAAAACAATAGCGAACCACCAGAACTGAATTAGTGTCTTTGGGTCATTTATAAACAATGTCTGGTGAATAAATGTCTACTCTGCTCGCTATACATCGAAAAGATAAGGATAAGATTCAGAACTAATCGTGCCTGTGCCCTACTCCCTACATTCCATTCAGAAGACATTGTGCCTATGCTCTACCCCCAATATTTCATTGAAAAGACATTGTGCCTATGCCCTACTCCCTACATTCCATTCCGACATGATCATGCCTATGCCCACCTCTCGACATCGCATTCAGAAGACACTGTACCTATGCCCTACCCCCTACATTCCATTCAGAACCAATTGTGCCTATGCTCTACCCTCTATATTCCATTTAGAAGACACTTGTGCTTACATCCTACTCCCTACATTCCATTCAGAAGCGATTATGCCTATGCCCTACCCCTATATTCCATTCCAACATGATCATGCCTATGCCCTACTCCGTACATTCCATTCAGAAGCGATTATGCCTATGCCCTACTCCCTACACTTCATTTAGAAGTGATTGTGCCTATGCCATATCCCCTACATTCCATTAAAAAGTGATTGTGCTTGTGCCCTATTCCCTACATTCTACTCAGAAGTGATTGTGCCTATGCCCTACTCCATACAATTTATTTAGAAGTGATTGTGCCTATGCCATATCCCCTACATTCCATTCAGACATGAACTAGGGTTATTACTCTGAATGGGTGTTGTTCTGACTGTATGAATGGAGGCTCAGACAGGTTGTAAGGATCTACACACACATAATTATTAACATAAACGACGTAGTCCTAAAGCTAATGTTGGTTTATCAGGTAAAAGAGCCAAAAGATCCAAGAAGCACATGGGAAACATCCACTAAGTACAGACAGGCATGAGTATAAAAACCATCAGAGCAAGAGGCTCAAGATCACAGCGGGAAATGACTGACTGGAACAGGACAGTAAGGAGGAGTGACCTCTGGTGGCCGGATCTGGAATGATGTGATATTAACATAATATTATGCATTTTCAAAGGTTTATTTTCCACATTGTTCCTATTTATTTAGAAGATGACATTTGCAGAAAAAAACGATCCAACAAAGCACTGCCATATTTCCAAGTACTTTTCTAATTACCTCCAAATATTTCAGATAATTCTGCTTAAGGAATTATAAACTCAGAGTCAGAATTAATCTGAATTATTAATCTGAAGAGAATAAAGGAGCAATATGTAAAATAAATCGGTTGAATACATACAATACTCCAAAAGGTCCCTCCACCTCACTTCTCACTCCTCTCCTCACCAGCCATCCAACCATGTGCAGGTTCACTGGTCATTCCAGTGTATATAAATATCATTACAGCATACACACACACACACACACACACATGGGCTTTTACTGATATTCTCACAGAATACACTTGATTCCTACAGTGATAAAAAAAAAAAAAACTAAGCTTAACAAAACAGACAATAAATACAATAACCCAAAGGAAACGATAACTAATATGAGAATAATACCTATTTAACATCTACAGAATAGACGATACATTGAAATACGGGGTGTGTCCTTGCTCTGACACCTACCCAGCACGTTTGGTGGGGTTTTCTCCTCGTGCTGCTGTCAAGGCTTGTCTTTAGATGGATGAGTGCATTTTAATTACTTCACAGCTCCTACAGCCAGTCAGGAGCAGAACGAGGAGAGCTGCTGGGGTGGAAGCTCAACCACAGGCAGCAGCTTCATGCTGCTCAGCTTACACAGTGGACATGCTGGAAATGCTGTCCGGATCCTTTGACCTTTAGAGATCATGTTCCCCAGGCTGAGTCATCTCATCGACACTGTTATTCTCCAGGATTTGTGTTGGGATCATTACCTGGTGCTAGAGGTGCAAATCTCTGAATCACAGCCCTTCAGTTCAGTTCGGATTCTTCAGACAACAATTCAGTAGATCACAAAATCGATCCAATGCCATTAATTGGCTATTATTCAGAAGTGACTGGAAGAGCTATTTAGTGTAATATAGTCATATGCAAAAGTTTGGAAACTCCACTTTGATGAAGTTCTCTGTGAATAGTAAAGTAGAAGATCTCCAGAGAACACACTTTTAGTGCTCAACATGTTCTTTTTTTCTTTTTAACTGGCCAAAAGTATTTGGACATTCATCGTCAAAAGAATAGCGTCTCTCAGTATGGTGTCAGGCCGCCATGTTTGCTAATGCAACATGCCAGACGTCTCGGCATGGAGCTGTAGAGGTTCCTAATGGTGTCCTGTGATAATCCATCCCATGCAGTTTGAATATTCTCATACAGTTCCTGCAGATTGTGCGGTAGGTGTGGAGTAACACCAGGCCTTCTGGACGTGTGACGTGTGACGACAAACCGTTCATCTTGGCACTGACCACAGTGCCTCCACACACATTGTTGCATTAGTCTCTCCAGAGTTCCAAGAACTGCATACCGGGAGCTTCATGAAATGGGTTTCCATGGCCAAGCAGTAGCCAGTCTTACATCACTATGCCCAATGCCAAGTGTCAGCTGAAGTGGTGTAAAGAACATTTCCACTGGACTCCGTGGAGCAAAGAAAACATGTTCTCTGGAGTGATGAATCATGCTTCATTATCTGAGTTTGCCAGCAGTAAAGATAGTAAAGAGACCCTATCATGTTCCAGCCTTACTGTGCCCCTGTGCACAAAGCCAACTCCATAAAGGCATAGCTTGATGAGTTTGGTGTGGTGGAACTCCCATGGCCTGCACAGAGCCTTGACCTCAACCCCCCTGAACACCATTTGGAGAAACTGGAACAACGACTGTGAGCCAGGCCTTCTTGTCCCACATCAGTTGTGCCTGATCTCACAAATATGCTGTTCTCTGAATGAGCAGAAATTCCCACAGACACACATCTAAATCTTGTGGAAAGCCAACTCGTTTTGAATGACATGTCCAATAAGCTAATAAGGGTTTGAGGTATAGGTGTCCGCACACTTTTGGCCATATAATGCATATGTATAAACTGTGCCATGTAGTTGAATGTCCACCCGATGCACTGATGATTTTACACTCCTACTGTGTGCTGCTCAGTGGAGGTCCCCAATCCGGTTAGCAGAGTGTGGGTTTATTGTGGGGGATGTACTGCCCTTGGCATTGGGGACCATATGGTGCAGCATTTGGTGAGTTCCTCACTCCTTCAGCTTCAGTTCTCCGTTGTGATGAGGGACCAACCCTTTAGGAGCATCTACGTAGGCGAGGAGGATGATGACATAATTAAGATAAGCAGGAAAATAAGTGAGAGCAAAGTGACCAGATCAAGCTTTAGCCACTTACGGCGCTTCACTTCAGCTAATGCTTAAATGTTCCAGATCCTCCTCAGGTTCATCAGTGTAGTAATTCAGATAGAGACCTCCTCTCTGGCTCCCTCCCTATGTATCTGCATGTATGTTAAGTCCTGCTGAGCGGAACAGCTGTTTAAACAGGCAGCAAGCATTAATGGACAGATACAAAGAGAGCTTACATAAATATATACATATATACAAATACATACATACTGTATGTTTACAGTTAGCATTCACCTAGTTTATCCAATCAGTCCTTCATTACATTAAAGGAGCAATATGTAATACTGACCGTAAGTGTTTAGAATGGGTACTGTGGTCCAAATACTAAACATTGGAAAGAGTTGTCTCACGCGCCCCCTCTTCCCCAGATTTGAAGCTCACTCAGGTTGCCAGGTTGAGGGCACTGAACCCAATACGAACAAAATTGAACTTTAAAAATGGCAGGCGACAACAAGTCCAACACTTTTAAGTCTATCAGCTAATGTTTACACATGCAGTGTTTTATTGTTTGCAAATTCTGAACCACCACATGCGGATATTTTAATAAATCTGGCAATCTTAGCTAATCTTATGACTGGCTATGTACAGTAGCCAAAGCTTCCTGTGACGCTGGTTGTTGCCGAGGTAGTAAACAGTCGTGGCCCGTCCGTTCATCTGGTGAGACTGGTAGCATTCCTATATAGAACCATGAACACTTGAAGAGCCACTTGCATGGTTCTTTTTCATGGTGATATGGCTCTTGAGATTGATGTGTTCTATGTGGTTCTATACAGAACCTTTCTTCTTACTCTTACAAGCTTGATGTTGCATCAATAACAGATGTTGCATCAATTTATGATGATATAGGCCTACAGAACCATACACAAGCCATTCTCAGTCAATCTGAAGAACCATTTCACCATTCATCATGCAAATGGTTCTTTGAGCGTTCATGGTTCTGTTTAGGACCATTGTCTTTACTAAAGAACCCTTGAAGAATGATAGCTACTTATGCAATACATCCGAAACATTGTACAACCCACGCAAACATACTACATATGTGTACACACACAGAGAGGTGGGAGTCAAAGAGGGGGAAGGGATTGAAAGTGCACCAGGGCAGAGAGAGTGGGAGCGCGTGAGCGAGCAGGAGTGAAAGAGAGAGAGTCCCCAATCAGTGTATGGGAACCAATCAGTGTCTCCTTTGGGCTTCCTTCACTCCAGAGCAACCACCACGCAAACAGCAGCAGCAGCATCATCTTGTTCTCTGTTGATTTCCACCGTCGCACGCGCCGAGGTAAGCCCACCTTCTATCTCTGTGAAGTGGATTGTGCATTTTGCTCTTCAGCGGTCCTGCAGTAACCCCTGCAGAACACAGTGTTTTCCTATTGCTGTGTTGATGTGTTAGTGAGTTATGTAAGGTTTTCTATAGACGGCGCCACTGAGAGCAGAAATACTCCTCTATACAGACGCCAGCATCCATGCTGAGCGTGTGTTAGTGTGACAGTGTGGTGTGTTTCTCTTCACCTCTTTTGGAGTTGGAGGTGTGAGCGACATCTCAGAAAATCTGTTCCGGCTGTGGACGCTGTAACGGCTGCAGGGCTGCTGAGTCTGCACTCCTAAATCTGTGCTTCTTCTTCTGTTTGTCTGTGCATGCTGTATTTGCAGACACATGCCTAAAAGTAAAACTGTCATTGTACAGCAGAAGAGCAGAATGTGATCGGTGCAGGTGATTGTGCTTATTATTCACTGCATTTGTGACTGTTTAGAAATACGGATTTCGTTTCTCTGTAATGCTATTCCAGGTGGATCTGATCCCAGTTTCTATATTTCATATAGGGTTATGTTTCAGCATGGGCAGATACAGTACTGTGCAAAAGCCACCCTTCATTTACTGCCAGCTCTTGCAAGGGATTGCTGGGAATCCAGTTTTCGCTTATTGAAAGGTGCCATAGAATACAATTTTGACACTGAAGCTATGTGAAAAATGCCCAGATGTGGTTTCACATACCTATATACAACCTAAGATCTGACCCTGCAATAAAACAAGCTGTTTTTCCTTGTTTGGTGGTGAGCACACAGACGCCACATGTCAAAACAGACACAGTAAAACGAGCCTCTGCATAAATAAGCTCAGTCCACATACTGTTTAGTTAGCTATGCTAGTAACTTGGAGCTTGCTAGAAGCTAACGTTACCTATACACTGTCGAATCACATTATTATGACCACTTCCTACTTTCAACGGCAGCAGTGCGTGGCTCATGAAGGACGTCACGTTTTTGTGGCACTCTCTGGGCCCACTCATCCATGTGGAAGGCACTTTTAACCGACCTGGGTATGAATCCATCCTTGCAGATCACGTACACCCATACATGCTGATTGTTTTCCCTGGGGCAGCTTGGATCTTCCAGCAAGACACATGCAGCATGTCACACAGCTAGAAATGTCCCACATTGGTCGGAAGGGCATGACCAAGACTTTCAAGTCTTTACTTTGCCCCCATGATTCCCCAGACTGGAACCTGGACCACCTCGATCGCCGTGTTCACTCTATGGATCCTCCCCCATGCACCCTACAGCAGCTGTGGGATGCACTTCAGTCAGCATGGCTCCAGATACCTGCAACAACATACCTGGACCTTATTGAGTCACTGCCAGCCCATCTAGCTGCTGTCTGTGCTGCACACAGCAGTTACTCTGGATATTAGCTGGTGGTCATAATAGTGTGACTCGACTGTGTACTAGCTACTCGCTTTCCATCTGGACATTAACACAAAGTAGATTGAAGTTGTTCCTTACTGTGAAACTCTCAGATGAAATTTTAAGATGATCTGCTTCAATCAGCAAACACTGATACAATCACAGCATGGCTGCTACTTACAGGCTGCTGTTGGAGTTGTGATGCTAACAAAGGTGGAAGTGTTTTGTCTCTTCAGTCTCTTCAGGGTCTTCAGTGTGAAGCTGCTCTATATTGTTCAAGATCTGAGAAACCGTCTGGAGTGAAATGTGCAGAGCAAACTAACAACTCTGAATTAATGTTGTCCGGGATCCAGTTAAAGGTGTTTCATTCCACCTTAAATGGTGGGGCAGTTACATTCTGGCACAACAAGGTAGTGACAGCGCAAGCTCCACCTCAGGTACTATTATAGACTGTCTACTAATCACACAGTTGGGAATTCAAGCCCTGACTCCACGTGTCTACAGCTGAAGTGCCATTGAGCAAGGCCCCCAGATGCTCCCCAGGTGCCACAGCTATGGCTGCTCTCTCCTCCTGTCTAACACTGGAGCTTGATGTCATACAGACGTTGGTGTTTTTCGGGGGTGCGATTTTGATTTCCAACCAAACATCTGTCCAAAGTCTTTGTGATGTCAAATTGATGTCTGGTGCCTGCTAGGCTTAGTCTTGGAGAACATATCATGGCCATGCTATGATTTAGCACAGCAAATATATTACACATCGTTCCTTTAAATTAACGAGTGGCGTTAGTGACTTTTGCATAGTACTGTATGTACAATACTGTATAACAAACACCACACATTTCCCGTCTCAGTGCATCTCTCTACATCTGTAACACCTCTCTAATGTTCTGTGCTGGTAAGTGTTCAGTCTCCACTGTTGTTTAATGAGGTCTGTTTTTGCTGCTGCTGTGTTTGTGGAAAAGGTGCTGCTTTTACCATGTCACAGTTTCAGATTCTCTCTCTCTCTCTCTCTCTCTCTCCCTCTCTCTCTCTCTGTTTGGTTCTCTCTCTCTCTCCCTCTCTCTCTCAGGGTTTAGGTATGTTTTCTGCTGCAGTTTAGTGGAAGAGGGTCTATTTAGAGTGTGGTAAAGAGTCAGAAGGCCAGTCACTTCTATTCTTCCTCTGAACACTCGCTGCACTGCAGCTGTGATTAACATCTACCCACAGAGAGAAATCTGAGCCCTAACAATATCATTAATAACTCCCATCTCTCTCTCTCTCCCTCGCTCTCTCTCGCCTGCTCTCTCTCTCTATATTCGCTATTCTCTCATCTCTCTCTTTCTCTCTCTCTCGTTTTTCTCTCTCCCCCTCTTTCTTTCTCCATTCTCTCTCTCTCTATCGCTTGCTCTCTCTCTCTCCCTCTCTCTCTCTCTCTCTCCATTCTCCGTGGTCATCAGTGGAGTTGTTCACCCATAACAAACTTCACTTTAGGTCTCTCTCTTTTCCTCTCTCTCCTCCCCCTCTCTCTTTCATCCTGTCTATTTCTTATTGTCTCTCTTTCACTGCATTCTCTACAGTCATCAATAGAGTCAGTCAACCACAACAAATCTTTCTTTACCTCTCTCGTTTCCTCTCCTCCCTCACTCTATCTCTCACAAGTTTTATATGTGGTTTTGTGTATTCTGTTCTTTTTTCTCTTTCTTTTTCTCAGTCACTCTTTTTTTCTTGCTCTCTCTCTGTCTTTTTCTGTTTCTTACTCCTTCCCTCTGTCTCTTTCTCCCTTTCTGTCTCTCCTTCACACCATCTCTCTCCCTGTCTCTCTGATTCTGTCTCTCTCTCCCTCTGGTTTTGTATTTCTCTTTATCTGTCTAACTCCCTGCTTCTGTCTCTTTATCCCTCCCTTTCTCTCTCTCCATCTCTCTCCCTTCCTTCTCATCTCTCTCTTCCTCTTTCCCCCTCTCTCACCCACCCACTCTCTTTCTCTCCTTCCATCTCTCTTTAACTCCCCCTCTCTCTTCTTTCATCTCTCTCCCCCTCACTCTCTACCTCATCGCTCTCTTCCCCTCTCTTTCTCTCTCCCTCCATCTCTTTCTCCCTCCTCTCTCTCCTTCCATCTCTCTCTTCCTGTCCCCACCCCCCAGTTCCATCTTTCTCCTCCCCTTTCTTTTTCTCTCGGTCCCTTCATCTCTTTCTCCCACCCTCCTTCCTCTCTCTGTCTCTCTCGTTCAGGCCAATCTGAATGAATTAGTCACAGGGATTAATTCCACTCTCTCTCGCTCTGATGCCATTCTGAAAAGTCAATGTGTCCTTCATCCGTTTTCACTTCTGTTCAGAAGTGCCAAGTCGGTTATCTGAAGCTGTTGCTGCGCTCACAGACTGACGCAGATGAATAGAACTGTCATGTGTGAGATTGTGTAATAGAATCACCATTATAAAATCTGAAATCTGATTGGCCGAGTCAAAACAAACAAATACAGATATCCACATGTACTCTTCTCTGTTGACCGCTGGAGATGGCGGAATTTAAACATCAACTGGCAGGAACGAAACTTGGTAGGTAGGTTTAACATTGTGAAACATGCAAACGATTCAAGTTTCACGCTTGGCTGTGCATTTGACGTGAGCAAGGGCGGGCCTTATCACTGTACCTGACTGACCCAACAGCCACGATTGCAGACATTCAGCGAGCAGTGATGTCCTCCATGAGTCATCCTGTTAGTGCCAGCACCATTGGCAGACGGCTGCACGATGCAGGATTACATGCACGCAGACCGTTATGATGGCTGCCCTTAACACCACGTCAACGTCACCAAAGACCGCAATTGTGTCGTGCCAGACTGTCTTGGAGTGACTCAGTATGGCAGCGGGTCATCTTCAATGACGAGTACCGCTTTTGTCTTGGTGGAGATGACCAACGAATCCGTGTGTGGAAGCACCGTGGTCAGCGCCAAGATGAATGGTTTGTTCTCACATGTCCAGAAGGCCTGGTGTCACTCCACCTCCACCCCTACCGCACCATCTGCAGGAACTGTGTGAGAATATTCAAGCTGCATGGGATGGATTATCACAGGACACCAATAGGAACCTCTACAACTCCATGCTGAGACGTCTGTCATGTTGCATTAACAAACATGGTGGCCCGACGCCATACTGAGAGACACTACTTCTGTATGTGTAGCTCAATAAATATTGATCATATCAGTCTAAATTGATCATCATTTATTGTTCCTGGTAACCTTTATCTTGCTTTCTAATAGCACTGCAATCTGATACTTCCTCTGGTGCAACTATTCTTTTAATGAGTGTATGTTATAATTTACTCCAGTTTCAGGTATTTTGACCGTGGTAATTCTTGCACTGTAATAATCTAGGGTGAAAGCCAACTGATAAAATTGGGTACTAACTGAGTAACTTTGTAAACTGTGTCAGAAACTCATACACTTGTCTACCAAGGTGAGTGAAGCTGTGGTACACTATGGAGCACTCAAAAAAGAAAATAATTTTCTATGAAAATAATTCATATTCACACTAAATATTTTGGCAGTAAAAAGAGACCCTTGGCTACAGCCCAATAACCAGACCATAAACACACCCCTGGACTAGCTCCATTTCTGGAGAGACAGAGACGGCTGCAATCAACGCCTGCCATATGTCACACATGGTCGGCTGAAAAACTGACGGAAATTAGACAAATGATGGACTATTAGTAGACGGCATGGAGCTATGTTCAAGTAGACTGCATATCCATACAAACCAGATACCTACCATCACCTGGCAGGACGAGTCAAGTCCCGAGTAACGTAACCCCCCACCTGCTTTTAAGCCCTGGGTTAACACCTGGCCCATGTTCTAAAGCAGCAAGATGGTTCTACAGGGAAATTTTGCAGCACCAAAGCCTGTAATATATGTAATACTGAACCCTCTAGATCTAAAACAAGAACAGGGTGTTGCTCACTTATCAGTGTAGTAGTCGTTAATGTAAACACTGAGAAAAGCCCTTTAACCCCAGAGCACTTCATCACGCTGAGTGGTGTCAGAGATAAGAACAGAACAGCTGAACAGATCAGATTCACTGATCAGCAGAGAAACAACGAGCGAGAGTCCTTGAAGAAATGCTTTAACTGCACAGCGCTGCTGTTATAACACAAACCTTGTATCTCCAAAATATACATAATAAAAACATACTTTACTTTTAATGTAAGACAATGGAACCAGACTTTTTCCCAAGTCATTTTGTGCCATTTCCTTTGATCCATTCATCATACAGTGTCAGAAAACATATAAGCAAGTCTATTTGAGATTCCGCAAAAAATAAAAATCCAGAATAGCTTTCTATTTTACCTCCAGCTATATATATATAGCTCATCACCAAAAAATAGTTGCACCCAGACCCAGATGTGTGGGATGATAAATAATAAATGATGATATATTTAGACTGATATGGACAATATTTATTGAACTACACATACAGAAGTAGAAGTAGCGTAGCTCATACAGAAGTAGTGTAGCTCGATCAGTATGGCGTCGGGCCGCTATGTTTGCTAATCCAACATGTCAGACGTCTCAGACGAGTTGTAGAGGTTCCTAATGGTGTCCTGGGATAATCCATCCCATGCAGCTTGAATATTCTCACACAGTTCCTGCAGGTTGTGCAGTAGGGGTGGACCGTTTATCTTGGCGCTGACCACGGTGCTTCCACACACAGATTCATTGGTCATCTCCACCAAGACAAAAGCGAGACTCTTCACTGAAGATGACCTGCTGCCATTCTGAGTCACTCCATAACAGTCTGGCACGACACCATTGCAGTCTTTGGTGACGTTGACATGCTGTTAAGGGCAGTCATTGGATGACCTTATATAGTAAGCAGGTACAGTGATAAGGCCCGTCCTTGCTTACGTCACATGCGCGGCCGAGCGTGAAACTTGAAGCATTCGCGTGTCTCACAAAGTCAAACCCACCCACCAACTTTTATTCCTGTCGGTTGATTCCTTCTGGGTAGAACTTTTTTTCTAGGATGAGTGTATATACAAGTCGAACAGTGATGTTTTGCTGGACATCCTTTAGCTTTGATTAGGGCACACATTCACCGTGGCATTGTTTTGACAACCTCGTTTCAACATCAACATGACATTTATCAAGATCTTGTACAGATGACAAGAGGTAAAACACTCCATAAAGTCTTCTCCAGCACATCCCAAAGATCAGCACCCCATGGTGGGCAGTTCATGTGTAAAAATGATTCCTCATGCTCCCTGAACTACATTTCCGCAATCTGAGCTCCATGAATCTCGACATTGTTGGTCTGGAATATGGCCGCGCCATCAAGGAGGAAAAACCATTGATGGGATAACCTGATCATCCACTACAGGCAGGTGGTCAGCTGACATCATTTTACTGCCAGATAACATTGCTGAGCCTCGACCTGACCAACTGAAGTTCCCTGGATCGTAAGACTGCCTCCAGAGGCTTGTACAGTGGGCACTATGCATGATGGGTGCATCTCTCAAAGTACCCTTATGCACAGATCACTCTGGAATTGGGTCAGTCTGGTCTCATCAGACCACATGGCCTTTTCCCATTGCTCCAGAGTCCAATCTTTATGCTTCCTAGCAAATTGAAGCCTCTTTATCCGGTTCACCAAATGAATCTCTGATCACAGTCATTCAGGATTTTTTCCAGCCACATTTCTTCCTGGAAGGTGATTGTTCTTCACTCTCCTTCCAGGTTTCAGTAATGCACTGAACAGTTCCTAATCCAATTCCAATCATTTCACCTTTTCCGTAGTGGCTTTCTTGGCTTGATGCAGGACAATGTAGTCAGAGGCATTTCAGGTGAGGTAGCCTTCAAAAACATTCAGTTCTTCAGATGTCTGGTTCCTATCACTACCACAGGAAAACAGTTTGGTTTCCTAACTCTTGAAATATCCAGAGATCCTAAAATCTATGGAATTCCTATTTAAGATGCTAAGCTCTATTTTTTCCCTTGTTATGAAGACTTGTAAGGGTGAATTTTATAAAATGGTGAGAAAGTGGAGCAGACGCTCATATGTGTGTGTGTGTGGATATCAGTCCTAGGAGGGTCTTCATGCCCTACATTAACTGAGAGGGAGAACAGCTGGGGATGATGCATTTCTCAGCCACAGTATGGCAGCAACATTCCTGCAGCACTGACAGAATATTTGTGGTAGCGTTCCCGCCATAGCATTCCCAAGAGAAAAGCACAGGACAGACATTTCACAGCTCATAGATTTTAAGGGGGCCTTGGTCGAATGTCCATCAGAGGTATCACACGCACACACGTGACAGGGCAAATGCAGGCATGCGTGACAGAATCATGGTGAAACAGGGTGTCTGTCATGCTCTGGCTTGCTTATTAAGAAGAAGATCGTTATTTATAGTGCACTCAAGGACAAAGTGCTGCATTAACATATGGCTCTTGGATTCCTAATTAAGAAGAGGTTATTTATTAGGATTTTCAGGTCATTACACGTGCATTTCACCCTGCTTTATTTTACATAACAAGAAGACCACCAAGCCATGGAGAGTGCAGCAGTGTAGAAAAGATTCTGGCCCTGAGCGATGAGGGAGATGCTGAATGCATTTGAAGGTGTAATCAGAGTGCTAAACATGATATGAAGAGAGAGCAGCCTGAGAGAAAAAGGAGAGCAAGAGAAAGAAAAAGGAGGCAATTTAAAATGCCATGCTGCCTCAGTCGATGCCACCTAAGAGTGTGTAAAATGCCGCAACTGACTCGAATGCCACCAAAACTGTCTAATCCCACACCTCATTCTAAGGCCGCCTATAGCTACAGTGAGTGTAATACCATGCCACACCTCATTCTAATGCCAACCAAAAAATCTAATGCCAAATCTGGTTCTAATGCCACCTAAAAAGTGCAATGCCACACCTCATTCCAATGCCAACTAAAGAATCTAATGCCAGATCTGGTTCTAATGCCACCTAAAAAGTGCAGTGCCACACCTCATTGTAATGTCAACTAAATAATCTAATGCCAGATCTGGTTCTAATGCCACCTAGAAAGTGCAATGCCACACCTCATTCTAATGCCAACTAAAGAATCTAATGCCAAATCTGATTCTAATGCCACCTAAAAAGTGCAATGCCACACCTCATTCCAATGCCAACTAAAGAATCTAATGCCAGATCTGGTTCTAATGCCACCTAAAAAGTGCAGTGCCACACCTCATTGTAATGTCAACTAAATAATGTAATACCAGATCTGGTTCTAATGCCACCTAGAAAGTGCAGTGCCACACCTCATTCTAATGTCTACTATATAATCTAATACCAAATCTGGTTCTAATGCCACCTAAAAGGTGCAATGCCACACCTCATTCTAATGCCAACAAAAGTATCTAATATCTCCAGATCTACTACCAGGTATTAATCTACACTTCACTCTTATGACACCTAAAAAGTACAATGCCACATCTTATTATAATGCCAATTAAAGAATCTAATGCAAGATATGATTCTAATGCCACCTAAAGAGGTGAATACCTTATCTAATTCTAATGCTAGATAAAATGTGTAATGCCACACATCATTCAAAAATCAACTAAAGAATCTGATGCCAGATTTATCCCAGGTCTGATCGTACACCTCACTCTAATGCCACCCACAATGTGCAATGCCACACCTTACTCTAAAGCCAACCAAAGAATCTAATGCCGGATCTAACACCAGGTCTGATCTTACACTTCACTCTAATACCACCTGAAACATGCACTGCCACACCCGACTCTCATGCCACCTAAAGAATCTAATGCCAAGTCTAATGCCAGATTTGACTCTACACCTCACTCGAATGCAACAGATCATTATAAAGCCAACTTAACAATCTAATGCCAGATGTAATGCCAGGCCTGATTCTACACCTCACTCTAACGCCACAGCTCATTATAATGCCAACTAAAGAATCTAATGCCAGCTCTAATGCCAGTTCTCATACTACACCTCACTGTAATGCCACCAAAACTATTTTATGACTCACTTCAGTCTAATGCCACACCAGCTGTAATGCCATCTAAAAAGTGTAATGCAATATTTAATTTTAATGCCACAAAAAGAGCCTAATGCCAGTTCTAATCCTGCGCATTATTCTAATGCCACCATACTGTTTTATGCCACAACTCTATTGCCACCTAAAGAGTCTAATGCTTCACCAGCTCTAATGCTACCTGAGTCTGATGCCCTTACAAATGCAATTCACTGTGAAAGTTGTAATGGCACCAGATACCACGCCTGGCTATACTAACACCTACAAATCCTCCCAAAAACATTTTCACTGTCCTCAGAAAGAGAGCGAGTGAGTTTGTGTGTTTGTGTGTGAGAGAGAGGGAGCGAGAAAAGGAGGGAGGCACACATAAGTCAAGGTTTTGACACTCTCTCTATCCCCTGGGTGTGATAAAGGTGTTTTGTATGAGCACACTGCTGGGGTCACTGATCACAGAGCGCTGAGATGACAGCTAATTAAACGCACCGTGCCCAGCTCTCCCATATCATCCCCTATCACACTGCCATTACTAATCATCTCCTCTGGGATGGGAGCAGTGGCCTAGACTGGCAGGAGAAAACACAGACAGGGCTCAGGTGTCCAGCCTCTCTGCACTGGGAGACTTTACTCCCTGGGGGTTTTGAGACCAAGAGAATTGCACTCTCCTGCGCCCTGTTGTTGTACCGTCAAGTTTTCATTTACCCATGTGCACCTGAAAGTGAGGAAGCAAAGCTGGTTGAGGCTAAGATCCTTAGGAACTTCAGCTAACATAAGTTAATGCTTGCTGTGCTAAATTGATTGTGGATTGTAGTGCTATTGGTATGGAAGATAAAGGTTACCAGGAACAATAAATGATGATCAATTTAGACTGATATGGGTAATATTTATTTAGCTACACATACAGAAGTAGTGTCTCTCAGTATGGCGTCAGCCGCCATGTTTGCTAACACAACATGCCAGACGTCTCGGAATGGAGTTGTAGAGGTTCCTAATGGTGTCCTGAGATAATCCATCCCATGCAGCTTGAATATTCTCACACAATTCCTGCAGATGGTGCAGTAGGGGTGGAGGTGGAGTGACACCAGACCTTCTAGATGTGTGACACGTCTCCACCAAGACAAAAGTAGGATTCGTCGCTGAAGATGACCCGCTGACATTCTGGATCACTCCATGACAGTCTGGCACGACACCGTTGCAGTCTTCGGTGATGTTGACGTGGAGTTAAGGGTCATCGTAACAGCCTGCATGCATGTAGTCCTGCGCAGCATTAGTAGATGCTAGGTGTTACTAAAAAATGCATGGCAGTCAATGGGAGGAACAAGGGATGAATAAACGATACATAGAGGATAAGGCCAAAATGAACAGGCCTTTATGGGAGGAAAGAGTGATGGGGATGGGGAAGACAACCAGACAACACTGAATTTGTGCTCGGTGGTCCGCCCCGAGGTAGTATGTGAAACAGTGTTGGTCAAGCAGAAGTACAGCAGATGAACAAGCACTTTTCCAGCCCATCCATTCTTAATGGGAAATATACCGCCGGATAGCAACAGTGTTGCACGGTCACTAAATATTTTTATCTTAAATAAAAGAGAGTTGGTAAAAGTTGGGGTGTGCATGCTTCAAGTCATGGCCTAAAAAGAGGACTTCAATCTGGTACTGAGAAGGATGGACAGAGAGAGAGAAGCATCAGTTGTGGATTGGTTGGGTGGATTTGCTAGGGTGAAATAACAGCACACAAAGTATCATTTCATTACACGTCTGCGAGTACAAGGAACTGAGATTGTATAAATGTTGGAACAGTGCATATAGACACATTAGTTGTATTCATTGCATCTATTTCCATCTTTCACACTCTCTCCTGCTCTCCTGAAAGGGAGAGAGAAGGAACAAGAGAGAGAAAGAGAAAAGAGAGAAGGAGAACTATAAACATATATACTACAGTGAAGGAGAACAGAACAGTGCATTACTTTGGCCTGATGGGTCACCTGTCACTGAGGTTAATTGAATTTGGTCTGAGGCTGGCAGACTGCTTTTTCATTGTCTTCCTGTAATTTTTCACCTCCTGACGCTTCTCTCGCTCTCTTTCTCACTCCCTCTCTCTCTCTCTCTCTCTCTCTCTCTCTCTCTCTCTCTGTCTCACTGTAGACAATGGGTGAAGCAGAGTTCCTCTCCACACCTCACAACATCCAAATCAGTGAGGTGACCTGTGACTCGTTCCGGATTGCCTGGGAGATGACCTCTGAGGATGTGGCCCGCGTAACACATTACTTCATAGATTTGAGCCGGAAAGAAGGAGGAGAGCAGAACCGCTTCAAGCACAGAGTAATGCTGCACCTCATGCTAATGCCACACCTGCTCTAAATGCCACTCTCCAGTCTAATGCCACTCTTAAATGCCACTTTTCACTCTAATCCCACTGTTTAATGCCACTTTTCACTCTAATGCCACTGTTTAATGCCACTCTCCACTCTAATGCCACTGTTTAATGCCACTCTCTACACTAATACCAGTGTTTAATGCCACTTTTCACTCTAATGCTACTGTTTATTGTCATTCTTCATTCTAATGGCACTCTTTAATGGCACTCTCCACGCTAATGCCACTCATCAATGCCACTCTCCACTCTAATGCCACTGTTTAATGCCACTCTCTACACTAATACCAATGTTTAATGCCACTTTTCACTCTAATGCTACTGTTTATTGTCATTCTTCATTCTAATGTCACTCTTTAATGGCACTCTCCACTCTAATGCCACTCATCAATGCCACTCTTCACTCTAATCCCACTGTTTAATGCCACTCTCTACACTAACACCAATGTTTAATGCCACTTTTCACTCTAATACCACTGTTTAATGCCACTTTTCACTCTAATGTCAATCTTTAATGCCACTCTCCACTCTAATGCCACTGTTCACACTAATGACAATATTTAATCCCACTTTTCACTTAATTCAGCCATTAATTCTACTGCCACACCTCACTCTAATGCCACTCTTTAATGCCACTTACACACTAACACCGCTCCTCATTATGTAACTCTTCACACCACTTTTTATTATAATGCCACCCTCACCCTGATGCCACAATCTAGTAATGTAGTGCCAAACTTTAAGTACCCCTTTTAATTCTATGCCGATCTCACTCATATCTCACACTGTACTCTAAAGCTATTGTACTCTACTGCCATTCCTTACTATAATGGCACATCTCCCTCTAATGCTACTCTTCATTCTAATGCTACTTTTTTTCTCAAATGCCACTATTCATTCTTATGACACACTTAATTCTAATGCTACACTACAATGGCGCCCTCTAATGTCACATTAGAAATCATTTTGTTATGATTCCTCATACAAGAAGATGTTGCTGCTGTCTCATCAAAACCTCCCAGCAATTTCTTCCCAAAATTCCCATTTAATGCCAAATGGTCCAAAATTACATTAAACTTTCAATTTAGGAACATTTTCCCCTCTCTTATAAAGTTATCATTTAGGAGATAAGGTGCTTGACATGAGTGCGACAGCATTTACGTGAAATGTTGTACCAACATGGAACTAAAGAAGGGAACGAGAGTGAGAGGTAGATGTCTCAAGGTGCGCTAGGAGATGAAAGTATCTGACAGCACGCAGCAGATGCTACGGTAATAAAGGCAGCCGGGATGTTCTCTCAGTCACTATTAATCCTGAAATCCGAAAACCTCAGCCTAAAATTTGCTGCAGGCCAGTGACTCATCGGGACATTCGTTTCCTCTCCGATAACCCAAACCCACCAAGCGGCTAAAGGCCAGAGCGCTGGACTGCTCCAATGAACCACTCAGCTGAAAAACATTCTTGTTGAATTGGCTTAGTGTTACTGTTTAATAGGCAATGAACTGTGCAGCTGTGGTACAAGGAGAAACAAACAGTATGGGGTGTTCTGTCTCTCAGAGAGAAAATGCAACATGCATTCAAGAGATGTCGTCACTTCTGGACTCCCTCTTACATTCTTCAGACTATTGATTTTCTCAGTAAAAGCTTTTCCACAAATATGTTTTCCTTTGCCACCAAGATATGGAGCTCTTTGCAGGTTAGCTACAGATCTAAGTCACTGCTAATGGCTTTTTAATCACCAGCGGTTCTGCTGCCGTATTCACATACCAGAAGCAGAGGATAGGGTTGCTATGGTTGTAGCCCCCTTGCGGATTCAGCAATTGGTTTCCCTTGTCAGAGAGCCGAGAGAGCACAACAAGACTAATTAGCTTTGACAGTGCTCTGATATGAAGGTTGGGAATACTATGCTTCACAGCAAAGTTGGAGACTGACATTCAACCTTTTGTGAAGAGTGCAGCAGTCAAATTTCATGAATATCAAATGCGTGGAATGCACCAAAAGCAAAAGTAAAGAATTTACAGTGGAATTTCACATCCAAGATATAGTGTAGCAGATGGCAGGTGCACCATGCTGTTTGTCAGTAGGTTATAGGGCTTGAGGATGTGGTAGCATGACGCTATCTTATCGGTGATCCACCATTGTGGCAGGGTGAGCGTTTTGTAGATATTAACTGATCACAGAGGTGTAAGAATGTAACGGCTGCACCATTTATGGTGGAATGGAAAATGTGGTTGGCAAACAAGAAACCAACCTCAGCTTTGTGGTAATGTACATAGTGATTCCACCACCACTGAACGCTTTCGTTGTTTTCCACCTAAAAGACACGCTATGAGTTGTGCTATGACTAGAATAGTAGGTGTCAATGTAGAGTAAAGGCCAGTATATGGTTTTGCATCTAATCTACGCTGTAAGCACAACATGGGTACCACATAGCCATGTACCCTACGTTGTAGCCTGATGCGAATCTCCCCACAAATGCAACTACATGTTGTGATGACGCAGACCGCAGCAACTATGATTGGTGGGCTGAGTAGCATTGTCATTCTGCTGTCACATTTCTGCTTTCGCCACTATTTTTGAATTGCGTTGGACCAACCATAGACTGTACAAACATGGAAAAACAAGTACAAGTAACAATTGCTCAACTGCTATTAGCTCCAGCTCCAACATAGTCTGCTCAGTTTCAGCCACCATTGTTTGTAGAACACCAAGCAAGTCAACACAGTGGCATAGAAACCCCAACGGCATCTAGTGTTTTGCTGGTGTAATTTCAATGACGTAGGCCACTTGCACCGACTACGCGTAGACTCTGCATTGATTTGACACAGAAACATAAATCTGCCTTAAGATGCAGGAAACCACTTTGGCTCCTCTGGCAGCAGCATGTCTTTCTTGAATACTAGATATGCCTGCTAAAAGATCGCACTCAGCCCCACCACCAACCCATCCATCTGCTGGTCGAGAAGCAGTCACCTGAACAACCACTCCGCTGGCGCTAGCTCGAAGCATCACTGGTGGCATCCATGGGCACGACCTCGCCGCCAACCACTGGGCTCTGTTCATGAACCTTTGACGTCCTGTTTCTTCCGTCGTCTTTGGCACCCATCTTCACCGTGTTACTTTCTTCCCTGCAGTCCTCGTCCCCCATTGTCCCCAGAGTAGCGTCATTCTTTTTCAGATAGCTGGGGGGGGGTGTGATCCCACTTCTGACACCATGATGGCACTGCAGTAGATTAAGATGGGAGAAACAGTGCTTTAGGTAAATGCTCTTTTATATAACACCAGCCGTTTACTACATGTCATAAGCTTCTTCTTTACCTGATGCTATGGACGGGTCCTGACTGAATTATACACGGTCATAGTTATGCCTAATTTGTCATTAAGTGTTCCAATCGAGTGATAAGGGAAAAGGCAACTAATGATAACAAACAAATCCTCATAACAAACTTTACTCTACAGCCGGCTTACTGTAGCTACCCCTTGTTTCGTTTGACCCCATCAGGATGTGCCTACCAAGCTGGTGGCCAAGGCAGTACCCCTACCCATGGCAGTGAGAGGCCACTGGTTCCTGAGCCCTCGGACCGAGTACTGCGTTGCTGTGCAGACGGCCATCCGGCAGCCCGACGGAGACTACCAGGTGTCAGAGTGGAGTCAAGTGGTGGAGTTCTGCACTGGGGGTAAGCAGGCGGAGGTCCAGTTTAGGCCCAAAACGGCGTTCGTGCAATAGAAGTGTGCAGTATCTCACAAAAGTGAATACACCCCTCACATTTTTGTAAATATTTGATTATATCTTTTCGTGGGACAACACTGAAGATATGACACGTTGATACAGTGTAAAGTAGTCAGTGTACTGCTTGTATGACAGTGTAAATTTGAGGTGCCCTCAAAATAACTCAACACACAGCCATTAATGTCTAAACTGCTAGCAACTTGTGCCCAATTAGCCATTTTCCCTCCCTGGTGTCATGTGACTCGTTAGTGTCACAAGGTCTCAGGTGTGAATGGGGAGCAGGTGTGTTAAATTTGGTGTTATCGCTCTCACACTCTCTCATACTGGTCACTGGAAGTTCAACATGGCATCTCATGGCAAAGAACCCTCTGAGGATCTGTGTTGCTCTACATAAAGATGGCTGAGGCCATAAGAAGATTGCCAACACCCTGAAACTGAGCTGCAGCACGGTGGCCAAGACCATACAGCGGCTTAACAGGACAGGTTCCACTCAGGCCTCGCCATGGTCCACTAAAGAAGTCGAGTGCACGTGCCCAGCGTCATATCCGGAGGCGGTCTTTTGAAAATAGACGTAGGAGTGCTGCCAGCATTGCTGCAGAGGTTAAAGGGGTGGGGGGTCAGCCTGTCAGTGCTCAGACCATACGCCGCACACTGTATCAAATTGGTCTGCACTGGTCGACCCAGAAGGAAGCGTCTTCCAAAGATGATGCACAAGAAAGCCCACAAACAGTTTGAAGAAGACAAGCAGACTAAGGACCTGGATTACTGGAACCGTGTCCTGTGGTCTGATGAGACCAAGATAAACTGATTTGGTTCAGATGGTGTCAAGCGTGTGGCGGCAACCAGGTGAGGAGTACAAAGACAAGCGTGTCTTGCCTACAGTCAAGCATGGTGGTGTGAGTGTCATGGTTTGGGGCTGCATGAGTGCTGCCGGCTGTGGGGAGCCACAGTTCATTGAGGGAACCATGAATGCCAATATGTACTGTGCCATACTGAAGCAGAGCATGATCCCCTCCCTTCGGAAACTGGGCCGCAGGGCAACATTCCAACATGATAACGACCCCACACACACCTCCAAGACCACCGCTGCCTAGCTATAGAAACTGAGGGTAAAGGTGCTGGACTGGCCAAGCATGTGTCCAAACCTAAACCCTATTGAGCATCTGTGGGGCATCCTCAAACGGAAGGTGGAGGAGCGCAAGGTCTCTAACATCCACCAGCTCCGTGATGTCGTCATGGAGGAGTGGAAGAGGATTCCAGTGGCAGCCTGTGAAGCTCTAGTGAACTCCATGCCCAAGGGAGTTAAGGCAGTTCTGGAAAATAATGGTGGCCACACAAAATATTGATACTTTGGGCACAATTTGGCCATTTTCACTTAGGGGTTTGCTCACTTTTGTTGATAGCGGTTTAGACATTAATGGCTGTGTGTTGAGTTATTTTGAGGGCACAGCAAATTCATCAGAATCAGAATCAGGTTTATTGGCCAAGTATGTTGACACACACAAGGAATTTGGTTTCAGCAGTTAGTGTCTCTGTAGTACTGACAGTCCACAATATACACAATGACTCCACATACACCATATACACAGTAAATACAGACAATTACAATATACAATCTTCACAATATACATAATATACAAGCAATAAACAATAATATACAAGCAATAAACAAACTACAAATAATATACAGTTTACACGTTATTTACAAACAGTATAAGGCAGTAGTGTTGAGGTAGAGGTAGTAGTGTTAAGGTAGTGCAACAGTATTAGCATACATGTATGGGGAAGAGACTGTATTGTATAATCTGGCATAAAACTATGGGCCAGCAGATGATGTGACTGGTCAGCTGTTTATGAAGATGATGGCCTGAGAAAAGAAGCTGTTCCTGTGTCTGGTTGTCTTGGTGTACAGGGTCCTATAGCGCCTGCCGGATGGGAGGAGTTGGAATACGTTGTGTACAGGGTGAGACAGATCTGTGGTGATGTTCCCAGCCCGTTTCCTGGTTCTTGAACAGTACAAGTCCTGGAGGGTGGGCAGTGGAGCACCACTTTGCAGCTGTCTTTATGGTCCTTTGTAGTCTGTTCCGGTCCTGTACTGTGGCCGCTCCAAACCAGACTGTGATGGATGTGCACAGGACTGATTCGATGACTGCAGTATAGAACTGGATCAGCAGTTCCTGTGGCAGACCCAACTTCCTCAGCAGCCGCAGAAAGTACATCCTCTGCTGGGCCTTTTTGAGGAGTTGATGTTAGTCTCCCATTTCAGGTCTCGGGAAATGATAGTACCCAGAAACTTGAAGGTGTCCACGGTTGACACAGGGCTGTTGGATATTGTGAGGGGGATCAGTGTTGAGGGGTGTCTCCTAAAGTCTATAGTCATCTCCACAGTCTTCAGCGTATTCAGTTCTAGATTGTTCTGACTGCACCAGAGAACCAACTGTTCGACCTCCCTCCGATAAGCAGACTCGTCTTGGATGAGTCCGATGAGAGTAGTGTCGTCTGCAAACTTCAGTAGTTTAACAGATGGGTGTTTAGAGGTGCAGTCATTAGTGAAGAGAGAAAACACACCCTTGAGGAGCACCCGTGCTGACAGTCCGTATACTGGAAGTGACTCCCGCCAAGCGCACCTGCTGTTTCCTGTCTGTCAGGAAGCTGGTGATCCACTGACATAGGGCAGGGGGTACAGTGAGCCGGGAGAGCTTAGAAGAGAGGATTTCTGGGATGATGGTGTTGAACGCCGAGCTGAAGTCCACAAACAGGATCCTAGCGTATGTACCAGGGTAGTCCAGATGTTGAAGGATGTAGTACAGTCCCATGTTGACTGCATCCTCTACTGACCTGTTTGCTCGGTAGGCAAACTGTAGGGGGTCCAGTAGGTGTCCTGTGATGTTCTTCAGGTGGTCCAACACCAACCATTCAAATGACTTCATGACCACAGATGTCAGAGCAACTGGCCTGTAGTCATTCAGTTCTGTGGCAGTGGTTTTCTTGGGAACCGGGATGATGGTGGAGCGTTTGAAGCAGGAGGGAACCTCACACAGCTCCAATGATCTGTTGAATATCTGAGTCAAGACTGGAGCCAGCTGGTCAGCGCAGGCTTTCAGACAGGAGGGGGAAACACCGTCAAGACCTGGTGCTTTCCTGGTCTTTTGTTTCTAGAAGAGCTGATTCACATCCCTTTCAGATATCTTAAGTGCAGGCTGTGCGTCAGCAGAGAGGGATAGGGGGGTTGCCATAGGTGTGATGAGGGCTGATGGTGCTGAACTGGGCTGAACGAGGGGTGTCGTTCAGGTCTTTAGCCAGGTCTTTGTTTGCTTCAACAGGCAGGGGTGGTCTTCTGAAATTTGCGAATTGAGGAAGACCATTCCACACTGACGCAGGATCATTGGCTGAAAACCAAGTTTTTTAGCTTTTCAGTGTAGGCTTTTTTTTAGCTACTCTGATCTCCTTGGTCAGTGTTTTGCTTCTATGGTCCATTTCTTCACTGTTTTTACTACAGGCCTTACAGCTTTCAGCTTCTGCCTGTAGCTTGGAATAAGTTAAACCAGGCATTGATCAGAATGTCCAACAGCTGCACGGGGAACAGAGCGATAGGCGTTCTTGACAGTAGTGTAGCAGTGGTCCAGTATGTTGTTATCCCTGTCAATGTGCTGCTTGTATTTCGGGAGCTCGTGGTTTAGTTTTGCTCTGTTAAAGTCCCCAGGATTATTAAAAGTGAGTACGGATGTTTCTGTTCGATGTTTGTTATTTGGTCGGACAGTTTATGCAGCGCGTCGTTCACGTTGGCCTGCAGTGTGATGTAAACACCGACCAGGATGAATGAGGAAAACTCCCGCGGTGAATAAAAAGGTTTGCAGTTTATGAACAGTGTCTCCAACTTTGGGCTGCAGTATGTATTTAGCACTGTGACATCCGTACACCAGCTCCGCAGCGCGATCCGCTCGCCGTAAATGAAAGCCCGGCAGATGTAATCTGCTGTCCGGAACGGACTCGCTAAGCCAGGTTTCGGTGAAGCACAGGACAGCCGAACGTGCAAAAGTCTGTGTGGTGGAGAAGAAGCAGCTCCTCCATTTTGTTGTGCAGAGAGCGGAGATTTGCCAGATGAATCGTTGGGAGCGCAGTTCGAAATCCCCGCTGACGGAGCTTCACATCTGCGCCGGCGCGCTTCCCCCGTCTGCGTCTCCTCCGTGATCTCCAGAGAGCCGCTGCTCCTCCAGTGAGAATCTCCAAAAAACTTCCAGAATTTGTGAAAACTGGTGAAAAACTATCTAGACTGAACTGTCTTATGTTAAGCAGTTCCTCTCTGGTGTAACTGATCGGGTTTGAGTAACAGAACACACAGAAAATAGACAAAAACAAGCAAACTACTAGAGAGCGCAGCGCTGAGGCGGCCACCCACGGCGCCATCATAGCCAGTATCACTGTTATACAAGCTTGTAACGGAGCTCTCGTCCGTTCCATGTAGAGAGTATTTATAATGGATCATGTGGGAACAAAAACACAGACAACCTCCATAGTTTTAAAGACTCTTTTTATTTATACCCACATGGCTGCAACGGCGCCCGTCAAACACACCATTGTGGCACTTTTCTGGACTCTGAAAAACAAATACAAACAACTGCAATTATCTTGTACTATTCAGGGTGGCCAACTGATGGTGTAGATGATTACTGTATTTTTAAACATTATCTATGCATATGTATTTGAAATAACCGTGTTAATGTGTGTTTGAAAGGAGTTTGACTTACCTGTTTGTTCCAGCATGCCGCAGCCTGCTACAAGTCAAAGGACCCGAGCCCAGGGGTTTGATGGGATATGTAGTTTGGAGGTTGCACTACAATTGGGTTATTCCATTTCCCATGCTAAGCAGGGGGGGCAGGTTTTATGGTTCCTTTTGGCATGTTAAGGTTCCAGCATGAATGTTTCAATATTAAATGCTTTATATGTTTACTAGAATTTCGATTACATAATAAAATGGTTTGAGTTAAAATATAAAGTTATAGTTAGAACTTGCAAATTTTAAACTTACCTGTAAACTTACCTGTAGTTGGTTTAATCCAATAACCTAATGGGTATTTAAATAGCAGAATTTGGCCATTTGAGAGAGGGCTGGCTTGGGGTGCAGATCTGTTTTCAAAGTGCTATGTTTGGAAGCATGTTGGATAGATGTTTGTATCCACTTGTTTAGTTAGTTGGACTTGGTTTTTTTTCTTTTCTTATAGTTTTGGTGAGTTTTTTTCTATTTGATTATTTTTGGGGTTTTGATGACACAGCACTTTGCACCTTCGACAGAATAAACTATCTTGCATTGGAACTTCCAGTTTTCTTCAGGTTTTTTTCAGTCTCTGCTCAGCTATCCTGTAACAAAGCTGTACACTGACTACTTTACATTGTATCAAAGTGTCATATCTTCAGTGTTGTCCCATGAAAAGATATAATCAAATGTGAGGGGTGTACTCACTTTTTTGAGATACTGTACTTGCCTTATCATATCAGGCCAGTGTTGAAAAAAGAAGCTCCAGTACCGCATGTCTGCGGTGTGTTAGTAGAGATACGCATCTTCTTTAATTTGAAGTCCTGAAGAATTTGTATTGAATTCACAATACATTGGACTATACATAATAAATAGTGTCAGCAAGAAACTGCAGGGGTGAGCTGCTGTTGAACGACTGTGGATGGGAATGCTCCACAGCAAAGTTGGAAACTGACATTCAACCTTTTGTCGAGAATGCACCAGTGAAATTTCATGAACATCAAATGCGTGGAATGTGCCAAAAGCAAAAGTAAAGACTTTACAGTGGAATCTTACATCCCAGATATAGTGTAGCAGATGGCAGATGCACCATGCTGTTTGTCAGTAGGTTATAGGGCTTGGAAATGTGGTGGCATGATGCTGTCTTATGGGTGATCCATCTTTGCGGCAGGGTGAACGTTTAGTAGATTATAACTGTTCCCAGGTGCAAAAATGTCACTGCTGCACCATTTAAGGTGGAATAGAAAATTTGGTTGGCAAACAAGAAGCCAATCTCAACTCAACTTGGTAACAAAGGAGGTCCAGTTTAGACCCAAAACAGTGTTCATGCAATAGAAGAAGGTGTACTAGGAGGATGACTGTTCTAGGGAAAAAGAGTTGTTCTTGTTTTTCTGCCTTGTCCTATCAGCCCAGTGTTGAAAAAAGAAGCTCCAGTAGAGCATCTGCAATAAGTGTGTTAGTAGAGATAATTTGAAGTCCTGAAGAATTTGTATTGAAATTTGTAATACATCGGACTATACATATTAAATAGTGTCAGTAAGAAACTGCAGCGGTGAGTTGCTGTTGAATGACTGTGGTTCTGTTCCATAGACTACGCAATGGACCATCTCCAGCAGCTTCTGGATAAAGCTCAAGGAGCTGCCGGAAGGATGCTTCGGTTCTCAGTGTTCTACCGCAACCAGCACCCTGAATATTTCCACTATGTGAGGTTAGTCCGCTACTCATTACCAGTGGATCCAGTTTCCTTCATCATGCTAACTTTAAATGCTAATTTGTTGCTAAAGTGATGCTTTGGCCAAAGAACAAATTCAAATTTAAAAGTAACCCTTGTGCAAACTGCATTCGTGAATGATTGCATGTCTCAAACCACATTATTTAGCAAATGGACTTGCGTGTGTGGTTTCTAATGTTATATGTCATCTATGAAAATAGACAATAGTATTGTGGTATTATTGCATCATGTCGTGGCAACATGTTGCACAGCTACAACATCTTGAGGCCTAAAATATATGATTTCTATATTACAGTATGCCAAACCATCATCAAGTCTATGTGAAATTTGATAGTAATTTGGTGCCATTTATAAGCTGATTTATACATCCAGAATGTACAAGATTACACCGGTGGCTTTTTACCATTCATTACTTGTTAGCTGCATTAGCTCTGCAGCTCCAGTGCAAAACTACAGCAGACTCCAAACATGTCTAAATTAATTCACTACATTTGAACTAAAATATTTGAATGTAGTTTTTGGCAAACCCCTTACTCAAACTGAGCACAGCATTGTCACAGTGGTCTTGGGAGAGACTTTCTAGTTTAATGTAACATTATATAAGAATGGTACCTGAAATAACAACTTCATAATCATTTTGATGGTACACTGATATATTAGAGGGAGAATGGCATCTCTGACATTGTATACTGCTTTGTAAGTTTGGAGGAGCATGTACAACTAGGACGTCACCCACCAACAACTGTCAGATCTTCAGTTCCCTATAAGAAGAAGCTAGCTCAGTATTCCCAGCATGGACATCATGGCAGAGGCTATAAAGAGGCTTAGCTTGTTGGCAAATGCTAAAAGGGATGCAAGACAGTCTCACTGCTAACAGGAAAACAATGAAAATCCAGAAGCAGAGTGTTCAGCCCTGCCAATGTTGTTCATGAAGGATTGCAATGTAGGCTGTAGGCTTATCTGTGTCATCCCTGACTCTTAGCTTTTCCAGTTGCCAAAGGTCATTTAACTTCCCGTTTCAGGCTAACATGCAATGGAATAAATTGACTTCACGCTAAAAAGTTTGGCCGGTCTTTGTCCATCTTATCCCAAATATGCCTTTGTTTGAACCTTTTTATAGCCGGTGTTATGGCAAGTTCCGACTCCCTGGCAGAATCTGACTCCCCTTTCACGTGTGTCATGCAGGAATATGGATGCTACAGATGACACTCACTGATTCCAGCTATTTACACAGAGATAGCGTTCATATGCCTGCGTAGGCCACATGCACGCAAAGGGGAGTCAGATTCTGTACCTTCAGCTTGTCAACAAATGCACAAGTACAGCGGTCCATGAAGGGGGCCCAAAGCGCAAGGTGTAGACACTCTGAAACTGTAGGGGGCCCTGGGAACCAACTACACCAATTCTCACATAATACTAGGAAAAGCTTTTTGCTGATGAATGCAGCTGGATAGCTAATACTACATACTCCTAGTAATTACATTAGATGACAAACAAGTTATTAGCACATTAAATACTAGTTGTAGGCTTGAACGCCACTAAGATCGCTCCCTTCCTTGTTCTCTCTCCACAGAACAGAATGTGGCAGTGCGATGCTCCCAGCTCTAAAGGACAACAGTGGCAGCCATGGCTCCCCAATTAATGGCAAGCTGTGTGGGGTCTTCCTCAGCTGCAATACTGAATTTGATACAGGCCTTCCGCCCAAGGATTCCCCATACGGACCCCTGCGCTTCCACATCACCGCCAGCAACCTCTTGAACCCCAACACCCACCTCTACTTTGCCGACTTCTATTGCATGTACACCGCTTATCATTACGTAGTGCTGGTGTTGGCCCCTGTTGGATCAGAGGGGGATCGCTTCTGCAGCGGCCGGCTCCCATTGCTGGACCTCACGGCCAATCCTTTCCTGATTTACGTCCCGGGGGCGGAGCCAACATTCTGTCACGCGAGCGATGTGATACTGGAGGTTTTATACACAGAGCCATTGGCCCTGGACCAGGGCACGCTGGTGCAGATCAGTGGTCATCACCAGCTCATGAGTCTTTCCACTGCCAATGCCAAGAAAGACCCCAGCTGCAAGGTGTGTAACATCAGCGTGGGACGCTGAGCTGGGGACACGCAGAGAATGAACTTGGACTCAAACACAGAATGCTTTGGGAAGAAGGGGAAGATGCAGAAATATCAGTCTCTATACTCAATGACGATTCACATTCAGGTCAGAATAGAAAGCAATGAAGAAACACTTCCCATCAGAAGTGCTGCAAGATGATAACAGAAAACAGTGACAGGCAAGTCTCTCGGGTGGAAGACTAAACTAGAGCACTGAGGCATTCTCTACAAAGACTGAGAAATGTGAGTTCAATTAGGTCTACATTGTTTTGCTGTAGCATGGATAAGAATATATAACTAAGCCATAAGATGTACATATTGCCAAATACATGTGATGTTTGTGATCAGAAGCTTATCCTTTCCCTGTCAAGTGCTTCGGTCATTGCTGTGTACACTTCTCTGCCACTATATAGGAACGACTGCCACAAACTATTCCGGTGTTGAATCGATGGTTATTTATTTTTGCAATTAACAGAGCATGTCCAGGTTCAAGGCCATCAGAGCTGTTTTCTGAATGAGCTCCAAACCATACTGGCACAGACTGGTGTGTCTTAGATCGTTAGAACCCTAAGTCTACCATGTAGGCAGCTTGTATGGCTCTATCCTATGCTGCCTAGTCAGGACAGGGTTACCCTACAGACATGATACACCCACATATTGTGTTTGTAAGTTAACCCTTAAGTGGCATAGGATAGAGCCAAGCAAAGTGCAGACCTAGAGTTATACGGGTTGAAGCACATCCTGTATATCATACTGTATATCATATGTATTGTATCTCCAAAAGATATTGTTTTGGACCAGTTCTGTTGACCATAACATTTTCACACTGTGTAAAGGACAGGTGGTGTTATGGAATGGTGTAAAAAAAGATAAATAAAAAAATGAAAAATAAATGAGATTTTGATTCATTTAGTATTTATATAATCATTCCAGTGATGTGGGGTCTGGGTATGCATGGTATGCACTTGCCTATGGGACCTGTAATTTGGGGGGTCCATGAATCACACCTGTTTTGCGCAATCCACGGACACACTCACCTTCACAAGAGACACCTATACTCACTACACCTAGACTCACTCAAAGGTGAGTCAATTTTAGTGTTGCACAACGTATAGACTATTTATTTTGTATGTCACTATGTTCAGTGCTGGAAGTAAGCTGGTACTTACTGCTTTTGCTCTTCGTTGTACCAGGACTTTTTATTGTGTACCGCCACTTCTCACAAGCTGCCGCTCCAGTCCAATCCAGTTCCCCGTCAGATTCACATTCCCTTCAAAAGTCATTCTCTGAACAAACCAGTGCTGAGCAATGCTGGAACTATTGGAACTATGGAAAGCATCAACAGTCATAATTGCATTCTGATTAAGAATGACTATGCTGTTATATATGNGAGATGAGAGCTTTAGTGAGTGAGGCTTATCTAACAATCAGTCTGATGTCTCACGTAGATCCTGTGTGGTTATAGGCCAGAAAACTAACCTACATTCTTTTTTTCCGTACACATCACCCACGCAAACTGCCAAGAACTAGGAAGTGATCTGTTGTGCAATCACTACAGCGGTGATAATTTATCTCCTGGTGCCTGTTCTCATTGGTGGTCAGTGTTCTCACACAGGATGTGATGAAACCCAGATATGACGTTACAGCATCCTCAGTGTTCATTGTCGAGAATACTCAGTGACACACAGCTGTAGAAATGCCTCAGTTACAGAGAAGCAGGATCTGGGTGCTGTACAGGAAGTCAAATGACTGTTTCATTATATCCTGTATGAATTCTCAGATATCACAGGGTATATATATATATATATATATACCCTGTGATATCTGAGAATTCATACAGGATATAATGAAACAGTCATTTGACTTCCTGTACAGCACCCAGATCCTGCTTCTCTGTAACTGAGGCATTTCTACAGCTGTGTGTCACTGAGTATTCTCGACAATGAACACTGAGGATGCTGTAACGTCATATCTGGGTTTCATCACATCCTGTGTGAGAACACTGACCACCAATGAGAACAGGCACCAGGAGATAAATTATCACCGCTGTAGTGATTGCACAACAGATCACTTCCTAGTTCTTGGCAGTTTGCGTGGGTGATGTGTACGGAAAAAAAGAATGTAGGTTAGTTTTCTGGCCTATAACCACACAGGATCTACGTGAGACATCAGACTGATTGTTAGATAAGCCTCACTCACTAAAGCTCTCATCTCAACCATAAAATCCAGGCTGAACCGCCTGGGATTCTATCTCTTTTCCTTGTTCATGTATATTGGAAAGACTGTATTAAATACAATATTTCCAAAGCATCACAACAACAGCAACAATAAGAGCATCAACAATGACAACAATGACAAGTTGCAAATCGACAAGATATATTTAATTTTAAGTACATTTTATAAATATAAATAAATATCATTTATTTGACAGCAGGACTTCCTGAGCTTGGCATCTACCCGAATTCCCTGCAGCTGCTTTCTTTCTTTGCAATGTAGCCCAGGAAGTAGGACACAGATCAGAAGCATTCAATCTGGACTTCAAATCAAAATCAAAATCCGGTCTTAATCAGTTAACATAACCAGCATGCCACTTTGACATCATGTCTTGAATTGGAAAGATGAAGCTCCACTGAACATCTTTGGATAAGCTGGAATAATGAAGATCCAACTAAACACATGTTGGATGTGTTAAAGTAAAGAACTTTGGAAGTTCTGTTAAACAAACTTGCCATGAGTTGGAGTGATGATGCTCCTTAGTATTCAGGTACTGTTTGCAAGTCCCTCTGGATGTTGGAGTGGCAGGTGTCTGGATGCTTTTAGATATGGAGTGTACCTCCCTACTCTGCTCATTAGGGTATGAAAAAATACAGTCTAAAAACAGAAGCTAAGATTAGAAGCTGGACTGAATCTAAACTCCATATTGCACATTAAAGCATAGAGAATAACTAGAAAGAAATATCTGAATTAAATATTACCATAAATAATATTTATAGTTACAGTATGTTTCCTGTTGTCACTTAGATCTCTCCATACATTTCAATCAGTAGTGTAAAACTAGATGGATCTGTGTTATACACATGTTATGCACCGTGTTGTTTACAATGTATGTTATCCACAAACTGGGATCTCAGAAAGTCCTTATTGTTAACCTTTCCCATGTACAGTTTGAACTGTCCTCTAGCCCCTCGTTGGGCGTGAGTTTCTGACCACAGGTCCAGCTGACTGGATATTTTTGGTTGGCAAAATAAAAGAGTGACACTGACGTACCAAAAAACATGGTTGTTATAGCGTAATGGGCAAAACCTTTGCCGTAGACTGGGGTTCGGACACCCTACACTATACCAATAAGGATCCTTGGGCAAGACTCCTAACGCTACCTTCACTCTGCCTATTTAAGAAGTAAACAAATTTTAAGTCATTCTAGTTAAGAGCATCTGCCAAATACCATAAATGTAAAAACACTGCAAGGCTGAAGCGACCAATACCAGTGTAGCACATGCTACCACGTCAGTGTCACAGATATAGCGACAACGGTCCACCCCCAAATGAATGTGTGGTCAGTGGTGGTCCTGTGGTGCTCCCTTTCCATTGACAGGGTAGAAGGAGGCTAGTAAGTCATGCAGCAATACAAGGGCTATAGTGTATGATTCCACACTTACAGTGGACGCATATAGTGGGTGTTTCCGATAAAATGGTCAGTCAGTGCATGCACACTGTAAGCATGTACACTTCAGATTAGAACCTTTTAGCCAATTGTGCTTAAACACAGAGGAATTCAACCTCCATGGCCAGAGAGGTGGGCAGCCCTATCCAGGGTGCCCAGGGAGGAGTTGGGGGTTAGGTGCCTTGCTCAGGGGTATTTCAGTCATGTCCTTTCGGTTCAGGGAATGGAACCAGCAACGTTGGAAAGCTGGTTCCCTAACCTCCAGCCCACGACTCCCCCCGCCAAAGCATGGAGCATGGAGTAGCCTTAAAAGCCCATATGGACCTAAATATATACATGCATATACTGTGTTTATGTTTCATAGCAAAATGAAATATTGTCCAATATGTCTGATGTTCCAAATACGTGTGAGACAACACTGTCAGTCACAAACGTAAAGACTGTAATTGTTGCCGTTGTTGTTGTCCCACAAAGCTTGGCTGTGTCCCTCCGGTAGGTATTTCACGCAGAACTCGATGCGCTCTCGCGCCTCCAGGGCCCCTGGCACCGGAATGTGAAACGAGAAGATGTCCGTGTCAGGCTCGCCGTAGCGCCGTTCCAAAAAGGCACAGGGCACGTCCTGCTGAGTTTGCCATGAGTTGAAGGTGATGCGCACATGCACGGCCTTCTCGTAGCTGAGGTTCCATACGCGCACCGTGCCCACGATGGCGCGCTCTGTGACGCAGCAGCTCTCCAGCAGCACGGGTATCTGGCGGACCTTCTGGTGGAAAGCCTGGAGGTCCGCGCACGGCTGAGCGAAGCCCATGTGGAGGCTGGGGCCCTGCTCGCGCTCTCCCAGCCAGCACATGCTCTTTGGTTTCAGGGACGCCGGCGTCTCCTCGCGAGGCTTCTCCTCCTTCTTGGAGAACACACGCACGGAGGTGAGTGAGAGGCCCTTGGAGTCGGCGAACACAACCCGTTTCTTCGCGCATGGGCGGTGCCTGAGTCTGGGAGAAGGGGGCTTGTGCAAGTGACCATGCGCTGGGAAGCCAAAGCCCATATCCATTGATATGGCCAACACACTGCAGAGGAGGGAAAGGGAGGGCAGGCACAGTTAGGCACATATATACACACACACACACTAACCCTAACCTAACCTACAGTAGCATGTCCTTATGTGTGGAGACCAGCTTGTGGTTTGGAATGGAAGTGCAGTGTAACTGAAACAGATTTCTCATACTCATGTGTGTTCTGATCCCACACAGATGAACTCGGACACGAATGTGAATGAATGACGTGAAGGAAATAACAGCTTGTACTGCACTTACTTTGCACAGAACATGTCAAGTTGTAAAGCAGGAGTCGCTGTAAGAAGCACTGGCCTAAACAGAGCTGCAAATGAAGAAACAACAAAAACAGTTACTCAATTAAAAAGATAAACAGGACAAAAAGCACAAGTAGTCTGACCATTACAGGCCTCGATTCATGTTTCAGTGTCTCAGGATGATGGTACACTGTGCTTGAAATGAATTGATCATCTTTCACCTCTCAGTTTTCTTAAAACAAAAAACTGTCAAGATACAGATCAATACGCAATTCTGTAGAATTAATCCATCACTCAGAATCAATGTATTCTTACATTTCGCAGATGGTATTTTTGTAGTCAACCTATTCATTTTATATCTATAATAACTATTAAATTTATGCTACAAGATACTGGGGAAAACATAAAACATAAAACAAAAATTGTGGCATAACTTTCCCCCAGTATGTCCAAGCAGAAGTGTGTGCTCCGCCAATTATTTAAAATGTAAATGTAATAAATATTAGTGTATATATATGGTACAGTCATCATGAAATTTCCACACAGTGTAAACAGCAGCTGCTGTGTTCAAACGATGCATTAAAAAAAAAAAAAAATATATATATATATATATATATATATATATATATATATATAGATAGATAGATAGATAGATAGATAGATATAGATAGATAGTATTACAATTTATGTGTGTGTGTGTGCGTGTGTGTGTGTATTACTTCAGCAGCTGTGAATAATAGAATATTACTTGCACATCATCAGCTTATTAGCATTTCTTGAAACAAACTGAATGTACACTTAAACATGAGCCTCAAACAATTCACATATCAGCGATTCATGAACGATGGACGTGTGCCATAAAATCGCGCTAATGTGAGGTTTCATTCCAGCATCCCCAGAAATGAACCAAACCCCAAAACCATCAAATGAGAGGAACTTACTTTCAGTTGGTGAAGTTTCACTGCTTAGAAGTCTTCAGTGTGGTTTACTCTGCAGGTCCCACTCATGTCATAGGTAGAAGTGACTGAGTCAAGTGTGTGTGTGTGTGTGTGTTTGGCCCTCAACCTGTCGGACCCTAGTGATCATCCCTCCCCCTACTTCGCTCCTCCTCACAGCCACTGGCACCCGGCTAGATCAGGAAGTTTCCGCCCACCCAGCCTCTTCTCCTTATTATTTACTAAGAGCGAGTAAGTGTCAGGAAGTTCAACAGCCAGTCACGTAGTACATGAGGCAACAATCAAAATGCTGTTCTAACATGTAAGAGCTGAAACGATGCCAGTACAACTCCCTACCGAAAGCCTTAACATATTACCACTCTGTATATATATATATATATATATTCTGATTGGTTT
Organism: Semaprochilodus insignis; assembly: GCA_034552555.1. Taxonomy (NCBI): domain Eukaryota; kingdom Metazoa; phylum Chordata; class Actinopteri; order Characiformes; family Prochilodontidae; genus Semaprochilodus; species Semaprochilodus insignis. Next base: position 31,395,262 of record CM067484.1, read on the forward strand.
ACATGTTTAAATTTGGAGAAATGCATATCATATACTTGGATTCATCATTCCATCTGAACATCTGAATGTATTATACGAGCAGCCAGCATACATAGACTGATCTCTTGTAGTGATGACCCCTACACATAGCCGATGTGGGTCATGCTCTAACCTGTTAACCCTTTTTCACAGCAGACTTAAAATGCCATTTGCACCTCTTTGTGGAGACCTGTGTGGTTTGGTTTCTTCAGTATATTTATATAGAAATGGAAAATGTCAGTGGCTAGTTCGATATTCATCTGGTGGTCTTTTTGCTATATTAAAAAGCCATAGCTGACCCATTAGCACGACCATTTTCGTGTGAACTGTTCTCACAGTGGGGGTCCATCAACACTCCCCGTTTACACATCTGGAGTCAAGTCGTCATTCTGTAGTCGGCATCATGCACAGAATAGGGTGTAAACTGGTTCCCTCTAAGACAAAAATGGGCCCGCATACCTATGGTGCATTGTGTGAACAGCCAGAGGCCAGCTGTCCACACATGTTTAGCAAGCTGCAGTAGGGTGAACTGGCTAACTGAGCACACTGTTGGGTGGGGGTGACCTTAGTTTGCAGTGTTATTTATTAAGTTCAAGTTTGCATTTTGTGGGCTGTTGAGGGCAGGCATGGTCAGAACCTGTAATAAAGTGGTTTACATGGAACGATTTGTCTGTTTTATTCTGTGTAACTCTGGCTAGTTGCTCATTGAAATGTGTTAATGCTAGTCAATGCTATTCAATACTATCTTATGTGTTTACAACAGTGTGTTAATGCTAGTCAGTGCTATCTTATGTGTTTACAACTGTGTGTTAATGCTAGCTAATGCTAGTCAGTGCTATCTTATGTGTTTACAATTGTGTGTTAATGCTAGCCAATGCTAGTCTGTGCTATCTTATGTGTTTACAATTGTGTGTTAATTCTAGTCAATGCTATCTTAAGTGTTTACAACTTCACAGTAAGACAATGTGGTGGCGCAGTGACTAGCACGGTTGGCTCACAGTACGAAGGGCCTGGGGTTTGGTTCCCTGCCAGGGTGTACGGAGTCCTTTCCGTGTGGAGTTAGCATGTTCTCCCCATGACATGCAGTCAGGTGACTTAGAAATGCTAAATTGCCCCACTAGGTGTGAAAGTGGGTGTCTGCCCTGTGATGGGCTGGCGGCCTGTCCAGGGTGTTTCCTGCCTTTTGCCCAATGAGTGCCGGGATAGGCTCCAGCAACCCAGAAGGATAAGTGGCTTAGAAGATGAAAGAATGAAAGATGAGCCTGAATGTTAGAAGTTGAGTAGGCCTAGTTTAAATTTTAGGCCTAAATTTAAACCAAATGTAATATCTCATCAATCAAAACAGTGGCATTAACAGCTGTACATTCTCCTGACAATACAGGTATTAATGGACATTATTCCACTACATATCCATTTTATGTGCTCAATCTGGCCAATCATATGGAGTCAATATCTCAGCGGCTGGTTTTATTCAAGATAAACATCCCAAACGAAAGAAATGTGGGTTGCAGTTTTAATCACCAACAGAACAATACAAAGGCACAGAGCCCAAGTCTGAATAAAACATTGTGTACACACGGTAATGTTAAGTTTTTGTATGCATACTCATCACTCAGTCATCTTCAGAACTGCTTCATCCCTCTGGGTCGCGGGGCAAACACATAGACATACACATTCACACCTAGAGGGCAAATTAGCATCTCCAATTAGCCTGACTGCATGTCTTTGGACTGTGGGAGGAAACCGGAGCGACCGGAGTAGACCCACACACAAACACGGGGAGAACATGCAAACAGAAAGGACCCCGGACACCCGGGCTAGGAACTAGGAACCCAGGCCCTTCTTACCATAAGGCAACAGCGCTACCCACTGCACCAGAGTGCCACCCATGCACAGACCCAACATAATGGAATAAACACAACTAAACAAACAATCAGACGGTGATGTTGGTGTTAGGCAGCTTTGTTCGGCTCAGGTCAGCCAAGCGGGTGCAATAAGTGCAAAAATGAATAGCGTTTCGAAATCTGACGGAACTAAAATGCTCCAAAGCTTAAGTTGCATATTACTTTCATGCAACATCATTGCAGTGCACAGTAACGATAGCTTGATTGTAGCAACCTCATTAATCATTGGGAACCAGTGACAAAGCGGTGATGCATAGAGGAAACCAGCTTAGACCTGGAGTTCCCACTATGAGCATGACGACGTCTATAGAAGGTTTCGTGACTTCAGCAATCTATTGCTAGCTAGCAGCTCAACACAGAATCTGAACGTTAACACAACACGCACTTGTTCGCTTGTTTGCTACATGATCTGCACGTATTTGTACATTGCATATGAACAATGGTTATGACAAAAGTCCCAAATAAGAATTTCTGCAGGTATACTGGATGACTTGATGGACTGCCCACAACTAACTGAGTATATTTTGGGGTGAGGACGTTTGGTTTTCTGCTGAAATATGGCTTTAAGCCAGCCTGCCTCCCTCGATTAGTCACTATAGAAGTGTTAATGCCTTTTGGTGCAGTGGTGGAACCTTTGCTCGCTGCTGGACTGAAGTTCTGGCCCTCAGTAAATCAGACTCTGCACATGCCAAAGCTTTTGCACTCCTGTGAACACTCACAATAGGAATCAATTCTAATCAATGCCTGGAACCATTTATGCCCTGCATGAATCCCTAAATGAAGGAATCGCTTGCATAAAAGAGGCACAGTGAGGAATTCCTCTCTTTGGAATGATTTATATAACAGCATAAACGTGTCTTAAAATAGAAACAAAGAGAACATGTGAACTTCTCGAGGCCATTTCAACAGAAGTGCGCGTGTGAGTATGAATGGCTTTGCCTTGATTACGCTTCTTTGGGTTCAGATTTAGATCAGAAGCAGATCTAAGACTCCGGTATGCAGAATACTGCATAGCAGTTCAAACTGGCATGTAATCTGGGCCTCTGATATATACTGATCCGCTGTAACATTAAAACCACCTCCTTGTATTTACACTCACTGTCCATTTTATTACCTCCACTTACCATATAGGTGCCATCTGATTCTTTGCATACTTTGTTACCCTGTTCTTCAATGGTCAGGACCCCCACAGGACCACCACAGAGCAGAGATTATGTGGGTGGTGGATCATTCTCAGCACTGCAGTGACACTGACGTGGTGGTGTTGTGTTAGTGTATGTTGTGCTGGTGTGAGTGGATCAGACACAGCAGTGCTGCTGGAGTGTTTAAACAACTCTGGACTGAGAATCGTCCACCAACCAAAAGTATCCAGCCAACAGCGTCCTGTGGGCAGCGTCCTGTGACCAGCGTCCTGGGACCACTGATGAAGGACTAGAGGATGACCAACACTGCACTGTGCAGCAGCAGATGAGCTGTCGTCTCTGACTGTACATCTACAAGGTGGACTAGCAAGGTAGGAGTGTCAGTGTCAAGGTAGAGTGGACAGTGAGTGGACACAGTGTTTAAACACTCCAGCAGCACTGCTCTGTCTGATCCACTCACACCAGCACAACACACACTAACACACCCCCACCACATCAGTGTCACTGCAGCGCTGAGAATGATCCACCACCCACATAATACCTGCTCTGTGGTGGTCCGGACCACTGAAGAGCAGAGTGAAAGGGGGCTAACAAAGCATACAGAGAATCAGATGGACTACAGTCTGGAATTGTAAGACTACAATGTGCACTTATGTGGTAAGTGAGTTCCATTTACCACGTAGGTGCACCTTGTAGTTTTACAATTAAATAGATAAAGAGTGTAGATTAATTAAGTCTTACTTTAGCCACGCCCCTGCATGTTATAGCAGGAAGTAAGACTGGATCCCTGTCCCTCATGGCCACAAGGTGAGCAGTTAGATCCCACTGTTTCGAACTAAATTTGTCCAAAAGTCTGAAAATCAGTGTGTAATATTAATAATGGTCCCTTCTGTAATACAGATTTTCTGCAGGTAATAAACGTTTATGTTTGTTTTATTGAAAAATGATGATGATTGTATGCGTGTTTAAACCTGTGTTTGCTAGTCATGGACTAGCAGTTTTGAGTTCTGCCCCAAATGAGTTAAAATTGTCACTGCCGAAACATTTGGTAAAGCTTTGGTAGCGTTATGATTTGTTTAATCATTAGTTTTAATGCAATAAACATAATTACTTTATATGGTCATTCAGTGCAATGAAAGTCTTTAATGTATTTTCAGCTCTGATTGTAAACCAATTTGTTAGAACGATCAGAATACAGATAAAATATGTACATCCCATCCACTGAATTTGACTGACGTGCCAAGTGGGTGGGTGTGTGTGTGTGTGGTTTGAACTGTGGTTTACAACGTCAGTCATACCAGACGTGTGACTATTCAGACTGAGAGAGCAAAACAGTTACCATGGGCAGATATTAGCAGACATTGTGGCATGCAGTTGAGCACGTAGCAAGTTAAGCCAAACAGAACTTGGCAAGGATGACAAACTGTGTTCAAACCAAACCCAACACTGACATAAGTGTTGCATAAAGATTAGATTATGAATGCTGATGGAAAAGTGATTATAAAACATACCTCAGGGAAAAAGCTCCACTCCCTCAGTGAAACCATAACACTGTATCGTTCATTTCAAACTCAGAAACAGAAGTACTAATTTTTAGACATTTCATTCGCCTTGTGCTCTCCAGTAAAGGCCGTTTGTCATCGGCAGGTTGTGGTACCCTCAGGTGGGATGCTCACTATGAAGTGAATGCCATCGATTCCGTTTCCTTATGATGGTTTAGGAAATGATTCAGCACATCATGAAATCTGAATTTCACTATGATTCAGTTGAATTTGGGCGTTTTTTGGAAAGAGGAACCAGCTAAACATAGTTCTAGATCATTTTCCATTCGTTTGGGACATTCAGAAGCATTATAATAACCACATTCAATAACTGAATTCATTTTATGCCACCGTTATAGTACAAGTCTAACATCTAACATAGTAAAGTCTAACATCTAGTGAGGCTTGTTAGATGTTTCTGTAAGGGGACCCCGAGATCAAAAAATGCCCTTACATGATCCTGCAAAAGTGACTAGAGAAACTGTTTACACAGTAATGAGATATAAACAACAAAAACAGCCGAACTATGGCTTGATTGGTGGAGGCAGGGGTCCGTCCTCTGGTCAAAGCATCCCCCTTGAAAAAATTGCATTCCCCGTTCCATCTCTTTTGGATTTATTAAGATCTATCATCATGTACTCCTTGTCAGGGTTGCCAGGTTTGCTGTTTTCCTGCCAAAGTGGGCTAGCCCAGATTATGTCTCCAAAGGGCCGGTGTGACTGCAGGTTTTCATTCCAACAAAGCAGGAGATCACATGATCAGTTGTTTGAAGGCTGAGGAGTTGATTATTGGAATGAAAACCTGCAGGCACACGGTCCCTTTGCAGATAAGACTGAACATCCCGGGGCTAGTTGGAAATTGCAGCCATCGAAGAACATGATTTACCTCTAATTTATGATGGACAGCTAATGTTTGCTTGATCTGGCAACCCTAGAGGAATGATAAAAAAAGCCCAACAAGAGTCTGTACTCTCTTTAAAAGAGAAAAACAGGTGACCAGTGTTAACCAGTGAGAGACGTTCTAAGGTAATGGAACCGAGAATTGCTGCTTGTACTCTTCAGAGATTATGTTATATTTATTTAATAAAAGGTAAAAGTATTATGATAGTGTGCTATGACCTGCTGGGCTGTTTATGTTAATGATGTTATAGTGTGTGTGAAGTGTGTAGAGATGCTGATGCTGTAGATGGTGACCTTGCCGGAACCTTCATTTACATTTACGGCATTTAACAGAGCGACTTATCCAGAGCGACTTACAACCGTGCTTAGCGTTCTGTCGGATAATGTTTCCCAGCTAGTATAAGAAGGTTAGGAGTCTAAAACTCACCCTGAGCTCAGACACTGCCCGAACAAGGGCCAGTGTTGCTACCTAGAGAGAATAATACACAGACATATATAGCATAAGTGCACTACCTGGCAACCCCAACCCAGCGCTCATACCTAGAGAGAAGGAAGGTTATGGTGAGTAGAAGTGCAAAACAAAGTATTTCAGCATACTCATCTACTAGTGCTCACTCACTTAAGTGCTTTGCAAAGAGATGGGTCTTCAGCCTGCGCTTGAAGACTGCGAGAGACTCAGCTGTTCGGACAGCCAGTGGGAGTTCAATGACAGATGAAGGTCATTATGCGTTTTAGCACTCTCTGTTGGGGTGTTATTCAGCAAGTCATCATAATACGAGTGTTTCCTCCTGTAACGTAACTGCCTGACTATGCATTAGCCAACACCTGCAACGTGACCTACTTTAGTAGAGGCTAGTGTACCGTCCTCTTTAATGCACACTCTGTTTAGTGACGTCTGCCTCACACTTCCTGTGTTAAGTTCGATAGAGGTGTTAAGAGCAAAGGAAGCCCACAATGACATGTCCACCGGAAAGACAGAGATAAACTTAACTTAACCTTTTAACTTGAAGATTTTATGCTCCTAAGCCTAATAAATCATTTTCCATGACCATTTTGCAAACGTATCTTTAACCCATTAGACCTGAACAGGCTGTCTTTGTTAATATGTGTGGAAAAAAGGACTGTTGTCTTCAATGTTTGGTCAATAATGGCATCTTTTCAATGAGCTTGGGAACTTTAGCTGTAGTTTGTGACTAACTAGAACATAAAAGGAGCAGCTGCATAAGTGACTTAAAACATTCAGATGTGCGTTTACTACTGAATCGGACAAAAGTTGCATTATGAGTTTTAGTGTAAACGCATGTTATGGTTTTATGTGAGGGAGCTGGAGTTAAGGGAGTCCAGGTTTCCTCTTTGTGCTGAAGGAACCATCTGTAGCAGTAAGAGCTCGCACACCCTGTTGTCTAACCGTCAGGCAGAGGTATGCACAGAAAAGGTGCACACTATAATGACCACTGTTAGACCAATCCAAAGTACAGTTTGCAAGTGCTCTGAAGCCATCAGAGAATAGGTATGGATGCCTATATCTACAATAGGGGAAGATTTGTGCAGGTTATGTTTACTTTCAGGTTATGGTCCCCCACAACATCACCGCCCTCCCTTCCAGGCACAGGAACACTTGCTTTGTGTGTGTGTGTGTATATATATTTATGTAAATACACATACCTACATATGCTTCCCTTTCTCTCTGTTGTTCTTAAGTCATAAATGGTGTGATATATTAGTAGGTTAACTGAGTAAATGATATATGATAACAATGGTAACTTGAACACACACAGACATAAATAAGTTAGAACACTGATAGACAAACACAGGCTTTTGTGTGAAGACGTTCAACCCTATAAGATGTGTTTGAGTATTCTAATACAGAGAAAGTGTGGAATGATGAAAAGGGGAGAATCATAATTAGAAAGCAATATATTGTCAATATATTGTAGAAAGTATGGCCAGGTTTTTCCAAATGAATTTTGCGCAGGTTATGTTTACTAAGCATGTCTCCGTTTTCACTACACCCCATGAGTTCTAATGCCCGGAAGTGCCAATGTCTTTTATTACAGGGGCAGTTTTTAACAGTGACTCAGTGGAGATCCAGTACATCAGGGGTTCTCAACCCCAGGACCCACCTGGTAATAACTACAAAGCATAGCGGCACTACAGAAAACTACAATTGACTTTTATAAATAGAAGTTTGTTTTTTGCCTGAGAACTGGGCCTGAAAAAGATCAGGTGGTCCAAACTGATCCAGCCACATAACTGTAATGTTAAAAGTCATGTTAAAACCATACGTGTGCAATGGGGTTGGGGGGGGGGGGTAATAGGGTAGACATGGACTGTGATTTGAAGATTCAGTCCATTGTGTTTCCACTGGAAATACTCCACTGGCTTAATGACAAGAGCAGTGGTTTTTTGACGTCCTGTTTAGTTTTGAGTTTCGGGTTCTTGTGATTCATCTGACCACACTCTGAATGTACCCACTGGGTTTCTGGTTTAAGAAAAATGTCCAAATTCTAACAAGGGAGCTGCGAAAGCGGCTGAGAAACCTCTCTCCATCATTGGCTAGCGAGCGGCTATGTTGTCTCAACCTGAAGATGGTTAATTAGCCTGATACTGCACTGTTCTTAATCGTACGTGTACATTAATGTACATATATTTATATAATTCACTTCATATAATGCTAACATGATTATATATGACGTTACCAGCCCACTCCAAACTACTGCCTCTCCATGACTACAGGCCCATGGACCACTAGATGGTGCTTCACGGCCAACAGGTTGTGAAACTTGCAGTAGATGTTTGATCAGCAGCCAAAGTAACCAAAAAGCCCCAGCTTTTGTAATCCTTGCCTGACTCAGTACTATAAATCTGCTTCTGTCAGGCTTATCAGACTGGTTGGTGGTTTTTACATTCCAGCGACTGTTGAAGTCATCCTGCCACAGACTGATACACATACAACAATCAGTCAGGTATATCCTTCCACACCCTTGTTTGAGAAGTATTACCAAACGAGGAAAGCATGAGAAAGAGAAAAGTTCAATACTTGTTATATTAGCCCAGACGTGACGTGTCCATTTTCTCAGCTCCGCTGACCATATAGGAGCACTCTGTAGTTCTACAGTTCCAGACTGTAGTCCATCTGTTTCTCTGTATACTGTATTACCCTGTTCTTCAATGGTCAGGACCCCCACAGGACCCCCACAGAGCAGGTGTTATGTGGGTGGTGGATCATTCTCAGCACTGCAGTGACACTGACGTGGCGGTGGTGTGTTAGTGTGTGTGGTGCTGGTGTGAGTGGATCAGACACAGCAGTGCTGCTGGAGTGTTTAAACACTGTGTCCACTCACTGTCCACTCTATTAGACACTCCTACCTTGATAGCCCACCTTGTAGATGTACAGTCAGAGACGATAGCTCATCTGCTGCCGCACAGAGCAGTGTTGGTCATCCTCTAGTCCTTTATCCACAGGATGCTGCTGGCTGGGTAGTTTTGGTTGGTGGACGATTCTCAGTCCAGTAGTGACACGGAGGCGTCCAGCAGCACTGCTGTGTCTGATCCACTCACACCAGCACAACACACACTAACACACCACCACCACCACCACGTCAGTGTCACTGCAGTGCTGTGAATGATCCACCACCCACGTTTGATTGGTGTATATTAGTCCACTACCTTCAGTAAGTCATGCTTTACACCACTCCATCCAACACCTAGCATTGTGCATAGTTATCTCAGGCTTGGGTGCAGCTGCTCAGCCATGGAAACCCATTTCATGAAGCTCCTGATGCAAAGTTCTTGTGCTGATGGTGCTTCCTGAGGTGTTGCAACTTAGTTGCTGCTTTCAGAGCTTCCTTTTCACAACACCAGAACTTACAGTCAGCCTGGCCAGATCGACTAGGAGGGCCGAAATTTCACAAACTGACAAAGGTGACATCCTACGACAATAGTACATTTTAAAGTCACCAAGCTTTTCAGTGCAGCCCATTCTACTGCCACTACATGTCCAATGACATTTCACAATCATGTGCTTACACCTACTGGCAACAGCTGTGGCTGAAACACCCAAATTCCTTAATTAAAAGGTGTGTCCACATACTTTTGACCATATAGCTTACCGTAGCGTGGGCTCTGACTAAGGCCCAAGGGAGGTGCTTGCAAGAAGCACTCTTTTATTGAACACCAGCAGGAAAGACACATACAAAGCTATAGCCTAGGTCTCCTAAACACATTCTGTGGTATTGAGGCCTGGACTCTGGGGTGGTCAGTCCCTTGTTCCGAGAGCACCAGCAGCTTCTATGGTTGATGCGTCTGTCTCCTTTTCTCAGTGAGGAGCTTTTCCATCCATCATCATTAATTACCCTTTGCACCCTTCATGAGTCAGACGCGTTTGGTACATCAGTTCACCATCATTCTCAGAACAGCCCAGCTGGGTGTTACTGAAAAGGAAGTTCAAAGCGAGTGCAATTCCGTGTAATGCGCATGGCCCAATGAAGGTGACTTACCACATATACACAAGTGGGAGTTGATCTCTGACCTGCACCTCATTTCCTACGTACAGCCATATTCTATATAAACAAGCCTCAATAATATATATAGTATCACATATTCAGTATTTAGTGTGTATACAGCTTCCATTCTTTTCAGCACACTCACTTTCAGTTTCTCAAAGAAATCTGCAGAGCTGGAGATTAGAAGTCGGGTTGGCATTTTCTGCTTCTCACCATCCAAACAGCCCCAAACACATTCAGTAATGCTGAGGTCTAGACTCTTGAGGTGGTCAGTCTGTTGTTCTGAGAGCACCAGCAGTATTTGCATTTTTTCCAGTAAGGAGCTTCTTGAAAAGCTACACATCCTTTCAGACCCATAGCTCCGAGATGTCTTCTCACAGTGGAGGGATGGACAGAAACATGTGCGGATGTTTTCAGCGAGAGTGGAGCTGGATATTCTCCTCTTTCTCAAAGACAAAAGCTTTAAATGCTGCTTATCTGAGGGGACAGTGTTGGTGGTCTACCAGGTTTTGCATTGTCCCCTTTTCTCTGTATCTATTAATCATTTTTAACTCCAGTTCTGAAATCTCCTTTCATCTTTCTCCCCACGCATATTTATATGCAAGTGGATTATCTTATTTCCAACAATTTCTAAATTAACTTGTATTTAATGGCTGTTGTAACAAGAAATTGCTAGAAGGGTGGTCTGACTTTTCTGACTGCTATTAAAAACTAGCCAGTTTTATTTTTTCACATTTTATTCCATATTTTCAAAGGAGATCATGTTTTTGCAATAAGGACACAGTTCCAAGTCAGTTTCATAGTACACACAAAAGTCTTTACACTGTAAAATCTCAAATGTACATGGACAACTGAAAGCTCATACAGAGACTGCTACCGTCGTGTCCAACACTGTGTTAGCAATACGTGCAAAAACCAGTTATAACGATACTACATGCATATGACAGTACTACTATCCGTACACTACACACAGTGGAACACAGCCACTTCTTATTCTCATTATTGCATGTTCATGGGTATGGCCTAGTTCGCACACAGAAATAACCCAGCATAAATAACAATTCGGGACGGGGATTCTGCCCCTCAACAAACAGGCCTGGTTGTCAAAACTAAACAGGCATAATTACAAGAAGCTGCCGAGGCAAAACTGGAACTGTGTCCGACCCAAATGTGCCAGTCTGCATGATACACTGGAGCACAAAGGGAAAAAACCCAGAGGGTAATTGGAGAACCACCTGCCCAGTTTGTTTCCAGTCTTTCTGCCCATCTAGATTAGCTGCACAGCACCACTGGCCACTAGAGGCGCTATAGTCCGATACCGCATCAAGTGCTGGGAGCCCTCCTCCAAGTCTACTACATACTCCCTGAGAGAGAGAGAGAGAGAGAGAGAGAGAGAGAGAGAGAGAGAGATTAGTTAAAAACAGAACTGTAGTAGTTGCTATACAGTAGTAGTTATAAAGTAGTTGATATATAATCAACCAGTTTATGCTCATGTTTGTAGTTTGCTACTTTAGTTTTACACGTCAGCTACAAGGTCAAACCCCACAATTACCACTGTGCAAACCACAGACCTAAAATATACTACACTAGCCTCAAACTAAATAACAATAATGCTGTCCCATAATTTTATGTTTAACGATCGCTTTAAAATAAACACAATTAATACAGGCTATAAAGGCATTCAAAAGCATTTACAAAGCATTCAAAAAATCACTCAAAAACATAAAGATTTGAAGTCCAAGTCGGTTTAAGATCCAGAATGACTTATATCAAAGTGAATTATTCAGTTTACCAAGTACCAGTAAAATGCATCCATCAATACATCACTTGACACCTGTGTAAATATAAACCAACCTCTTCAACAAACCCATATTAGCTGCTTCAGAAATGCTGACGCTGGTTTCTTATTTGTGACCTTAGACAATATTTTGAAAAGTGCAGGTGACGAGGACCAGCAAAAAAATAAAGCAAAAAAAAAAAAAAAAAAAGGGTGACTGCATATTTAATTTTGGGTCCATGATTATAGTCACCTGTGGTGTTTTCTCTGTAGTGTTTTTTCTATATGATGAGCATTGCAAATGCCTGTATTTACTGTGTACATGAGGAGTCATTGTGTATATCGTACTGTAGATTTTATATTGGCCAATAACCCTGATTCTGGTCAGTATGCCAAAAAGTGATGATGAAATATTTTAACCCCCAAAATACTTTGCACTGTGAAACAGGTCACGAACCCCTAGCATACGCTCAGCTGTTTTAGTGATTTGCATCGTTCTCTAGAAACGACAAGTGTGCTGTCGGATATTGGAGGACTCACCCTTGCGTTCCCATCACAGTCTGGAGATTAAATCCCTATTTGGACGGGATTAGTTTCGCACTGGGAGGTGGAGTAGTGTAATTATTACCGGCGTTTCAATTCCAGCAACTTCTACCTTCTGTGAACCGACATGTGTGTAAATATTGCATCATATCCTGTGGAAAAGGAGTTTCTCACCACTTCTCTCAAGTATGAAGGAGGCATTTAGTTTCATCATGCATGGCACAGAAACCTCAGGTCATTCAGCTCTTTGGCAAACCTCAACACTCAAATCCAGCCAAAGGCCTCCACAGAGGTGCGACGGCTTTAGGTAAGGTTGTGTAACGTGGCCTATAGCCTACATACATGTTACTATAGTACTATATATGTACTATCAGTGGTAACAGGACGATGGCCACAGGACGCTGCTGCTGACTGGATAGTTTTGGTTGGTCTACTATTCTCAGTCCAGCAGTGACACTGAGGTATTGAAATGCTCCAGCAGCACTGCTGTGCAGCCCACGTACACCACCACGTATTATGCATGGTTTTTGGAGGTGACGGCAGTGTGTAGATCGAGTAGCCACGCCCATCTGTCATTTAGGCTGAGATTTCATATCCCGTGAGAATCAGTCATAAATTCTCACAGGCATCCTGTAGTAAAAATACCTTACTCCACCTCCTCGTGTAAAACTCATCCCGTCCGAATAAAGTCTGAGAAGTAAAAAGGTAGATGTAATTTTGCCGTAAAATGCCAACTGGGATCTATTCCAGTCACAGAGTCAGAAAAGTTACCACTATCCCCTGCAAATTGTAATCCACAATTACTGTCTATTTACGGAATTTAAAACATTGAGAAAAAATTAAGTAACATCAGGTCTAATCTTCTATGAACAATATGTTAAATTCCACAAATATAGAGAAACCGTGCACAGAAATTCCCGAACACATGCCACATTTGAGCGTGTTCGCTCCAGAGCTGCTTGAACTTATTTTCAGGCAGAAAATCTAAATGTTATTGGACCAGTGCTGTTCAAACTGCTTCATACAACTGTAAGCACGTTTGAGATTGCTTAACAATTTGATGTGATCTGAAGTAACCATGTGACGCAGTTTGGATGATGTTAAACCCAGAAATCCCGACATCCTCCATGTACAAATCTCTGCAGAGTGCACAGTGTGAGTGTTACAGGAACAGCCTAGTATTATGACTTATGTGGGGCTTTATAACTTCAACTACAATCCAAATCTATTACTGGCATTAAAGGGCTGTTAAAGAGTAGCTGTAAAGACTGGGACTCAGTGTGGACTAAAAGAAAGGTACCTCTGTTCGTCGGTTTCAGGCTCCACCAGAATGTTTTCCTGCCTCTCTTTCACTCGCAGGAAAACAAACGAGTCCAGACAGGGTTCAGGAACTGCGCGCACACACACACACACACACACACACACACACACACACACACACACACACA
>CM067484.1:31419166-31475283 GCA_034552555.1 Semaprochilodus insignis
ATTATTATTATTATTATTCTAAAGGGCTCAACCAGATGGTAATCCCAAATTACAGAATTATGCCAACTTTTCCAACTCTTTCAGAGAAACCATTAGCAGTCATGGGTGGGGGGCGTGTAGGACAAAACGTACCAGCTTCAGACAGTTTTGTTTACCACAGGGTGCATGTTTATTATATGGAAACACAGTTCATCTCTACCCCCATCAGAGAATAGCACAGATTTCCTTATTTGGGTGTATTATGTATTCAAACATGAAAATTACTCCTCCTTCTGTTGAATCAGCGTTTTAATCAAAATGGAAGCCCTAATTGTGCTTCCTGTTAACAGTGCAATATTAACCCTCCAAGTATGGAGCAGTACAACCTGTCTTCAGCTGATTTTGCCAGCGTTTGTAGTGATGCGTTTAACATGTTGTCACTTCTTTCTGTGTCTGGACACAGGAATCCCAACCGATGAGGAGCAGGCCACTGGACTGGAAAAAATCGTGCTGAGTGCAGCCAAACATGGGGCGGTGAGTTTGGACCCATTATGCGTTCAATTTATATTACATGCACAGGTTTCATCTTCCTTAACATGATCCGCACTGTCCGTTCTCCTCAGGATCCCTACAACATCTTAAAACCCAAAAGATATGCTGGCACTAAGGAAGAGCCGCATATCGTGCCCTCCATCACTAACAAGAGAATCGTTGGCTGTGTTTGTAAGTTACGGCTTAAAGCATTTTGAGTTACCACTATTTATTATTATTATTATTATTATTATTATTATTATTATTATATATTTAATATATCTAATATAATAAATATCTCATTTATTTGGTGCCACTGGGCTTTGCACATAGCTGGAGAATACAGAATGCCATTCTTTGTGCATTGTTGGCAAGTATTGTGAAAAGTGATGCCATCATGTAAATCCTGATTTAATTGCTACCTGCAGTCCTTATGAGCAAGTGTATGACCAGCATTCATTCTGTCTTCCAAGGATTTCCCCACATGACTCTTTGCTTTGATGTTTTTGTGTAGGTGAGGAGGATAACACAGGTGTGGTGTGGTTCTGGCTGCACCAGGGAGAGGCTCAACGCTGCCCATCCTGCGGTGCCCATTACAAACTCGTTCCTCATGAAATGCCCCATTAAGGGGTGGCTGTTTTGTTATTACTCGGGCAGCCTGAACATGACTGGTTTCATGAATTCCATAGGCATATGTACCTCTTTACTGCTCCTATTCCATAAATAACTGCACCGTATCGGGACTTTCTATATGCCAACGTAATACTTGTTTCGATCTGTGGGACCACATTACAGTTCCCTATTCTGGAAAAAGGAATGTTGCATTCCAGCTTTTCCCCACACTTTAGGTTTAGTTCTTACACACCTGAAACTAGCTTGTGTATATTTTAGATTGCTGTCTCAAATCTCTCCCATTTAATGCAGTATATGTTCTATGTTTAACATGTTTACCAGCATTCCTTTCCATACGACGCTTCTTAATAAAGCATATAGTCCGTGTTCAGGTTGCCTCTGCTTTACTTATGACGGCTGTTACAGTCTGTACGACGTATTTTCCTTTGAAACACTTGAAACGTGAAAAATGTGCTCCAGTCTACGGTGTTCTGTATTTATCTCTGCATATCTTTGACAATAAATTAATCTGGTGTTAGCGGGCATGTGTCTGGAGTGGTGTTCTTGAAAGGTAAAAGGCTCAGTCAAATATAAAATTGCTTTTATCATTTATTTGCTAGAAAATAAAATATTTTATTCACAGTTTACAAATGTACAGGTAAAAAAAACACATCAGTGCTGATTTGTTTAAACAGTGACATACAATCATAGGAAAGTAACGGATTAGGAGTTACTTAAGTAGTCTCTTCCATGATTCCACGACTTCTGTTTAGTTATGCTCAGTTTGCCTTTGGTTTTGGTCCCTGTCATGCAAATGCCGTTGCCGTCCGCGGCACACTTGCTAAACAGAAATTGATGCCGTATCAGGTTGTAAAGAAACTAACCCGCCAGTCATGCTGGAGGCCCAGCAAAAATGAGGCATGTATTTGATCAGATAAGATAGTGCCTTTTTTAAAAAGTTATTTAATCTTTAAACTGACTGTTCATACTCCATTTCAAGGTCTTCTATTGCGTAGAGGCTTCAACTGCAGTTCTGCTGCTGGTGACATTTAATTTTACAGTATGGAGAAAAAGTAGGAACAGTTGTCCTGCGATCCAAGATACAATGTTGTCCAGCGTTGTTTTCCAAATAACATACAAGCTGTTCTTTTTAGTCATGGCTACATCATTGTGAACACAAACTGATCAAATGCCACCATTAGCAACAGGTCCTGGTCTGAATGATGAGAGCAAGTCAAGGATCAATACGGCTGAAGGCTTGCCATGCTGTAGCCAGCAGGCGGAGGCCACAGGGGCAGCGGGTAAGGATATGAACGCAGGGCTGCTTCGTATGGTCCAGGGACAGAGGCTCCCACTGGGAGAGGATGCATGGCATGGGCTTGGGATGGAGGGACAGTCAGATGAGCAGGGAGGAGGACAGGCTGGAGAGTTTTCACCGTATCTACTCTGTTCCACTGTTCCACCGCGTCCACTCTGGGCCGGTCAAAGGCCGGGAGCAGGTAGGGAACAGGGAGTCCTGTCTGTGGGTGGACAATGTACTGCTGGGTAGACATAGGCTTAGGCATCATCATCTTAGCCTTGTCCTTTCTTTCTGCGAAGGGCATCTTCTTGATATAGGCCTCAGCGCTGTTAGGCCTTTTGGGATGGGTCTGGTGATGGTGTGGTTTGTAAAGTGGCTGTAGTGAAACGGGCCGCCGAGGCAGGACCTTGGTAAAGCTGGAAGCGGTCGGCACCCAGCAGCCTGAGCCAATGGAAGCCGATACAGGTATCCGGAGGGTCGAGTGCCTTCCTCCAGCTTTGGTCTCTATGGCCCAAGCTGGCAAACTTTTGTCTGGATGCGTGGAATTGACTTGCAGGAAGTCTCGGTAATGTGGACGGGGAATGCCAGGGAGTTCTTTGGGGTAGCGGCTTAAGGGCTTGCAGACGCGCAAGTTGCCAGGCTCAGAGCTGGGCAGAGTGCTGAACTGTGCCGGCTTTTGCTGCTTCTCCACTTCAGGAACTGGTGTCCTTTTCCGCGCCGGAACAGCCACGCAGTCCTCAGAGGACACAGAATAGGGTGAGGGGCTTCGGGAGAAGGAACCAGAGGGAGAGGAGAGTGGGAGGGGAGAGCCATCAGACGCATGTCTGACACGGGCTGGAGATTGGGAGGAAGAAGAGTGGGATAGCTGGATCACCGAGGGTCTTTCTGGCTCACTTCCTTCTTCTGTGGCAGCAGAGGGTGCTACACTCAGGCTGGCCTGCGCCAGGCGCTTCTTCTTTTCCAGGGGGGAAATGACCAGAGCAGGGCTCAGGGGCTGGAGGAGGGGCTTCTCTCTGGGGCAGGCATCCAGGATCAAGCCCTGGGCAAGCCGGTCACTGTCAGGATGTTCCGAAGACATTGGCCATTGACTGGAATGAGAACACATTCCCCTCTCGCAGTGGTGATCTGCTCTGAGCTTCTCCTGGAAATAACAAAAAAGGGTCAGAATGTAAGTCCAAACATTTGTGCATGTCCCTAAGTATGGAATTCTTATTCAATCGTACTCCTTCTTAGACTATTCCAGTTTGCGTTCCTGAGGAATCAGTAACCTTTAGACCAAGGCTGGAGAGCTAAGGAGCAGGGTCCAGCAGAGTTTGGTGATTTCCCTGCTCTAGCACACCAACTCAACCACATAATTAACTGATGAGTTGAGTCAGGTGTGTTTTAGCAGGACAACCGCCAAACTGCGAAGGAATCCAGTCCCTGCTTTTGACCATCTTCCTGTTGTCTTGTGCTGGAAATGGCTTTTTACTGCATGGATCTGTTACTTCATATTTTGGCATTCTGTCTTCCGCTGATATATTGATTTTCCCATCCCTCTACCTTCAACATTACGATGCAGCTTAGGTCAATAACTCAATGAGGATCAAGTGCAGAATATGTCTTCACACCAATTACCATTCCCGGTAGTAGTACCGAGAATGTTCTCTGAGCCTAGAAAGCCTACTCTTCAATTCCCATCGATAATGATCTTTGCTTTACCTCCAGGTCATCCCGCTCCGCTGTTCTTCGCCTTTTCTTGCTCTCCGATTTGCTGCCCTTGCTCTCATCACTCCTCTTGTACTGCTTACGGGGTTTCGAAGGTGGTAGGGGCTTATCCTCCTCACCCCTCCGATGCCTTTCAAAGGGTAAAACCAACCTGGTCAGACAAACAAGAGAGGCACAAACATGACCAAAGAGTCTAATTTATTCAGAATGGTCCAGAACACTTGACACCAGGTTTTGTAATTTATAAGCTCTATAAGAAGGTCTGGGCAGATGGCCGTGCTATAATGTCTGCATGAGAAAAGCAATCTTCCTACTGAACTGAAAATGAAACTTGGAGGCATGAGGCAACTGCTGTTAAACCATCACTGGCAGTAGATGGCAGCACAGAACTCAGTTTCTTTGTACATACAGTGAGAGGTGGTAAAGCAGGTGCAATATGCTCTTTTGTGACCCCAGAAACAGGACCTTATGACAGGAGCAGTTCTGTCAACACCATGTCCCAAAACTCAAGAGTTCATTGGCACCATGAACACTAAAGAGATTGTGGTCAGGATGGTTGCCACATCAGGTTAACCACACTAGCCTACACATTTTAGAGTGGTCTGGGCTCCCGACACATCTGCTTCAACTAATCAACTCATTAACAACCTGAGTTTTGGACAAACTAGGTTGATATGGGTGTGTTAAAGCAAAGGAAGCCTTAAAATGTCCTGGACGGTGGGCTTTCATGACCACAGTTGGGTGAAAAACTGAACTACAATGCTGCTAAAGCAGTGAGAGCCTAAGAGTTTTGCTCAAGGATTCAGCAAATTCACTGTGTATGGATAAACACCACAAACTGCACAGGTAACACTCAACTTTTTAGAGAAAAGAATGGAAGCCATAATAACCTCCTCTTGCGTTCAGTCTGGGCTGCATTTTCTGCTTCTCACAAGTCAAGCAATCCCAATTACGCATGTGTACATCTTATTCAGGGCTCCCATTCTAGGTCAAATGTCAAATGCCCTGACTTTTGCTGCCTAATAAGCTGGATATTTATGTTCCATGACCTATAACGAACCGAAAAATAGGCCAACTTTTGTGCTAAGCAGAGAAAAACCAGCCACAGTATTTTGAACCCTTCAATTTGTGAACTATATTTAGTAGGTTTCACTGCTAAACATACTTGCATAGCTTGATTGAAGTGATTGGCAGTTGTTGATGAGCAGGAAGGTGATAAAGGGGTGCAAAAAATAGGGCTGAGCGTGTTGAAGAGAATATTGCAACTGCGATTTAAATTGCTATCATGTTCTATGAATTAAGATCCAGGCCTGGGTTTTGCCAAGACGGCCAGAATATCCACTTTTTCTGGCTTGAGGCTGAATGTAATGTGGCAGACAGCCAAGCCGGTAGATTTGCCAGTAAGGTTGTGATGTCACAACACATGGAGGTTTGGTTGCCTCTGCTTGGTCTTATCTGGAACTTATCTAAAGGCAGTTCAGTACAGGAAATGCCTAAGTGTATAATATTGTAATTAATGTTAACTAAAATTATATAGCTCCTACAAGCAAAATTCCCTCACATTCCATGATTTGCCCTGACTTTCCATGTCTGGAATAGACATGATATTCCATGGTATTCCATGATATTCCGGAAGTTCCATGACCTATGGGAACCGTGTGTATAACTAATAGCCTCAGACACCATTATTATTATTTATGAGTGTCTCCTCATGCAAATGTTGGAAATTTGAATTCAGCTAAGGTGTTTTTGGGTACTTGCTTGAGTGAGAAGACTCCTTTGGGAACAGGAGGGAGGACAAAGGTTGGAGGATATTAAAGCGGTAACAGGGTGCACGAAAGTGAACACTGATATATTTGATATGTTATTTAGTGTTTGCGTGTGTGCTTTTGTACGAGCCTGCTAACCTCCTGATTGCAGTTCGTGCCCTTTGTGCACTCTTCCCTACGGATTTCCCATGAACGTTCCTACAGCAGTAGCTACAGCCACATTATTGACACTGAGTCTGAATGCTGACTTCTGTGGTGTGATTAATCCTACAATTAGCCTTGCAAAGGCTCCTCCTGCAGCGCAATGCTGTGGTCGAAAGCATGACAACGCGAGGCAAGGCAAGGTCTTGATCTTACCTCTCATAGTGTCTGCGGGTGCAGGTGGCTGCACTGGTGCTGCCTGGGCTGCCACCCAGTTCATCGTACACGTTCTTCCACAGCCGCCGAGCCGTCACCTGATAAAACACATGCACGTACACACATGAGAACTCTCACATTTACCTGTAAGCCAGAGCTCTTTCCCAGGCAGGCTGAGATATCAAATAAGAGTGTTTCACAATGCCTCACAATCCCTGAAGAGAATAGTGAGATACCATCGAAACCTTTTCTGTTTTTAATAGACCCCTGTCACTGCTGCAGCTATCGGTATTAGTAAGTAACTGATTTGTGATATTTTCCTGCTCACCTAGAGCCTCGCTGAGCAGTGAATTGCGTGATTAGTCTTATCAGCCTGAACCCCCCATTACTCATAGTGCACCACTACTGAATCGCCGCAATTAGTCACCATCGAGTTTCACAAGGTTTCTCACACAGATCTAAGCACACACAGTGTATTTTCCTCCCTTGATAACGGTCTTGCAGTAGCATCACTTAGCGCCTTGTATGCTATTTGATGCACAAGGTTTCTGTAATTCTGGAACTTTGAGAATGAATGCTTTATTTCATGCACATTAGTGATTCATCTGATCTACTTGAGTGACCCCTGTTAGTCATGCCGTTTTAGGATGATACAGTTGCGTGTACGTGTGGTGGAAAGTTTTCAGGTTTGAAGTGGGCAGGGTTTGGCTGGTCAAGTGTACCCGGCCATCCCTACAGGTCCAAACTGGTCAACCCTATTCATATTTTCCTCCCTAATTAATTATATCCATATGCACCTGCTTGCTAGGACTCCATCTAGGATCAAGCTAACAGCTAAGTCAGCTAACAGAGATCCGTGTTAGCTAGCATTGCGCTAAGTCAAAGAGAGAGAGAGAGAGAGGCAGGGAGAGCCATTATGCTATCTGGTCTCCCGGCTACGAATGGTCGGGGCATCACCTGAGATCAAACTCACGATCCACGGCAATAAAGCTGGCTTTTATATCATACTAGATCAGGGTTTGCGGGCTCAAGCCTGGCTGTTCCTAGGATCACTGTGTTGAGGATGAGCCACCAGCTGGCAAAGGTGTGGCAGGCAGTTTTGGAAGGTTGGCAGTGCGAATGAGCAAATGGGGGGGCCGGGGGGTTAAGTTGCGGAGACCCTTCGGAGGTGTTGGGGAGTAAAGCATTGGAGAGTTGTTTCATAGCCAATTCACTCAGCCAGTTCAAAGGCAACGTTGGGTGGGGTTGGTATGGAATGAGGGAGGTTGTTGGTTGGGGCTTTGTGGTTGGTGGAACAACTCACCAACCATCCACCACCACAGCCACACCCCCCAGTAGTCACAGGTCAGGAATAACTCTAATGATGGAAACCAATGACGTGGTCGGAATTTTGGGGTGGCATCTGAGGGGCCTAAAGAGAGGGCACTGACCGCCCCCCTCAATTCCCAAGCCGGAAAAAAAGTGTTGAGCTTTTATCATCACGGTGTTTGAACGTAAGTAACTTGTTTGTGTCTTGTGTGAGCTTTATTTAGCCTCACCGCACTGCAGTCGGAATATCACCAGCTGTATTTTTCCGTTATACCAGAAACTGCACATGCACTAAGACCCTCAGATCAAAGTCTTACTGGTCAAACTCTTCCTTACAGGTGGCTACAATGACACATACTCTAAACTACACACACCCAGACATATGCATGCACATTGAGCTGCAGGGACACACAGTGCGGGTGGAAACTTTTGGTTGTCGGACAACAAAGCAGAGTAGGGGGTAGCAGCCCTGTAGCTTCGGGCTGGATGGTTGAGGGTGAAGATGGACCCCCTCTGCTCTCATTGTGGTTACAACAGCCAACAGCCACTGCTTTCAAGTGAACTCGGGATGAGCTTGAGCCAGCTTAAGTTTCCATTGAGAGACGGTCTAGCTATGGCCGTGACCTCTTTCTCAGCACCACCACAGCAGAAGGTGTGATTCTATCGCTCGACACGCGAATGAACGAGGTGCTGCATCTGCGGACCACCACATAGTACGTCGTTTGCGTCAGAAAGGGATGAATGGTGCAGACAGGCATAGTAACTACAGAAGTGAGTGGCAACTAGTTCTGTTAAGCTCTGTTACATGCACTCCTGGTGGTACTTTTACTTCTAGTCAAGTGTATTTCTGAGGAAGGTGATCTACTATCCATATTGAGTAACTAATTCTCTTTTTCTTTGGTTTCATTTCAGTACACTTCTCAGTTCGGAGTGTTAGTGTTTTATTCCAGGACAAAAGGGTCCCAAAAAAAAGAAGAACAGAGGATAACAAAGTTCACTTTCTGTACTGATAGATGCTACAAGTTTCACAGCAGGTTTACTGGAAATTTGAGTTGTTTACTATTGCATTATTAGTGTTATGTAGTATATATAGTACTATAGTATATACTGTTGAAGTAGCAGTACTTTTTCTTGTGTATGGGTTCAGGCAACTGTATGTAAAGGTAGGCAGCATAGCTGTGTAATGGCTCATCTGAGATTTGTGTGCACACTTACCGAGTCATAGCCTCCCAGCGTCTCCACAGCTTTGTAGATTTTCCACAGATTGACTGCAAGACAAAAAGGCTAAATGTCACAATGAACACTCAAAGGTTTACAGCTCTCCCTGCTGGGGGGCAGGGGGCGTTCACTGACATCATATTATCAATTACTAATTGCCATAAGATTATTTACATACCCATGCATAAAGACATTAGAGCCATTAAAACCATTTATCACATCTACAAACGTGTAAAGCGCTGAATCTGCAGCTACATGGTATATATAAACCATAAATGCTGATTGTATTATTTTTAA
The DNA here is from genome assembly GCA_034552555.1 of Semaprochilodus insignis. Classification (NCBI taxonomy): domain Eukaryota; kingdom Metazoa; phylum Chordata; class Actinopteri; order Characiformes; family Prochilodontidae; genus Semaprochilodus; species Semaprochilodus insignis. The sequence goes on from CM067484.1 coordinate 31,428,245, forward strand.
TCTAATATTTTAGAAACCACATATATCTTATTAGTCTGGTTTTATTTGTGGCTCATTTATGATATTATCTTACTCTCTGTGTTGAAAAAAGTCAATTGTGCCAGAATTTCCATAATATTTCATGTCTCATATAATACATAAAATGTGTTAAATACATTAAACATCATATAATATCATATAATAAATTAAATTGATATATTTGTACAAATTTGTGAACTTACATATCTAACACAGTTCTGAAGATAAACTATAAGCACCTTTATTAAGGGTTATTACCAAGTCAAGTCATTCAAATGAGACATTTAATTTAGAAGCATTTAGAAATTTAGAAATATAGCTTTAATTGCTTATATTCAGTATGGCATGGCAAGTATCCTGGGTTTTTCTCTGCCTGATAACCCAACCTGCCAAGTGGGCAGTTGCCATGTCATACTGAATATATGGAAATAAAGTTGTATTTCTACATGTGTCTAAATTAAATTTCTAAATTCAGTTTCTAAATTCAATTTCAATTTCCCAATTTCTCTATTTAATGTGTTTCTAGATATATTATTCATTTATTGTGAGAACATACGGAGCGGATGTTTAATGAACTGAACACATTCTGGCACACTTTACTTTTCAAAGAGTAAGAATATATCATTAATGAGACCTAATTAAAACAATGAAAAACAAGTATTTACAGGAGAGGCCATAAACGTTCAATACTTTTAACGTGAGCTAATGGAAAGAAATTTTATCCCAAGCTATTTAGGAGCATTTCTGTTAGTCAGGTCATCATGAAATTTTCACTTCACAACTGCTGTGTGCCAGAAAGTGTTCATTAAACATCCACGTTGTATATTCTCAAAAATGAATAACAATGTATATTTAGAATTCATTTGTTTTATATATGCAGTACTGCTTAAATTATTGGGGTCACCTGAAATGCCATCAACTTGACAGCAACACTTAAACCAACATCATTCACAGTTTACAGTAAAAACAAAGGAAGTAATAAGATACAAAGGAAGTAAGCTATACTTTTCTGTTCATTGGCATTTGTGGTCACAAAATTCTATGAATTCCTGTTTAACTAGCAGGTTTTGGTTATGGGTTTTCAATCATTTTGAGTCAAATATGAGTCAATTATCATGAAATCACTTACAGCTCAGCCATAATAACGTTTTTACAGCTTAATACAAATTGTTTGAAACTTATTAGAACTGAGTTTTATCAATACCTTAGCGCATACACGTGCCATCAAAGAAATTGGTGTGAAATTGGTTAATGAAATTAGTGAGCCCAAACTTTTAGATTAAATTAAATTAATGGAGACATTTAATTCAGTAAATAATTATTTTATTTGCTAATATTCAAAGTATCTAGTTGGGTTAGCATGTCCAACACTTTGCCTCCATAAGGTGACACCTGGTAATGGTACACATAGTGGTGGTAATGACCAATTACTTAAGTATATGATAATTATAGAACGATTTAACTGGTGTGATTTTTACTGAATGTAAAAAAACGCTGCTGGAAATGAGATGTTGAAATGCTTGACCTGCCTAAAAGTCAATATTCCTCTGAAGAGCCGCCCACACAAGTGAGCACAGAGTATTCTTTTATGGGTCACCTTTAAGCTGTTCTGTAGGTGAGCTGAGCCTCCTACATTGCTGTACTCACTCTGTTTGAAGCCTAGGTGAGGTATTCTCTCGATGGGCGTGCATCTCTCCTTCATAAAACGGTATAAACTGATAACGAAGGCTCTCTCCTCACTCTCCGACTGACCGGTCCTGGACTCCTCTGCACTGCTGTTGGTTTGCTCTGGGTTCTCCATCTCCCTGTTGGACTAAAAGAACCAAAGTTTGTTGATTAAAAAATCTCATTTGATAAAACACTGGAACCATTTCAAAATTCCTCATCACCTGAACCTTCAATTAAAGAATAGTTTAACCCCCCCCCAGGTTACATGTAGTCCATCAACCAAGACATTCTGGTGTTGGAAGTTTGTTTCTTGAGCTTTGCAAGGGACGTATACAGCTAATGTAGCTAACAAGCAATGAAAGTTCATACTCCACCAGTAACCATCACGGAAACTACAGGCCTAAATCATCACCCGCTTGACTCAAACAGCATTGACTTGTTAAAAAAAGGGGAATTCCACCGACTTTACAAAATGTCTGAATAATACACTTCTTGAGATGAAACAAGTGGTTTGATGTTCAATGATGCACTGTAAAGAAACTTACGCACCTGCAGTTGTGGTGATAGAACCCAGGGATCACAAACCTTTTAATTTGCTATCCAGAACCTACACATGTGTCCTGAGGTTGTATGTGTATGTTTTATGCTTATGTGTAATGTTTATATTGATAGAATTGTGATAAATCTGAAAGAAGGAGAATTAGGTACCTGGGTATCGCTAAGAACCTGCTAATATAATTCGTTTCGTGATGCCGGGGTGACTATACAGTATACTGCAATACTGTAATCATTTTTTAAAAGTCTAATTTAAGGAAAATTGTCCTGGTATAAAAACACGCCCACCATATGCATGGGACGGCTAATGCTAATGTTAGCGGTGTGCCCTTACGCTACATCTAATGGCTGCTATCTAGTGGTCAGGGGTTTAAACACAAAGCACAAAGTGACCAGCACAAAATCTTCCTCCAATCTTTACATTAAGCTATGAGCTGAAAACCAGTACTGTGTTTTTGAGAATCGATACAGTATCACAAATCATAAAAATGCGATACTCAGGTCTATTGATATTTTCTTACATCCCTAGGAACAACGTTCCACCTTGCAACTACTTTTTGACTTGAAATGTTTTTGGTCATCGGCTTTCCTCAAAACTACCGTAAAACAACGTCGCAGGCATCAGACAGCATAGTGTCACTGTCCAGTGAAAAACATTCATTCATTTTTGGCGATTTTAACTTTTATGCATCATCTGAACACAGAAGTGGCTGTTTACATAGTGTGAAAATTTTATGTGGAGTGGACCAACAGAAATGGCACAATATTGCTTGGCAAAAAGAAAGTCTGGTTCCATTGACTTACATTAAAATTAAATTCGTTTTTTGGCCTCTACTGTAAAGTTGCTATTTTGGAGATACATACATAGCATTTCATGTTTTATATATATGTATGTATGTATATATATAAATCCTATCACCAACATTATGATACTAGAATTCAGACTCTGCGTTTCTCTAGAACAAAGCAATTTACACCAAACTAAATGACTTCGTTTACTTTCTCAGCATTTCATTGTGAACAAATGTTGGAAAATTAACTCTCCAGCAAGTTTCTGACACATGGTATGACACTGTTATCTGAAGAAAAAGAGAAATGAATGTTGTACAGCAAAAAAAAAAAAAACTTCTGAATTTCAATCTTTCATCTTGAATCACAAATCTATTTTTGCACTTTTTCCCTTAGATGTCATAAACTCCTTTACATGACCATGAAAATGCTTGTGTAGCACCTAAACGCATGTAAACTGTTCATGTGAAAAATGTGTATCTGTTTAGCTTTGACTAATTGTCTAATTTCACTTTCGTGTAAACAGATTGATTTAAAACAACAACAACAACAACAATAACAACAACACCAACAACAATAACCTGATTCACTTTCTCATCGCCTCATATCAAATTACAGGTGAATATGGGTTCGTGCCTCCTCTTTCCGGGCCCAGTCATAGTAAGAGTGAGAAAACGAAAACACGGCAGGTTTTTACCACCACTTTCAATAAGTAACCAGCCATCCTGTCTGAAGGGAAACGGAAAGGCTGCTGGGGGTTTCACACAGGAGTCTGTGCACTGAGCTGCACTCTCAGCCTCAGCAGGAATGCACCGGTGCACACAGCGTCACAAACAGGAGACGCTTACTGTAAGAGCCATACACGTACACTGTCTTCAGTTTAGAGAAGAATCTAGAAGTGAGATGTGTGGTTGGCAGCACAGTACAGTAGCTGTTTTCGGAGCCCGCTGAGAGGCCTTAGTGGGCCGGACCGCTGGCGATTGCTTGTTTGTAACACTGTTTTCACATTCAGATCTTGACAACAACAGGTCACTGCTTTGAAGTCATATGTAAACACTGTTCACTTTAACATACTGGTCACTTCTCAGTCCATAATGCTCCATACGCAAATTATTGAATATATTGTTTCTGTGATTTCATGAGAACCAGCTCACATACATACATCCACCTATTCAGCCTACAGCTGTTTAGCTCCACCCACTCACACTGAAGTTCTGCGGTGTGTTGAGAACTAAATCGACAGAGCAAGGAATGCTTAGAGATGATTATGATCGGTTGCAATAGGCCTATCTATCGTAGCTCCCTTTTACCCTGTTCTTCAATGGTCAGGGCCCCCACAGGACCACCACAGAGCAGGTATTATGTGGGTGGTGGGTCATTCTCAGCACTGCAGTGAAACTGATGTGGTGGTGGTGGTGTGTTAGTGTGTGCTGTGCTGGTGTGACTGGATCAGACGGCAGTGCTGCTGGAAGTCTCAGTGTCACCGCTGGACTAAGAATAGTCCACCAACCAAAACTACCCAGCCAACAGCATCCTGTGAGCAGAGTCCTGTGACCACTGATGAAGGACTAGAGGATGACCAACACTGCACAGATGAGCTATGGTCTCTGACTGTACATCTACAAGGTGGACCAGCAAGTTAGGAGTGTCTAATAGAGTGGACAGTGAGCGGACACTCCAGCAGCACCACTGTGGTATATATATACATACAGTATATATACACCTACTTCTGTTTGCTAGCCTTTCTAAAGTCATGTGATATATGCATATGGTAAAGGGGATGCAGAAATAAGCAGATAGGTGGAAGACTGTTGGCTATGTGACCAAAGTGGAAGTGTCAAAAATGCCAGTAAGGTAAATAAACATGCAGAATAAAGCGGCCCATTGAGGCTCAGGCCACAAGCAGGAAACGAAAAAAAACAGCCCAGCAGAAAACACACCAACTGTCATAGGATCGATCACACATCTAACCGCTCCAGGACGTTTTATGAAGTGAGAGAAGAGCTGTGGGTGATATGGCAAAGCAGATTATTAGCCCCAGCAATTCATAACAACCCATAGAAAACACAAATGCACAAAAGCCCCATATCCCTATCCGGTATCTCATGTCCCCTTTATGTATTACGCAAGAACTAAGTCATCATTAAGTCTCCTGAGCTCAAAATCCTTATAAGACGGAGCTGCTGCATTTGTATGTTCAATGAATAGCTTGCAAAATTTTCATCAATTTTACACAACTCTTATGCAATAAAACCCAACTCGTCAGCCAAAACATGTTTAGCACTCGTTTGCTTCTTAGCTTTCCACTAAAGCTATGTAGCTAATTCTGCTAAGCAATGGTAGCAAAGTTAGCATCATGCAAACATGCCTAAACCATAACATTCTGGCTTCAAACTGTGTAAAGCTGTTGGGTAATCTCAAGTAGACTTGGTGTGATGCTAGGCATGCAATTAGCATGATGCTAACTGAACTGTTGGCTTCCATTATTTAGCTACGTTGGCCTTGTAGCTCAAGAAGGAACCATCAGACACCAAACATGTCTACATGACTTCACATAAAACTGTAAATGAGATTTTTCTTGCTAAAGTATTTGTTTTAGCTGACTCATGGAAACCAGTTATGCTACACCACAAAAAAGATGCATTGGTCAGTTCTCAGTTTTGGCCTGGAATCTCCGCTCCCGTCCAGGTTTCTGCAGTTAGTGTGGGAAGTGATTGGTTTGGTTTTTGTGTGAGCCATCAGCTGGCTAAGTGAAAGACATGCGGGGAAAGTGTATGCTGTAAATGTAAATGATTACTGGTACTGACGGCTGACTTTTAGCCTTCCCCCCGGAGAGTACTCAATATATTACGCCCTGCATTATATACCGTATTCCAGTCACCCTATGCAAAGTACTGTAATTCATGTCACTGCGTGTTTTCGGCACTTGTTTATTTGTCTCGTTTGCCTGGTTGGTGGCCGTCAGCTAAATCCTCAAGCAAGATTTCAGTTTCAAAAAGTACGCTGACAATATCTTGGCCAAAATGACTTTGCATTGCATCAGACCAAGGAATCAGATTAGGGCCGGCCAGTCAACAGGGCTGAGATGTACAGTAAACCCTTGACTTTCCATCTGACGTCTGCAGTGGTTGCGCTGGGCCTTCGTGTATATGATGCACATGGCTCAGTGACAGGGTTTCAAGCTGAATTGAGTTCCTCAGCCTGCTAACTGCTTCCCAGAAGCAGGCCTCTGAATGACTAATATTGAGCATTTAGGTCCCTGCTGGTGCTACTGAGTAATATTGAAGATGTGGGCCCCTTTTTCTGTGTACTGGAATGAGTAATTACGAAGGCGAAGCCTAAATCTCTTCTCTATTCTGTGAAGGGAATAATATTGCAGATGTAGGCCGCAAAGGGGTAACCCTAAATGAGTCAAATTATCGAACCATCCGCTATCTCTCAAGCCTGCATCATCAAGAAGGAAGCTATTTCTATCAGCCTAGCCTCAACATGTCTTTGTCTCGCTCTATGGCATGGCTCTCTGACCAAAGTTGACTCATCTTCACTGAAATTTCACCCACAGCGTTAGAAGGCTGCCATCTGCACAAACACTTCCTGTGAAATTGACAACTTTGAAGAGCAGTTTCGGGGAAGATTGTACTTTTGGGCTTTTCTTGGAATCTGATTATCTTGGAGTTATTTACAACGGCCAAAAAGAGAGCTCGTCTATGAAGGTTATATGGCTTATTATCAGAGTCATATATGTTGCAATGTCGAACAAATAGCGGCGCTAGCTGAAGGCTGAATTTCATCCGTTTTTATAGATAACCGTAGGCCGTTCGAGTCAGAAACCACAAACGCAACTCTATTTGAGATTACTTAACAACTAAATGTGGTTTGAGGCCGACGTGTGATTATTTAGCCATGCACATTAGAATTGCCGAACAAGTGGCTGCCATGTCTTTATAGTTGAACACGTTGGCCTCGTACCTCCGGTGCACAAATAAACTTCATGGCAAACTTCATGTCTTGGCTGATCGGCTACCCTCCAGCTTAGGTGTGCACGTTGAGTACATCTGACTTCTAGCCAAAGCTGTTCCTTTAACAAGGCCAACGTGAGCCTGCTATAGCATATCTTCAGCAAGACTATTTCACTTATATTTAGACCACAAAGCTGTTGAATGTTACATTCAGGTTTCAAACAGGAAGGAGCTCGTTGTCCGACTACAGCCCCCCCACCACCCATCTCGAAACCGCGACTAAAAACAGAGCGTATACCAGCTGACATGACAGACTTTGCCGTAAGCAGCGTCTCTTAAATTTCCATCCCATTCACGTTGCGCAAACGCGCGTGGGCCGGAGGCCGTGGACGTGTCAATAGCAGCCTCAGAGCGAAAGTTGATGCAGATGCGATCGGTAGGCCGTGCTTTTGCCACCGAAACCGCACGGCGTACAAATTGCAAACCCAGCAGACGCGCCGGGCCCTCACTGATCATAATAATCATGAGAAAATGTCCCTCTAGCTTCAGGTGGGCGTCCAGTCGAGGGGATAAAGACAGGCCAAGCAGCACAACGCATGAATGGTGTCAGAAATATACCCACAAACAGACAAGTCTTCAAACAGCAAGAGTGGGAACACTGAAACTCAAAGAATCATCAAGAGGAGTAATCATACTAAGACTAGGTGATGAGTGTTAAGCTACTGGAAGTGTTGTGTGTTTTTTTTTTTTTTTTTTCTGCAACGCATCACTTTAAAACTCCTCTTTCTTGCAAAATGACAATCGAACAGAGGAAAAATTACAGCCTGACTCATATCGGCTCTGTCATGTGAATACATGTGAAGAGCCGCTGAAGCTGATGTAACGCAATCAGGCCTGTCATGAATACCACATTGTAGCTCGATGGAAATTTGTCGAGCTGATTGTTCCTAGCTTTCACGATTTCTTACGAACTGTGCGTGAATTGCTTGCGTTCCCGTCAGGGGAATGAGAGACCCAAGAAACCACGTTTACTGAGACACATCAGGTTTCATGAGCGCAACAAATTCTGACTGATGGTAGAACATATCGTCGCTGTCCAAAGAAAAACAAGTATCTCCAAAATGGCAACTTTACAGGAGAGGCCAAAATCCACACTGAATAATAATGGAAATCAATGGAACCAGACGTCTTTCCGTGCAATTTTGTGCCATTTCTGTTGGTCTGTTGGCCACACAGTGTCAACAGCAGCTGCTGTGTTCAAATGATGCATAAAAGTGAAAATCAACAAAAATGGAGATACATGGTTTTCATTGGACAGCGACGATATGCAGAGGGCAGCACCGACCAGTGTTTGTTTATTTGAGCTTGAACTCTGTTTGCCATCAGTTGGGAACTATTAACCACCCGTTTCAGTAGCGGTTTTAACAAGCCCACCCGTCCACTTGGCCTGGCCTTTTCCCCCTAGGGGAATCCCGAACCCCAACTTAAGAGGGCCATGCAATTACCGTATTAGCTCAAGTGAGGGGTTTCGATGAGTCTATAACCACAAAAAGCAATTCTCTGTAAATGTTATGCATGTCAAATCTCAATGTTTGCACTGCAAAGTCTGCACGGCCAGCTGCTCACTGATTGTGCCCTATTCGGCTCGTTTTTTTTTTTTTAGTGGTCATAGCTTTTATTTTTGGGGGTCTACTAGAACAGATTTACATGCTTTGATTTTCCAAGACACATTATTATTCTCATACTGTACATGTGTATTTACCCTCTGTCTAAAATGCTCTGTTAGAGCTACAGGCCTAAATGCAATGACACCTCACAAACAGTTTTGCAATATTTGCTAACTAGAACTGAGCAGGACTGATAAGACGCAGGGCTAAGAAATTCATCAGAACTAGGTGGAAGTTCAGTTGTGATGCCTTCTGTTGGTGTGTGCTTACCTGATTCAGTGAGGTTTTCTCCTCCGTTATCTCCTCACACACATCTATCTGCTCCTCCGCCCCGCTCACCTCTCCACGAGGGTCTGACACTATAAAGTAGCACATGGGAATGGTGTTCAGTCACTGGCTGCTTTTATTTAAGCTACTTGTTAAGCGAAGCATTACGAATTTGGATGATAAAAGTCCCTACACGGTACTGACTGTTTTTCAATGGTACGAATATGACTCTCACACTGCTCCACTTGACGGATGCAGCAGATACCCACAAGTGCCTTCAGTAAAACCACAAGCAGCAAACACAAATGCTCTGAAAAGCACTGTGGTGATCCTGGTGCTGTACAACCAGACAATAAGTCAAAAATTTCTCACGAATCCCAAGCCCTTGTTTTCTTTCCTCATTCTGCACTCGTTCATGGTTTATAGCTTTTCTATTTGTCCAGATGGCTAATGATGTAGGCCGTCCTCGTGTCTTTAACTACGTCTTTCATGTAAAATGTTGTTTTTAAGAGCTTTAAATATATAGTTATAAAAGGTAATAGGCAACCAAGCAAGCTTGAAATATGAAGCGGGGTCAGTAGGTCGTGGTTCCACACAGTGCAATAATTCACATACACGGAAAATGACCGAGCACTTCCTTGTATCTACACTCACTGCCCATTTTATCAGCTCAACTTACCATACTTTGTAGTTCTAAAATTACAGACTGTAGTCTATCTGTTTTTTCAAGGGTCAGGGCCCCCACAGGACCACCACAGAGCAGGCATTGTGTGGGTGGTGGATCATTCTCAGAACTGCAGTGACACTGACGTGGTGGTGGCGTGTTAGTGTGTGTTCTGCTGGTGTGAGTGGATAAAAGTGGGTAAAAGTGGGCTAACAAAGTATGCAGAGAAACAGATGGACTACAATCTGTAGTTGTTGAGCTACAAAGTCCAGCAATATGGTAAGTGAAGCTGATAAAATGAACTATGAGTGTGGAAACTAGGAGTGTATATATGTATAATAAATGCTCGTCCGACCATAATTCCTGATCCCATGTCATACGCAGATGACTTATTCCAGATTATATCATGAGGAAACAGTAAGGTGCTATTTGGAACCAATACTGTAAATGTCTATACTAAAACCAAGGCACGCTAACTACTGTGACAATTGTCTTTATTGCCAACGCAAATACATTCAGGAAGGCCTTTTTTCAGCTTATAATGATATTAAATTATATATATATATATATATATATATATATATATAATATTTATATATATATATATATATATATATATATATATTATATTTATATTTATATTTATATTTATATATCAGGCAAAAAGGAAATGGATACTGTTTATTAGTTTTTGTTAGTATCTACTGAATAATTTTCTACTCTTTTGGCTGTCTACACTTACATAAATTAATGGTCTTCACACTATACATACATAGGCACGTTTTCTCGTTTGAAGAGGATGTCAGACGTATACCCAGTGATTAGTGACGTGTACACAATTACCGCCGTATTAAAAAGGTAGCGCTCACCAAGTGCGGCCGCTGCAGCTTGGTGTTTGCAGTAAGTGAAGACATTAGAAGACATATTTGTCGTTAGTGTTTTATTGTAAAGCCTTTTTAATCAGGCTCCGACAATCTGTCTTAAAGGACACCTAGAATGGCTGCCATAGATTATTAAACGTTTGCCACGTTGTCACGTTTTCCCACGTTTGTCTGTACGCAGCCCTGAACGCCATGCTAGTGCGGTTAAGAGCAGGATCACTTCTGATTGGCTGATGGGACAAAAAAAAAAAAAAACCGCAAAGAGACAGCCAATCAGCGAGAAGTCCTCAGTCACTCGCCAGAGACCCGCGAGGCAATCACGCGCGCTTCACGCGGGAACATTTCCAACGACTTCCAACGACTTCGGATCACCAGAAGCTACAAACGAAGCTTAAAACTGAAATAAACAGGAGAAGCGGCACAACACGGTCACAGGTCAGGTATGTTTTTACAGTTCAGGTTGAAATGTGGTAGAAAAACGTGAGTGAGCATAAAAGGTTTTTCTTGGTGAAGACATTAGCTGCGTAGATGTATGTAAGCTGTGAACTGTTTGCCAGAGTAAGAGCTTTCGGACGATCCCTGAATGGAATCTGTAGGTGAAAGATTTCCAGAGACTCACTGGGATTCAGAACAAAACTGTACGTTAAAGGGCCCATATTAAAAGTCTTTCCCGGCTTTTTTCAGTATAGGAGAGGTTGACGTAACAGCCCTTTTTTGCTTTGTGATGTCACAAAAACCAACACATTCACATATGTCTGCATATTCAACCCACAGCTATTCAACTCCCGCCCACTTACAGTGAACTCAATGAAGCCCTAAGCCAGGGGGTCCAATTTCCAGCCTTGAGGACCCCTAAACTTCAAATCATCTACCACACCTGTTTCAACTAATAAAGGTTATGTAACGATTATGTAATGATTTTACCTTAAAATAGCAGCTTCAGAATTGGTTTCATAGACTTCTAATAGGGAGAACGATGATGGACACTCCGGGCCTGGAATGCCTGGCATAGTGCTGGGTAACGCTTTATGGCACCACAATACACACAACAACTGTGGACCTACAGCTAGCTATAAGAAGAAGCTAGCTTGGTACCATAGCATGGACACCATGGCAGAAGCTGAGAAGAGAATAAACAGGACAGTGTCGGAGGAAACGAGGAGCAGACCGGACAAGAGTCAATCTCGGATTAGCTTTTACTTTTTGGTGAGAAAATCCGGCGGCAGCAGAGCGATCATCCCTGCGAATGTTATTTATGCAAGATGCAACGTAGACTGTAGCCTTATCTTTGTTATCCCTGTCTCACCGAGTTTTGTAGTTATTCCGGATTCTGAAAGTCATGTAAGCTCCTGTTCCAGATTAGCATGCAAAGAAATAAATTCATGTCATCCCATATAAGCCTTGAAAAATCCTGTAAAATTGCTGTACCTAGTCCACAGGGTTCTTTCTGTTCTGAGGCCGGCGTTCTGCCGGCAGAATCCGACTCCCCTTCGCACATCACAGAGGGATCCGGACCCTACAGGATCCACTCACAATTTTATTTTTAGTTTACATATAGAAACAACAAAACCTGCGAGTGTAATCAGTAGCCTCGCTGCGTGATGTGTGAAGGGGAGTCAGAATCTGCATCTTTCACCTCACAAAGTGTGATTTACATTTACACTGTATTTGCAACAGGGCTGTAAAAGTAACACTCTACAACTGTAGGGGGACCTCAAGAGCAAAAAAAACCCAATTCTCGCATAATACTGAACCGACAAATGAACAAGCTCCTCTTGTTCTGGATATCATGACTGTTTGGCATAAAGCGAATACAAGAAAAATGTAGGGTATGGGCCCTTTAACGTACGTCGTTGTGAATCAAAGACGTTTTTGTATAGCCTGTTCTGCGCAGAGAGAAGTGTGAGGGGACATAAGAGAAAGAAGAAGAGAAAGAGCACAGAAAGAGAAAGAATAAGACAAAAAGAGACAATGTGTGAGAGAGAAAGAGAGAGAGAACTGTTCTAATATGAAACCGCATGATTACAACACTGCTTCCTGTCTGTGTGTATAAACCACAGCTCAGTGCTACCCTATGCTCCTAATATGAAATATTACTGCACAAACACAGCCTGCCACATTGTATACACCTAGCTGTATATATAACAACTCAGTCTTATTAAAAACAACTCAGTCCAATATAGTATGTAAACGCTGGTATAGTTGTGCCATTTACTCTTCAGTCCATGTATGGTAACTACGGTGCCTGTATTCAGTACTGTTTTGTGATGTCACAAAAACAACACGTCCCACCGAAGTCCTAAGGAGGGTTTCAGGCTGGACCGCTTTTTGAGCAAGATGCAATACAGGGCAGCCGGTCTGAACCACACCTAATTCACATCTATCAGTCTTTAAAGGAGAATTCCACCCTGTCATTCAGAGTGAACTGATGTGTGATGTGCAGTGTTGACTTCCGTTACAGAGGTGGTAATGGGAACCAACAGTCACACAACACAAATACAGTCATTTTGTTTACTATCCTAAACAACCAATGCCTAAACAACCAAGTTTATATATGCGATGGTGATGGTAAGTGTAAAGTAGTAGTAAATCTAAAAGAAGTACATGTGTTTTGAGGACTACTTTGCCTTATAACGCCCTGCATGTACCTCTCCACCATGAATGCCTCCAAAAACATGTTTCAGGCATCTCAAAACCATCCTAAAACAGGACATCGGGCAGTGTATTCACAACCATTTCCATGTAATATCGTTCTGTGAGGAAGCTTTTATGGGGCATTAAACGTCTGGTTGCTATCACCACCACTGTGAGCAGCTCGGATTCTCTAGATTCTCCACAGTACAGAATTCCATATCAAACCATTCGGAATGACTTTTAACTTTAATTCATTTCAATTTTAAAAAGTTGGTGGAATTTCTCTTTAAGCCCTGCCAGGCATATGACCTGTGGTAGCTGCTGAAGTACAACTTGGTGGTATTACCCAGTAGTGGTTGGTAACACAGTCAGCAATAACCAGCACTGCACTGATGCATAAAGTGTTTGTCTGCTTTTGTTTTTCTTTCCCTTTTTTTTTTTGGCAGGTCAACTTTTTGTGCTGAAATATAGATTCAAAATCGTCCACCAACTTCCTCTTCACTCCAGTCCACTTATATTGCTGTGTGTGTGTGTGTGTGTGTGTGTGTGTGAAAACCCAGGACGCTGCGCTTTCGAGATCGCCCACTTCCTGTGCTGTGGCATTTTCTTATTTTACTTGCTGTACCGCGGTCTCAGGACCCATTAGGGTGGTCAGCTGGTGCCAGAAAGCATTTAGTTTTGAAGTAAGTGTGAACACCATGGTAATATATACTGAGGACTTTGACCTTTAATAAATATATATATTGAATTGAGTATAATTCAGTTACTTGGATGTTCAATGTGACATTGTTCATTGAAGAGAAACAACCGTTGTTTCTTTACAGTGGTGGTGAGGAGAACCAGTCCATTTTATTAGCTGTTCAGAACAACCAGCGAGTGAAATGTGTTGTTTTGGGGTACTGTTGTCGCTTACAACACCCTGCATGGATTTCAAAGAACAGTTGTAAACCTTATCTCACTCAAAGCCATTACATTTAACAAGTTTCCAGTGGCTCAGCTTTAGGAGCCATTAAATTCTCCTGATGTCTGGTTCCCATCACCACCACCACCACCACCACCACCGAGAACAATGGTGACTCTTTCTAGAGCTGAGTATTTCACATCGAACCACTCTGAATGACTTTGTTTACATCTTAACCATTTAATTATGCAGACAGTTTGACAATACGGTGGAATTCCCCTTGTACTGTGTCAGCCCTTATCTCAGCCTGATATGCTAATATAACTAACAATGAATGGAAGCTAGTAACCACCAATTAACATGATGACCTTTGCTTTGTGCTAATTGGTGGCTGTTCAAAGCAATATTATCGTTTTTGCAGAAGGAGGTGAAGAAGAGTATACTGCTGGGAAGTCATTCAGAGGGGGCTGACGTGAAATGCATCATTCTAGAAGAACCAAGTCAGATGTGTTCCCAGTGGTGGTGATGGGAACCAGATATCCAAGCTGTTCAACACCTCAGAGTCAGCTTAGGACACATTATGGTTCTGAATATGGTGCCTGATAACCGGGTCATTTTTTTTTTTTTTACGATTGTTCAGACACAGTTTTGGAATAAACTTACATTTTTAAGTTTTAAAGATACTTTTAAAAAGAACATTCAATTCATTTTCAAATGCACTGCTTTTTTTTTACCAACATCAGAATTAAATATAGTAACTCAGAAAACACGTTGGTTAACTGGTGGTGTTTGGGTCATTAATAAAACAGCTGTGTTTCAGCTGTTGACATCGTGACCTTTTGTTTCCCATCACTGCCAAGAAAATACAAGAAGGGAAATTTTCTCTATAACGAGAAATGATTGAGTCGCTCCACTTATTTCACACGCTGGAATAATGTGATATCAGAGGTGCTCGACACGGCTACGCTCATTCAGTTTATTGCAGGTGCTGTAATAAAACTGGGATGTTAAAAAACTTGTTCCTATAATGCACCTGACTGAAATAACAGCCATTCAGCCTGTGCGTAAGGTTAATTCTTTACCCCGTAATTTGAAAGATAAGTCTTATCAGCGCTGATAAGCTTTATAGGATATTCAGTATGTTAGGAGTTTATCAGATGCGGTGTTTTTTTTTTTTTTACGCTAGCAGCAGTACTGTACATGTTTCTGTTTCCCTTAACCACTTCCTCAGTTCTGCCTACAGTCACAAATATCTAACCGAGCTCATACGCTATGCAGTACAACACGGCTCTGTATCTCTCCGTCTTGTATGTGCGGCTCTGCTTATTTTGCTGATTAGAATTTCAAACCGCACGCTTGCTGAAGCTAAAATACCCACCGTGAAGAGCGTAACAGCCACTGATTGACATAAGAAAAGCTAATTAATCCTGTGTTACTGCTCTCAAAAAAGCCATTCCTATGCTAAAACTCTTTCCTGACCTGAAATATTACATCTGCCAGTATATTTCCTACAGAACGTAGGCCAATATACTACATCCATAGCAATATTTACTTACTGTACATTCCTAAAAATTCGGTTTTGGCAGCCGATTAAAGATTCGAACACATGTGCCCTTGTAATACCTCAATGCGTAAAACGAAGAATAAAACAGAACAGTCAACTCCTCCACGAAGTTCAGTAATCCCATATTGTTGGACTTACCCATTGTAAAAGTGTGCCTCGCCCAGTGCTTCTGATTCTGTGTGCTGTCGCTCCTTCCTTCACTGTGCCGTCTCTTGTCTGCACTCTAGTTAACAGCTCCACAATGTGCGCTCACCGCAAAACAAAAGCCTTTCGAAATCTTGAGGTACGAACCAGATTGGTCTTTCCGCCTCTCATTGGGCAGAGCGCTTTATGACTTCCTCACCTTACTAGGGCAAGGGACCATGGGACCTTGAGTTTTCTTTCAGAGAGCGTTCGGCCGCTTATCATTTATTTGTTTTTCCTTTTTATAACATTTTATAAGCATTGTGAATGTACAGCAAAGGTCAAAAGTTTAGATACAGCACCCTGAATGTGCTTCTTAGACAAATGTATGAATGAAGCTGAAGCCCATGCATTTATTTCTGAAGCATTTTTGAAGATTAAAATAGAATTCCGCTGATTATTCCATAAATAGTCTGGATAATGAAACGGTGGAGGTGTGAACAAAGCCATTCATATTGGTATGATGTGATATGCTCTGTTCTAGAGCCAGATTTGTTTACCATGGCGGTGATGGGAAGATAGGAGATTTTAATGCCTTGAAAATCTACCTCACAGAAAGGCATTACATGGTTATGACTGTGCTGCTTGAGACATCGGTTATCTGGAGTTTTGAAAGATTTTGACCTAAAATGTATTTTTAAAGTGCATTTATGGCAGAGAGGTCATATCTAAATCCAAATCTAACATGAACACAAATACAGCCTGAGAACTTTCTGTCCGAACACAGACCACTGATGCAAGCCAAAGCCTTTATAGGAAAGTCTGTTTACTCGGCGGCCATCTTTGTAGTGGTGCCGGGCAGTAATCTGAGTGATGCCATGTTGAGTGCTGTAAGCTTTCCCATTTATATTTCACCCAGTGACTGGTCTCCTAATTTATAACATCTCTGCCCAAGCCTGACAAAACTGTACCCAAACCTGACCCGAAAACCACATCAAGTTTTGAATCTAAAACTGACCCAAGTTCAACAAAAGTCTGTATGAAACTGTCCAACAAAACCAAGTAGGATAGCAATAAGGTAATTAAATTACTGTAGGGCAACATTGTAGGTCACAGATGAAATAAAATTAAATCAAAATAATAAATTATATAAAATAAAAATAATCTATTGACCAAATTTAAATGTTTTATTTCACTTGCATTTAGTGCTCATGAGTGTCTGTGCTAAATCCACAACAGGACTCCAGTATTCCAGATTCAGATTTGAATTACGTTTTAAAGTAGTGAAGTAGAGAGGAGGAGGCTTCTCTAGGTAGCAGCACTGGCCCTTGTTCGGGCAGTGTCTGAGTTTTAGACTCCTAACCTACTTATACTAGCTGGGAAACATTATCCAACGGAACACTAAGCATGGTTGTAAGTCGCTCTGGATAAGTGCGTCTGCTAAATGCCGTAAATGTAAATGTAAGAATTAAGCAAGGAGAAAAACTAAAGCGGGGGGGAAAAATCACGCTCTGAAAAGTTGAGGCTGAAACATCTAGAAAATTCTTCCAAACTGGACAGACCCTGACATGGGTGAATATTTCCGGCTCTGGGGTTTTGTAAGATTTACCCCTATTTTCTTGTTACCAGCAATGCATAGAAACATGACTGTAATTTGGCCAGTGATTGAAATGGCATCATAACTCCTGATTACCATCACCACCACTATAAAGAAGATAGTTGGTTTCTCTACAGTGAATCATTTCACATCAGCCCACTCAAACTGACTTTGTTTTCATCGAATTATGCAGAAAAATCAGTGGAATTGCCCGGTTAAGTAATTTTTGAAGTAGTTTTTAGAAGCCAGCAAGGTCTCAGCATGCATGTATCTATTTCAGTCCTGTTTGAAAAGCATCTGGGGTGGCTCGTCAGGAAGCCGCTTGAGAGAACGATCAAGAATGTGTAGAACTGCATTATGGGAAAGGGTGAGTGCATAATTCATGAGTTCTGTTTCACAGCTCACTGTTTCGTGACTTCACTGGAAGTGTAAAAAAAGTTCTTCTGTGAATAGGTGTGGCCCAACATTTGACTGGTACTATATTTGAGAATTCCTTTTATATGGCTGAATTGCACTGCAGCACCTACTTCTCTTTTTCTTTAGTGGTTCTCAAAACTGAAGATCCCCTTTGATCTGTCAGCCAGTATGGAAAGATAATGTTTTCTCTTTACTTTAAATAACAATAATTCAAATTGTCTATATGTATTATATCCGATTAAGCCTTAAAAATCAGTCATCGCCAACAGTATTATAAAATGTTAATTATCTTTTATGTAGTTCGTTGAAAGATGCGGAGAACTTCTGTTGGAAAGGCAGAGTCTAAAGTTAGTGTGTGTGAAAAGAAAATGAACTTTAAAAAGCATTTTTATGCATTTTGTATTTTATTCTAAATGACCTGTGTTAATTTTTGAGTGAAATTAAGACATGAGATTGAGACATGTACTGGGAACACGTGTCTGCGCATTTTAATGCTAAATTCTTGTTTATTTGCTGAATTTTAAGGAGTAGTAAGTGGTATTAATCTGATTTGAATATAAATGAATCTAAATTCCGCCCTGGATCTGTAAATGGGAAATAAATAAAGTGGCTCGGCAAGAGCATCAGAACAAGGTCAATAGTAACACAGGGCTTCAGGCTCGTTCACAAGACGGGGGGGAAAGGGAAGAGGCTAACATGCTGGACTCCACACGTTGTCAAGAAGGAGAGATTGACAAGAAGTAACCAGTAGAAGAACTGAGGAACGAAGATGGAGAAAGACGTTCTTAGATCAGGCGAGAGCGAAGAGTCGTGTTAAGTGAGGCGTTTCAATGGTGGAGAGACCTCCAAGAGTTGAGAGGCAGAAGTGGTCCGAGGCACCAAAGTGTAACTGCCGCACCATTTAATGTGGAATGGGAAAAAGAAGAGACTTCAGCTTCACTGAAAGGGGTGAGGAGGTTGCTCAGTTTCTGCCTGACAGGTTTAGAACATAGACTTATCTGTGCTGTTTCACAGAACCAGTAGGTTAGAATGGTTTTGCTCCATGTGCTAATGTTTGTGATAGCAACTAGTTAACATCACGGATCTCAAATTGGAGGAGAACACGACATCCATCAACAAGAAAACTCCCTGATGAATGTTCTTTCACTGGAACATCTGAAAAATGAACATCTCTCAAGCAGCTCTTTCCCAGTTCTACAAATCCACCATGGAGAGCATATTCATCTCCTCCATATCTCTGTGGTTAAGCTCAGCGTCCTCCCTCTCGCCACGAGGGTGCACGCGCCAAACCTGATGCAATCACGGCACCTCGGAATTTCTGTAACTTGCTGATTACCATGCGGACACTGGAAATGAATGAATTCGCAAGATTTGCAGAGCAGGCTTGTCTCTCCAGGCTGGAACGTGAGAGCTGTATCAGTCATTTTACTGGGAATACAACCTTAAAGGCGCTGCCATTTCTGTAGCACAGCAATGCAGTTCATGTGTTATTGATGTGACTGGCTATTTAGAATGTACGCCTACTATCTTACGTATTTTTACTGATAAATATGCTAATTATCCATGCTAATTATTACGTAATTATTATTTTATATAGACTATATATTAATTTGTGGGAATTGAAATTGAAATTCAGTCCCATGCCACAACGCATACCTCTAGTTTGCATTACTTTGGGAATCCACGTTCCTGGATTTGGGGGTGGAGTGTTTGAAGGAGCACTGAAGGGTGGGATGTATTAGTTTTGCTGTTGAGTTCAAATATCAACAATCGCTCTCAAGAACTGCTAATTGCAATTACACCTTTAACATCTGGTGGGGGTGGGGTCGTATTTTATATTTTAGAACCCCACCCCCCACATGTCAAACTCATCAAATAAAGAGAAACTGTGCAGAAAATAAGAGAAAATATGCAGAAAAATATCATATGTAAGGCTATGTCATATAGAGAATGTGTTAGCAGTTTACGTCAACATGCAACATACAGTCAACATACAACTTTAGTTAAATAGGTCTATATGTAGTAACATTTGAGTAGTATAGCAACAACAGTGATATCTTTAATCAGTTAAACATCAACAATTTTAACAAAGTTTATATGTTTATTAACCCTTAATATCCTGGTTGTTATATGTATATCCCTTAATATACAGCTGGAGATGAAAGTTATATGCTGCTTGTAAAGGAAAAAAACAAGACTTATTTGGGCTCAATTATTGGACACGGTTGAATAAGTCTGTTTTGTCAGTCCGTATCATAAAGTGCTAAACCCGCACGTTCTCCAGCCTTAAAACAGCATGCTTTTTTCTATAAACCTATTTAATAATGTCTACATTTATGAATATATGCCGCAGTGTTCACATACGGCTCAGGCCATATTTTTGGCCTTTTTTTCACTTTCTTTTGAGTCTGGAGGCGAATTTGGGTCACCCCGAAAATGTTTTGTGATAAATGTACATTTCTGAGTTTGTGTCTGAATATTGAGATGTTTTCCGTACTATGTGAAGTCTGCGTTTATGAATTTGTCTTGCACATGTGCCCCATACTGTGTTTTTTTTGTGGTTTTTCTTGTTCTCTTGGAAATGGGGGAGAGCGGGGATTGCCCCGATACAGAGATGTGCGTGAGTCTTAAGAAGCACAGGTGAAAGTTCTGTTGAGAATTTCCCCTTAGCACATATTACCTAAACAACAACTTCAACAAAGAGGTTGATAATAAGCATGTATTAAAATGACTGGTGCTGTGTTCTGTAATGTCTGAAGTGCAGCACCTTCCTTACATGGTAACGGTTTTGGTAACGTATAGAGTAACACAATTTGCACAGCAGAATTAATCGACTAATATTTACTCCCGCAGAGTTTCGACAGTAAGTACGTGTAGATCGTCTCCTCCAGTTAACCCATGAAACTACAGAGAACCTCGCTGAGTTTGTAGTTACTGAATCCCTTCGAGTTGATATGAGTTAATAGGCCTTAAAATGAACAGCCAAATGACAGGCTTGTAGTTTATGGGGTTTTAAGGGGAAATTCCTTGTATTGCTGAAAATGTTGATTGAATTATTAAATAGTTATTTAGGATTTAAGTCATTTAGGTGCTTTGATGTGAAATGCTCTGTTGTAGAGAATTGTATACAGCATTGGTGATGGCAACCAGAGGTCTGAAGTGTTCAGCACCTCTAAGAATGCTAACAAAATCAAATCGGTGAGGCCAATCATTCTCTGAGTAGAGCGTTTTTGAGCCATTTGTGATTTTCACACAGAGGAATTTGTGTTCCGCATTTAACCCATCCGTGAAGTGAAACACCCACATACACACACACACTAGTGAATACACACACACTAGGGGGCAATGAGCACACTTGCCCGGAGCGGTGGGCAGCCCTATCTATGGCGCCCGGGGAGCAGTTGGGGGTTAGGTGCCTTGCTCAAGGGCACCTCAGTCGTTACTGTCGGTTCAGGGAATCAAACCGGCAACCCTCCGGTCACAAGGCTGGTTCACTAACCTCCAGCCCACGACTGCCCCCAAGTACCTTACACTGTGCCCGAAACATTGTTTTATGTTCGTTTTGCAGTAAAGCATGTAGTTATAACATGAAAATGGTTATAAGATGCCAGAGAGAGAGATTAAAGAAGGTTGTGACCTAAAACCAAATTTTTTTTTTTTTAAACTTTAAAAAACTGTTACATTTTTATTTAGTCCTTGCATGGAGAAGAGGTACGTGCAGGGTGTAGCGACAAAGAACAGTCATTAAACGGCACGAAATGAAACAATGTTTCCCAGATCTTAATTACATATAAACTCCAAAGCCATTAGCGTGTTCAGTGGTCAATAAATTGCCCTATATTTGCATTGTAGCTGTTGCGACAATGCAGGTTTCTATGAAAGGCGTCGATACATGACTGAATTGTATCAAGTTTTATCGTCAGTTTTTATTATCTACAAATGAAGTGGATGCGTTTAAGCGTGCCAGTGAAAATGTTCTGTACTGTGCTGCTGTTTTTCTATCTGTTAACCCGTCTCAAAAGTTTCTCTACTTTTTCATTTAGGAGATTGAGGCCCCGTAGAGCATGATCTGAAACTCTATGGGATCCGGCCCAAAACGGAACTGCATCTGCATTTCAAAAAGGGGGTTGAAAAAAGCCCCATCCTGATTATGTAGAAAAATGACATTCGCCGCGTTTGTTTTGAACTACCGAGCTGTTATGATGTGTTGGTAGGCCGTTGTGTACCCGTTGGTGCACTGCAGCCGGTATTTTGGCTGCTGAAGTTTCGGATCTTATGTTATGGAGGGGCCTATCTCTCTTTCTCTGTCTCTCTCTGTCTTCCACCTGCCCGGATAGTCCCTGACATTTAACCAAGTTTAACCTTTAAATGTCAGAAAGAATAACAGAGGCCTCAGCCCAGAGACCAGGCACACCAAGGGAGTTTTCTCGGGTAAAAATATTAGACAAAACATCCGCCGTTCTGTCTGGCTGGGAGACAGCAACGGTGCCGTTTTTCTGCCGTCGCTGGCCACGCAGGCTTCAGAAAACCTGCAGCGGCGTTGGACGGGCCTGAATAGCTGAGTGAATGGGTGAATGTGGCACATGTGAAATTGTGCGCGCTGATATCAGAGGAATGGAAATAAGGGAGGTTTCAGTGCGGGAGATTTCAGTATTGCGTCTTACTCAGTCTGAGATCACACCATACTTTCAGAACATCCCAGGCCCCACATGCGTGAAGCAGCTCTGAGATAAACTGCTGATGTGTGAGACTGCTCGGTCTTCTCTATGTGTGATCATTATCACTGGCCTCAGAGGTCGTGACGTCATCTTGGAGCCCACATTATTAGCATTCGGGATGTGATTTTTCCTCTGGGTCTAAGATGATTTTCTCTAAGGGAGGGAACGAGAATGTTTTTGAAAATCTCTCCTGTGGTAAAGTTCCAAAGCCTGTAACGTTTGTTCTACACACATTTTTTCCCCGATTATATCAGGTTGTGATTTGAATTGAGGTCGCTACATAGTCTGTACGGAATTTTTTTCCTATATGCTAAATGCAGACTAACAGCGCTGTCCAGTGAATTGACTTGAGACATGAGACTGACAGCCTTACCACCTCACCAGTAGGGCAAGTCGAATCGTCAGTCGACTGAGATTCTTCAAGTTGAGAGACTTTTTTTGGTTTTTTGGTCAGTCTATATGAATTATAATAACAGGGTAACACAGACATAAGCTTACAAACATGAACATGGATCACATTTTAACAAGGGAGTATATATTAGGGAAGTTGTGTGTGTGTGTGTGTGTGAAGCTATAGCTAAAGCCAGCTCTCAGATAAAGAAGTTTAAAGGTGGCATTTCCAACTTTTGAAGAACTCACAGTGCACCAGGACGGCTGCTCTGTAATTATTTGGGTAGATGTACTACAGAATGTACAGCTAAGCTCAGGACAAAAAAATGAGTCACCTCTGTGATGTTCTGGGGGTGTTCTAATTATGTAGAAATGGGTTCTTCGGTTAAGGTGACAGTAAATTTGAACCACGGTGCCTACACTGAGCTGCTGGACAACCAGGTTTTGCTGTTTGCACATCATCTTACCGAGGAACTTCACATTCCTATCCCTGTATTACAACACGACAATTCTGGGAAGGCATCCACCAAATCTGGCCCAACTACGCAATTCTTAGATACAAGAGTGATTGGACATTGATGTTAATTTAAATTTATTTATTTATGTTAAAAAAGAACTACAGAAGCAGTGATGTGACCTGTGTGATAAAGATGTCAGTTGTTTTGTAGCGGACAAAAAAATNTTTCTCATAGACACATGACGTAGAACAACAACAGGCATTTTCACATTATGCCAAGAACGGAATTTGACCAAAACGGAGATATAAGGTTTTGTTCCGACAGTAGTGACGGGATATTGTGATTAATATCATTAATAATTAATATTGTGAGTAATATCGTATCATGACTTCAGTGTCACAATCATGTCATATATAATGGATAGGTCATTCCCATTCTTATCTACTGGTGTCATCTACATCAGTTTAATATTGCTTTAGCATATGAGAGAGAAACATCAGATCTTCTCTTTCTGAACCTGTGAGTGACGGTAATTTGTAGAGACCAATGACGTGGTCTGAAAAACTCCCACCAAAAGCCACCTGACTCCTCTGACTGTTACATGATTGTTTGAGGCTTTACAGGGCGACTCACTGCAGCACACCTTACGTATCTCAGTCAATAATATAACACGGTGCGGCTTTAACAGCTACAGTGAAATCATTTCTTGGGGGTCAGGCAGCATATTCACAATCACACACATAACATTTTCCTGTGTGGGAGGCCTCTGGAAGCCGCCTTATGCCGACCTGTGATGCTGGTGGGGTTGGAAGGGATGGGGTTGGTTGGCAGTTGGCTGCCTTGCTCAAGGGCACTTCAGTCGTGTCCTGTTGGTTCAGGGTATCGAATCGGAGACCTTCTGGTCATAAGACTGCTTCCCTAATGTAATGTTCACCTGTAAAGTAATGTTCTGTTCAATATGGAGAAGGAAGGAGAGAGGAAGGTGACCCTGCCATTTTCTTTTACGCTCTGGCGTACAGTCAAACGCTTAGGTTGGGGTTCAGCCCCCCACTAGGATGTCGCTTAGGGGGCTCGAATGTTCAGAAACAGACTTGGACAGTTTCATATGAAACCTGCACATACGGTCATTTCAGTAATGCACTGGCTCAACACAAATGTACTTTCCCAGCACATCGAATTTGTATTCACTCACACGCAATGGAAAAAAATGAACAATCTTCAACTGGTGGTAAAATATTACTCGCCGCACCGGAGTGGATTGAGCACTAATATGCGATTGCTGACTCGATTCTAGACTTCCATGCTAGTAGTCAAGTAGGCTGCTGAAGTGGGGTAGGAAGAAGGAGTTCTGAAGTGAAGTAAATACGCTCAGTGACTCACAGAGTGGAACAGTGAAGAACACACAGGCCCACAGAAACAGTGTGAGACACAGAGACCTGAAAAGGAGAGAAATCCCCCTTTTATTCATCTCAGGCAGAGAGAAAGAGAGAGAGAGAAAGAGAGAGGAGTGGTAAAGCTAAGGTCAGCCAGCCCAGCATAAAACAGACGTTAAAGAGTTAACCAGAAATATCGTCATTCCGGTCAAAACCATCAGGTCTTCTTTTGACTCACAGTCCTGGGAACAGAGAAACAGTCTTAGCAGATTTCTTAGGACCTCTTCCAGTTCTGAGCCACAATTTAGCAACCAAATGTCAAAATGCAGAAATATTGTTGATGTAAAACGGTTCTCTGTTGCCAGGCCTGTCGAAAAGATCTGCTTTTGCTGAGAAGTGAATGGAAATTCTTAACACGCTTTTCTTTTGCTCAGAGTGAAACTGGGTACGAGGGAGGGTCTCTACACAGGAGGGGGCTGGTGGGAAAGTGGAGGGCAAACAATGCTATGCTATGAGATATTAAAAATGTTGTCTTTAAAATGATGACCAGCAAGGTGAACTAACAAGACATAAATTTAAATTGAAAAAATCTATTAATTTTTTAGAGTGGATGCTGGAGCAGGTGATTCTGCAGGAACCTGGAAGTGTAAGCCAGTGTTTGGGGGGAAAAAAAAAACCAACCGAAGCAAATCACACCTCCTACGGTCAGCCCTCCTTCTAAAGGCCTGACTAGTCCTGCCAGAGAGTGTAAGAGAGAGGTGCACAGTGTGTTGTGGAAGTTGAGGAATTTCTCTCACAACTACAAAGAAACTCGTCAGCTCGTTTTTAAGACGTCCCCCATTCAGAGCCAGTACAGGAGTCACCGAGAAACAGAGTCACGGATCTGGACCATGACCAGCTTTATTCACCAAGGAGCACAGCAGAACAACAGCCGCTCTCACTGCTGGACTCCCCTCGCTAGAACCTAAACCCAAACTAAACCCCCAGATGTACTCGGGTTCTTTAAAAGAAACGTGCTTGTAAAAGTAAAAAAAAAAAAAAAAAAGTTTGATTTTTTTGTTTTTTTCTGTTTTTGATATATGTATTTGTATGCAAGATAATTTACTTTGCAAGCTTGTAGAAAGTACTCGAATAGAACTCAATCTGAACTTAGTGAAGGACATGTCTTCCAAGGCTGTGAGTGAATTATCTATTTAGCACTGAGGAACAAAAAAGATAGTAGTGCGGTATTTTGTGACTGTATTGTATCGGTACACGAACGCAGAGTATCAATATTTTATTGTATAAACATAAAGTAAGGTGTTTATGACGGTGTCGGTCAGTCAGTCTGCTTGACAATCTCATTTTACTGCAATAATAAGACTGAAGTGAGATGAACAGACTGAAAACTTGATCTCGTTAGTCAAAACAGATGATGACCAACGTTTTCCTTTGGGATTATAAGTCACAGTATAATGCAGTGTGGTATATGACCGCTATTGGTACAAAACTTATATCTGCTCATATCTGCAAAATGACACCTTTACAGCAGAAGGAAAAACATTACTTACATAAACATTACTTACTTTCAATATCAAAAAATTTTGGGCCATTTCTTTTGGTCCATTCATTATGAAATTCACACATGCCGTAGAAGAACAACAGGCATTTTCACATTATGCCAAGAACGGAATTTGACCAAAACGGAGATACAAGGTTTTGTTCCGACAGTAGTGACGGGATATTGTGATTAGTATCATTAATAATTAATATTGTGAGTAATATCGTATCATGACTTCAGTGTCACAATCATGTCATATATAATGGATTGGTCATTCCCATTCTTATCTACTGGTGTCATCTACATCAGTTTAATATTGCTTTAGCATATGAGAGAGAAACATCAGATCTTCTCTTTCTGAACCTGTGAGTGACGGTAATTTGTAGAGACCAATGACGTGGTCTGAAAAACTCCCACCAAAAGCCACCTGACTCCTCTGACTGTTACATGATTGTTTGAGGCTTTACAGGGCGACTCACAGCAGCACACACTCGCCATATTTTAGTGTTTCCTTACGTATCTCAGTCAATAATATAACCAACTTAATGGATGTTGTTGGTGGTCTTAAAGACCCTACAGTCTTACACTTACCAGCTCCAACTGATGAGAATATCCTGATATACCACATATACTCTTGATGTACCACAGTATTATATTTCTCCATATCTCCACCTCTAATATAGATTTAGTGGTGTAAAAACTTTGATCTCTTTTTCTGCCCAGTTTAGAAGCTCTGGTTCCTCTTTCAGTTTAGTGAATATTCATGATGGACCGACCAACAGAACTGGTCAAAAAACAATAATCAACCTCCACTGCAAGTTAAGAAAGCTGTTTTATCCTCCTGTAAAGATAAACGTAAGGAGAACCTTCTATGAGGAGCTGTGTCTAAACTTGTGACTGGTACTGTATGTAAATTATGTTGTATTTTGATTGGCTGTCCTGCGTCATGCCTCATTCAAAAAGCAGTCTCGGCTGAAACACTTCTTGGGCGTAATCGGGTGGCGCTAAACTGCTGTAGGCTGTATAGGTGGATATATGCAAATGACATCACAAAAACAGTGAGTTCGGGGCGGGCTGTGTTTGCACCCTAGTTTCCATCAATGGACTGTTTTGGACTGTTTGGTGAATAACGCATGTTTTAAACAGTATTTACATATGACATCAAACTCTGACAAAAACGAGTGTCTCATATTTAAAATATCTTTTCTCTGTTTACTATGTTTTATATTCCCGCTATTAATGACTCCACAGAGCTTCGAAATTGAGGGATTTTTTTTTTTCTACAACACATACAAGAATGTGATATTGATTTGAGAGGAATATACATGTCAGTTGAAAGATTAATCATACACAGAGAGAGAGACGTCACGTGTGGTTAGGAGTGACTTGATTCAGAAATCGAATTACCCACAGAGAAAAGTTTTCCTTTGACTGTTCATGTCAAACCAACATATTTCCATTCCACGCTAAAGCAGGCGCTTCTCTGCGTACGCCTCAGCCAACAACATTTCTCAGAAAGTTCAGAGACAGTTTCTGAGATTTGAAGCTGAAGCGTTAGTGCGGTTAGGTAATTTCTTTAAGACCAACATAGAGATTGCTCAATTTACAGGCCCAGCTTTTTCCCCTTGTACACGTAGTCCCAAGTAGGGCGACTGCAAATATTGACCCTTTCTGAAGAGACTTTCGGCGAATCGAAAGCCGAAGACTCGGCCGAATTCCGCTGATCTCCATCCCCAGACGTCAACTCAAGACACGCCTGCAGTTCTGGTCGGCTTTTGCAGAAGTGAAGCGATATTTTCCGTCAACACATTTCTTGGTTCCCTTTTCAATATAAAGTTTATATTGTGCTAAAATTTCAGCGTGACCCCCGTGTACGACACTGACTTTGCAGCTTCCTCGTGATCTAAAAGAAGAACAGGTTTTACAGAAGTGAGAATAACTCTGCTTTGGTCAGGGGATATTGGACAGCGAGATGGATGCGGTGATATTCACTACGTGCCCAAAAGTATCCAGGCACCCTTTGACTTCAGCTACTTTAAGACACACCGCCTGCATGTACAGTATGAGCTCCATAGAAGAGCACTGGGACATTTAGGAGCAGCTACATATCGAGCTGTGGAGCTGCGTTCCGTGGAGCGATGGAGCTCCATCCAATACCTTTGGCACAAGTTGGACTGATCCAGAACTCATCATCCATCATTCCGTACCTGACCTCACAAATGCTCTTGTGGCTGCATGCAATCACATCCTCACAGCAATGTTCCAGCATCTAGTGAAAACAGCATAAGCAGGTAATTGTAAAATATTTCTGTTAAAATTTCATTAAAAAAATAAAATAAAATAAAATAAAATAAATAATAATAATAATAAAAAACCAAGATGATTCTAATCTCAGAAGATAGGGGAAAATGTACAATCTGTTTTTTCTACTGAAAGTGAAACTTGGGGTGATAAAACTAAAAAATCCCCAAACGGTCATGTTGATTTCTCTTATTCCAGGAAATGGAGTTCGACACACAGCGTTTCTGTTGAGGTCAGAGTTCACCAGAGAACCATGCCCAGAATTTCTCCCAAAAAATGGGTTAATGCAAACGAGCAGGCAGAGGTTCTTCGCACTCTAAATCAGACGTTATTCACAAAAAAATAAAAAATAAATCTGAAAATAATATGTTAATAAAAATGTTTGAGCACCGAAAGCGGTTCTTTTCAAGAGATTTTTTAGAGTCAGCCTGAAATTGTGTTGTACGTAATCTTCCCATGGCAGGGCTGAGATAAGTTCAACCACATCCTCGAGTCCTTGAACCCAATTCTACTCAAGATGAAACTCCAGATTACAGCCATGGGATTGCTTTACTGCTTTTTATGATGCTAAATAAATATTGGGCATGATATAGCACAGGAAACATGAATATCAGAATGGTTTTGGTGTCATGTTTTGACCCGTGTGCTAACCACAGGCACTGCTGCGTGTTACAGTGGTATGCTGCCCCCACACGTCTCTCAGAATAAACGTGTGTGGAGCAGCAACACTCATTTCACTTTTTGTACATCGATTTCTAAACAGTGGGCAGTTCCCCACTGACTTCTATTAATATTCAAAACCATCGAAATTCATATTTGAGCCAACCTCAGTGAACATGTAAGTCACACTTCCTGTATTCATGATTGTCTCTGCTTACCTCTCTCACCAATGAGATACACGGACTGGCTGTTTTGTAAAGCTTTTGTAATGTGCTGTTTTGTTTGGGGTTTTTTTTAACATTGTGATTTTTATTTTTTCACCATGTTGCCACTGCATGCTTTCTGTAAAGTTTTGTGCCATGTTGTTAAGGTTGTTTTTGTCATTTTATTGACAAATAAAATACAATTTTGGAAAAAAAAATACAGACTTGTGTAATTTGTTTTTTGACATTAAAGAGCCATTTCTTTTTTGCTATTTCCCAACGTTCTCCCAATGTTTTTTGTCATTGATTTCATATACTAAATGGGCAATTTTTAAACTTTTTCCATTTTGTATATTTACTATTTTTCCTCATTTAAAAAAAAATATATTTTGGTGTGTAAAATATTGTGGCATTTTGTGGCAGGTTATTTCGCTATTTTTGGTGCAATTTTGTAAATTTTTTGCTTTTGTAAAAATTTTGACTTACTTAATTTGA
Source organism: Semaprochilodus insignis (assembly GCA_034552555.1). Lineage (NCBI taxonomy): Eukaryota > Metazoa > Chordata > Actinopteri > Characiformes > Prochilodontidae > Semaprochilodus > Semaprochilodus insignis. Next base: position 31,458,087 of record CM067484.1, read on the forward strand.
AATAATTTTGTAGAGTTTCTGCCATTTTATAAAGATGTCCCAATTCCTTTGCATACATCTTTTTGTAATTTGTTTTGCCATTTTGTGGTCAGTTTTTCCTGAAATAAAATTGCCCCCATTTTGTAAAGTTTTTTGCAATTTTCTTAAGTTTTTTTTTTTACCATTCTGTAATGTAGCATGTCTTGTCAAACTCTGGTTAGTTCACATGCTGAAATGTCAGTGGGAGTCACAGCACTGAGCTGCTTTTTAATCTGAGATAATCTGTTGATTTTTATCTTTGCAACTTGATTTTTCCACTGAACATACATTCTTTTAATCATGTTCCCCGCTAAGAGCAAACACACACATACACACACACACTTCTTTCTCATTTTAAGTTCCTTTATTTAATATTTCTAATTAAAGTTACAATTTTCCACACACTGATTTAAGCTATTCACAATGATCTGCTTAATAAATCGGGCTCCTGCTGGCAGTTAGATTTATTTCCCCCCATATAAGCTAATGTAAAATTACATCCTGTTCACTCAGTTCCCCTCCAAATGGCACAGCCCTGGCAGCTCGTTGTGTTTGTGTGTGTTTGTTGTCCTGTGCAAAAATATGACAAATTATGAGTCTAAAATAATCTGTTGCGTCACGATCTGAAAACGAGCAATGCTGGAGGCAGCCTCCTCTTTGGACCCAAAGGCAAAAGAGAAAGAACAACAGAATTATGGTTCCCTGAAACTTAAAGACAAGAAAGAAACTCACAGTTTTTTTTTTTTTTTACTGGCAGGAAGGCTACAGCACTGAGGTCCTCAGAAATGCTTAGAAACACAGTTAAGATCAAAGATTACTCATATTGTGCCCCAGGTTTCTAAAACTCCTGCCACACATCATTGCACCGAATTGGAATCACTCAAATTCAGCCACACACTTCACACCACAGCACAGCAAAGCATCCGTGTACAGGTCGAAACGATCTTGGCATTTCAGCTCAGGCTCCTTGGAGAGGCAGAAAAGGCAAAACAACAAGGCAAAAAACAGGACCAGCAGCACCAAACCTCTCTACTCCAAATCATCAGTTACTCTGCTTTAAGGTACACTACGTCGATAAAACCTCGAAATCTCAATCAGGAATGCTTCCGGAAAGATTGGGAAACGCAAAGAACGTGTTGAAGACACAAGTGCTAATTTGCTTCATGGAATATTGAAGGTGGGAATGATGAAACACATGAACAATTTACTGCATATACACACAATTAAAAAAGTTCTCGCGTCCTTTTGAAGGGGGTGACCAGCGCGCGTCTCAACTCTTCAGGTAACGATTTTAATGATAAATCTTAAATATCATGAAACAAAATAAAATAAAAAATAAGAACATTAATTCACGGAACATCTTTAACTGAGGGTCAGAACACCTCAGGAATCTCTTTCCTTGGTCCATGATTTTTGTTTCAGTCTATTCGAACTACTATAATGGACCCATCCCATCCCCCCCACCCCCCGCGCCCAATGAAAACATTGCCTGGGTGGGGCAAGACGATGTTGCCCACGTGTGAGGGATCCGCCGTCGTTAGACGAGCTCGACGTAATTGGCTGGAAACATTCCGAAATGGCCGTCAGGACTGTAACCTCGCCACCAGCCTTCATCAATCATCTCTATGCCGGTGATTATGTCATCTGGGTCAAAAGAGATCTCGGTGTCATCAGCTAAGGAGAAAAAGACAAACAGTCCGTCAAATACGTCACGTACTTTACAGCTTTTCTTATCTTAACTGAAATCAAACGGTTCCACATACACACAGTGACCAAGAGCATATTCATATCTTCCCTTTCTTATTTTGCTTTTTTCTTCCATTACATAAAACCAACTCCAGCCGGTCAGAGTGAAACCACCGCTATATAATGAGCAATTACAGTCAGTTCCACTGCCAACTCCTGACCGCTGTGATGGCACCTGGGGGGGGGGGCACTTGTTCTGTTTGCCTGTTTGAAGATTTCAGCCAACATAATTCTCTTCTGCTACAAAAATAAATAAATAAATAAATAAAATTCAACCATCAGTAATCATCTCTCCTTGATCAAATACTGGCCCTGCTCAAACCTCAGTGTGTACATGCAAAACAACAATACATCATTACCCAAATTCAGCCCGTGTCTGATTAATTAAGTGATCAAACTCGGAAGTGTTTTTTTTTTTTCTTCTTCTTCAATCGGAATGAATACACTGGAAAACGACCTGGAGTTGTTTGGTTAAAGTGTTATTAATTTAAATACACATTTAGTAACTATTAAAAACTTCAACCTAAAGTCGAAAATTCAATGTACAGTTATGGACTTTCTTCATTTGCCTTTCACATGTTTTTCACCATTCACAAATTTTAAGCGGCTCACTTACGGTAATGGGAAAACTTAAGGTCAGAATTCACTTAAGATGTTTTATGCAACTGCATGCGACCTCAGTGTGTATTTGGTCTGTCTGGTTTGGTTGTGTCTTGTTTCTTTTGTTTCCACGTCTGTGCATGAGTGCAAACAAAGCCACATGAAGAATAGCAACCAAGGAAACACAGAACAGACAGACCCATCAGGAATTCATGCCAACTCAACCCATGCTATCGGTATTTGTCAGAGCTTGCAGGTTTGTCCAATCGCAGCGTTACTACAGCTCTAAATACAACATTTTGTAAAGTGCTTTCAAAATGAAGCATGCAGCGACGTGCTGGGAAGCCGCAGTCTCAGCGCCTGATATCTAAGCTAAGCTGGCCACAGCTATTGTGATATTGTCAGTTCCATTGTGACTGCAGTGACTAAGACTTTCCAAGAGAGGTTATACATGACACCTGTATAAGCTCACCTGGACAGCTGACACATCCCTACATAAATGTCTAGGAATGCTTAATCGCTATAAAGATTACATTTGATCAAAGTTGCCTGAAGAAGCCTTTATGGCAGATGATGCCTATTGGAATAAGCATTTACAGCCATTTATGTAGGGTTATGTCTGTTGTCATGACAGGCTTACGTAGGCGTCATGTATCCTTATGAACAGTATTATACAGTGAAGTGTTGTCGTAGATTTTAAGAGAGATATCCACACGACGATTATGAAGGCTGCCTGCCATTCACAAAGCACTAAAACGCGTGTCTTTGTTATTTTGCGTGTCAGTTAAACGTTCCTTTCCTGTTCAAGATCTTAGCCAAACTAAGGCACGAGTCATGCAGCTCAGAGATGCAATTCATTTCATATTTGCATGGAATTAGAGACTTATGGCTGGCGATATGTAACATTTGTAATATTTATTATACAAAAAGACAAATAGTCTGTTTAAATGGATTCACTTTAGTGCAACATGTGAAGCGCTGAATAAAAACCCATCACAATCAGTTTTGGACAGCAGTTTTTTTTTTTTAATGTGCCACTACTGGAGTTTTTTTTTCCAGTCCCAACTTGTACAGTATATCACGAGGTCTCAACTGAACCAAACTGTTTGATATACAACACATACTGTGAAAATGTCCATGGTGTTACATTTTTTCCATATCAGCCTCATAATCTTTACAGTAATCTTGACAAATAACTGCATGATGGGTCATTTACCAGTAAAAGGACCCCACGTTAGCTTGATGAATGTGCCAAGAAGTCTGAATTACGCATCACATGTGGCTTCTTTGGTAAATTCACTGGCGAGCTGCCAACAGTAGTGGCAAGGGTGTTGTGTATTTAGAAAGACTTCTAGTTATTGTCAGACATATGTAGATCAGGACTTCTCATGATCAGCTTATTAAAGTTCCTGTAATTGAATTGATTACTGCCGAAATCTGGATTTACATGGTTGTTAGATTATTATGCACACATACTGCTTTACTAAGGCAATAAGGCACTTGAGATTACAGTGATTTTTTTTAATGCAGGTTCCTCCAGTTTTTCAAAAAAAAAAAAAAAAAAAAAAAGGTACATAGTTCTGTCAGTTGTAAAGTCATTTGATTTGAAATGGTTTATTGCAGAGAAATTTGCAGACTCAGATTTCTTTGCAGTGGTAGTAACAGAAACCAGAGGTCACAATGTTCACAACACAAAATAGCCTTTTTATTTACCATCCAGACCCACCAGTGAACTTACACACGTCTGTTTGGAAGTCATGTTAATAAATGAACAATAGCCGTAAATCTGGTAAAGCCAGTTTTCTTTGGGGGCTGTTTTGCTGTATAGCCTGCTGCATGGGCAACTCTGCCAGGAATGCATCTTGTCTATTGTCAAAACAATCCCAAAACAACTTCTCAGACATCATACAGTGTATTGATAACCATTTCATGTCAGTGACATCAAACACTTCTGATGTCTGGTCCCCATAGCAACCACTCTAAACACCCAGACTCTCTAGAGGAAAGCACTGTGAATCAAACCTCTCAGAATGACTCTGTTCAATCTTAATGATCAAGTCTTCTTTGTTGGGCCTAACCAAACCTTAACAGTGACAAAAGTTCTTCCCGCACACAACTGGCTTTTATCACCTCAGTAAGGCACTCGAACATGGTACTCACCAGCCTGGTAGTCGTAAAGCGCTCGAGCACAGACGCCGCGATCTCCAGCATCCTCATAAATGTTCTGCTGCTCCGCCTGACAAACAAACACCACATTCATCCACCGAACCCACACATGTTCAACACCTCACTTGATTATGAGAAAGAAGAACTATACAGAACGTGTTCCGAACGGCCTACGGTGGTGAAACATCTCAACGTCATTAAGAGTACTGTTTTCTATTGTCCTCACAACCACCAGACTGGGAGACAGATTTAGGTGCTAAGCCATCTACCAAGTGCTTATTTAGGGGCTTATGTACTAAGAACTTCAGATGTGATGTAGTTCAAGATGAAGAGATTGAAGAGCTGGGGTGAAAGTGTTCTGGTAGTGAGTGCTGGACCTGAGGCGGATCCTCGTAAAGGTTGTCTGGCTCCGTTACTGCCTCATACTGAGGCTGCTGCTCCACATGAGAGTTATACTGATCACTGACCAGATCTGAGAGAGAGAGAGAGAGAGAGAGAGAGAGAGAGAGAGAGAGAGAGAGAGAGAGAGAAACAAAGGGAAAAAAACAAACAAACAAGAAAGACAGGAAAAAAACACAAAATGAAAAAGAAAGAATAAAAAAGAAAGAAAGACAGAAAAAGACAGAGAAGAGTAACAAACACAGAAGGAGAAAAAATGGCAAAACGAGTGAGTGTGATACAGGGAGTAAGACAAAAGAAAGATAAGAAACACAGAAAGAGATAAAGATAAAAAGAAATAAAGGAGAACCAAAAAAAGAGAATGAGTGAAAAAAAGAGAAAGAAATGCACAAAGAAAAACAGGCACACGGAGAGAAAGAGACACGGCAAACAAAAAGGCAGAGAGAAAAAAAATACCAGAGCAAGAGAGGGAGAGGGAAAGAAAACAGAGAGACAATCAGTCAATCATTCCGCACTGTTGTCCTCTGTCCACAAGGTGGTGCTCCGGTTGTTGTTAATGATGCATGAGGCCACACAATGAGGACGTAATGAGAGGAAGTAATGAGGCTTGAATAGCTGATGGTTGGCAGTGTGAGTGTGTGTGTCCCACCTTCATACTCTGCCTCCCCTGCAGTCTCTGGTTCCTCATACTCAGATGCTGGAGGCTCCTCAACTTTGGGCTCTACTCACACACACACACACACACACACGCATAGAAACACACACGGTTTTCACTCTGGAGTTTACGGAGTCGGTCAGGCCTCCGCTTCAGTGTGAACTCCACCCAGCAGGAGATTGTGCAAAGCAAACAAATCCACTTTCTCTTTCACACCAAACACAGCCCAACAATCTCAAGTGAATGCTGTACGGACTGGCCTGGTGGCTGACACCCACCACATGCTCTTGTTTTTAGATGCACTCCTGAGGTTTGTGCACATGTGATGTTGCGTATGAAGTGTTAGTATCCATATAAACATGCAACGTATGGTAAATAATAGATTTCAGATTTTGTAATCAGTGTTGGGGGGTAACGCAGTACGGAGTAACACGTTACAGTAACGTAACGAAGCCGTGTAACATTTATCAGAGACATTAAAATGTGTTTTCCATTACGAGTCAGTTGCTGTTCTTTTCAAGAAGTTGATCTATCCGAAGTCGTTAGAAACAGGATAAACAGTACGGCGTTGGAAAGTCACCGTTTATGTTGAAAGCTGAGTCAACTAATGACTGCTGACACCATGAACAGAAAAACAGGAGAATGGAACGATCCGGCTTTAAAAACCTGTGACGAAGCCAAACTGTATCCGACCCTAGGCACCCGACCCGCTCAAATTTAACCAGTTTAACAAAGATTAAATGCTCCTAATTGGCTTCACCATGAATCGGATCCTGGCTCAGGATCAGCGTGAATTTGCATGCAGTGATCGCGTACCCCAAGAGGACAATATTAACTGCACAAACACGTTTTCTCTCTGTGGACTGCGAGACGGTCATAAACCTCATCTGTCATAGGACCTGATCACGCTACCATGAAGCTGATGGGTGAAGAAGAGAGAAGCCCAGCCTCTACTACACAAACAGCGGCTCTGTGAATCTCTTCACCTTGTTTATAAATATTACATACTGAAGTGGCTGTTTTTGACCTGTTGCTGGCAAAGATTCTCAAACAGCATCAACCATCCATAATTTAAATCAAGCACAGCTGGCTGTATCCTCTCCCAGCGCAGGGACGGTAGCATGTTTTTTGAATGATGGTGTTTACTCTGGTTGCCAATTTCTTTCTAAATAAAGCTCTGAAAGGGCTGCTGGGTTTTCCCTTGTGCTTTCCAGTTGGTACAGACTTGTGTGGGTTTTAGAGAGCACCTGAGAGGAAAACAATAGTGCAATTTCTTTTTTTCCAATATGTAATGAGTAATCCCACTACCGCTTTAGAGAAGTTACACACGAGCGGTGAAAAAGACGAGAGGTTCCCACTGTAGTGGAGTCTGGAGTCTCTTACTGATCACCATTCGGTTCTGGTGCACTCAGAGTAACGGCTGTGGAAAGACTTTGTTCATTTAGCCCAGCTAAAACTGTGTGACCAAATATATACAGTTTTCTGCTTATTTGGATGTATCTGTTAAATATCTTACCAGGGTGAAGAGTTCAATGTGTACGAAATTTGGCAGACCTCAACTTTTGGTTATACTCCGCTGTATACGGGTTTCACAATGGTGCACGGTGCTTGAACCCTGACGACTGCCATCTGTGATGTAATTAGAAGAGCCTGTTTAGCTCTTACAGCATATTTAGAACAATTACAGACCAAAATGAAACATAAGGGGACTGTCTTGGTGGCTAACGATGACGGTTCACACATATTCACCTTTTAACGTCTACCGAAAAAGTGTTGAAGAAAGAATTCCATATGTACAACAACGAAACTTTGCTGCTCACAAAACATGCCTCACCATTTATGTTTGGCTCATACACGTACACAGCATGCTCAGCATTCAAGGCGGTGGATTCCGCTGACTGGCGATGGGTTTTTCGTGCACGTCGTTAGTAATTTGTAATGGATTACTTGTTTTGAGTAACTTCCCCAACACTGTTTGTGACATAATGACCACATTCTCTGAACTGTCACATGTTTATATGGTTGTAGCACAGTTATGTTTTGGCTCATAGACGAGCAAAAGCCAGCAGGAGAGAGTATATGTATGTGTGTGTGTGTGTGTGTGTGTGTGTGTGTGTGTGTGTGGAAATGGAAAGAATAAGCGATAATGGGGAGGGGGGGGGCAGACACTCCACACAGGTTACACTGCACACAACGCACACTGTGTGATATGTCATGGTGGGTCATGTTTAACTGCTCATATGTAAATGCTAAGAGAGCTAATTCACCTATAGCATTTTCAACTTATTTTGGGAATATTTCTATACTTAATGCATGTAGGCTCAAAACAATGTGTGCATGTATCACAGGGTGGGTCGCACCACCAAGGACCAAGTTAAACTGAGTTTAGAGCTAATCAAAGATTTGCTAATCCAGGTTTTATATTAAAGTTGTGCTGCACCACTTCATTTTAAACAGGAATGAACAAATCTGGGATTAAAGCCTTAGTCTGCGATTAAAAGCGCAACCGGACACAATTTTGATTGCCCGCCATGACAGATTCAACATCATCACTGTGAGCACTAATGATTGCTTTTATGTCTGTCTTTAAACAGTGTTATCAGACCCAGCGGCTTCTCGTCATGAGTACACTCAACATCAAAAGAATATCTGCACTCAGGAGGAAGTGTGGGATTGCAGTGCTGTTGGGAAGGAAGATAAAGATTACCAGGAACAATAAATGATAATAAATTTAGACTGATATGATCAATATCTATTGAGCTCCACATACAGAAGTGGTGTCTCTCAGTATGGCGTCGGGCTGCCGTGTTTGCTAAACCAACATGCCAGACGTCTCGGCATGGAGTTGTAGAGGTTCCTAATGGTGTCCTACAATATTCCTTCCCATACAGCTTGAATATTCTCACGCACTGAGAGTCATCGCCGAAGACGTCCATGACAGTCTGGTACGACACCATGGTCGTCTGGTACGGCAGTCTTTGGTGACGTTGACATGGTGTTAAGGACAGTCGTCCTAACGGTCTGCGTGCATGTAGTCCTCAGTGGTGCAGCCGTCTGCCAATGGTGCTGACACTAACAGGATGACTCACGGAGGACATCACTGCTGAATGTCCGCAATCACGGCTGATGGGTCACTCCATGCATTTCGGACAATTTGTCGGTTCTCTATCTTCGTGGTTCGTGTAGGTCTCCCAGATCCTTCACACCGCTGGGAAGCATGCGCAACAGGATGGCCTTATATATTCAGTCAGGCTCAGGAGCGTTAAACCTGAATCATTTGCATGTCTCATTATGTCAAACCTACCCACCACTGTTTTCATTCTGGGTGCAACTGTTTTCGATGATGATGTATGTATACAAAATTTGTTGGTAATCTGAAACAAAATACGCTACATACAAGCGCTCTGTATGCTTTACAGTGAATCAGTAATTCACTGAATCTAAATCCAGGATTAAAATGTTGGCTTAAACGTCTCCATGATTATTTTTAAACTGGGTTTAGAGTTTGGTGGATCACGGATCATAGATATAACTTAATATAATGTAAGTTTAAACTTAATGTAAGTTTGTCCTTCTTGGTGCAAACCACCTATAAGGCTTAAAATCAGAGCTGTCTCTGTCGTATGCAAAAGTTTCAAGACTCAAACTGTTGCATACGGCTATGACGATGTAAAAACACAGATCTGAGTACATGCATCTGTCAGCCCCTGTTTACTACTATGCCAGAACCGTCACGCACGCTGAGTTTATTTTTGATTTTTATGTTATTTGTTTTAGAGCTCTACTTGGCTTTACTACGTGTGCCGTGTTTGGATGTGTGCTCGACGTGTGTGTTTGTCTTAGTGTGTAAGTGTGTACCTGCGGCTGGTACAGATGAAGTTTGGCGCACAGGAGAGCGAGTTGGCTCGGGCTCATAAGGCTGCTTAGACAGAAAAGGGCTTTTCAACCGCCCTGAGACACAAAGACACAAAGAATGAAAAGACACGAGTTTCCTACAGAAGTAGATGAAATGAGGGTCGAGCGGAGGTTAGTAACAACATGCAGGGAGAAAGAGAGAGACACACAATACCGTACATAACTCAAGTACAAACAGTAGGCAGAGATAGACAGGACTACAATGATAACTATAACGGTGCAACGGCGGCATTTGTATCATCACTGCTCATTCTCACACTGATGCCTGCAACACGTGCTGAGCAATTTCAGACTAAGAACACTGTGCAAAACAGGTTTTTAAACAGACTGTTTAAACAGATGATTAAACAGATTTAATCATACAGGGGAGTACAAGGAGCATCCAGGACAGGCCTAGTCCTTTATGAGCAAGGATGGGTTGAAGCTCAGCGAATAGTCCGTTAAGAACAATGTACCTTATTCACCCACCGTTCTTAAGAAGAAAGACAGACAACGTGTTCTTATTTAGGATTAGTTTTCAGGTAAGATCTCACTCAAGTACACACTCAAAAGCACAGGGATGTGAAGAATTCTGCGGTTTAACACGTCATTAATTTTCTCAAGGTAAGAGTCTAAGAAGAAACTTCAATATCAAAGGATATTGGTCAATGAGGCCACTCGTTTCTTAGGGAGCAACCGAGATTTTAATTATTAACTAGTTCATAACTAAACTGTTGTTACCTCTTATCTATCTGTCTGATCTTCCTCTCTACGAACCCACTCACCCCTCAGGTCCCCCTCAGCTACCCACTATTCCTTTATCAAATCTCCATAGCTTCGGTGATCAAGCACTGTTTAGATTTGCTCCTCGCCTCTGTAACTCTCTCCCTCCGCAAGTCTGACAATCTAATTCTTTTCCATTTTCATTCTTTTCCAAATTCAAATTAACCTCACAACATACCTTTTCTCTCTCTCACTTATAATCTTCTCCAAACCTAAACGACCTTTCCCTCCAGGCTTTCCCTGTGCTGTCTTTATTTGGTTTGCTATGCTTTACTGTCTGGTTCTTTGTTCTACGTACTGATTTGTTCAATGTATTGATTTAATTGTAAGCTTGCAGAATTGAGACATAATAAGCAACATATTATTACTATTATTATTATTATTATTATTGTTATTATTATTATAATTGTTGTTATTGTTATTATTACTACTATTATTATTATAAGTAGTAGTAGTATTAGTAGTTTTCCACATGTACAGAGCAAGGCTAAAACTGAATGCCTGTGTCCGTCAATTCCCCACATTAAAACTCCTTTACATATCAGCCTGCTTCTGTGGCCTTTCAGATTCATGGAACGATGGAAGTCAAGTTCTCTGAGTCAAAGAGGAAAAAAGACGTGTAGATTGTTACCAGCATACAATACGAAAACCTGGTGCGCATTCCATACGTGTGTCTGTCAAAACATGGCACCATTAAGCTGAAAGACGTATACAGATTTTGGAACAAATGTTTTGCCGTTTAGACGCCACCTTTTTTCACCCACATCCATGCTTCGTTTAACATGGCGACGCCAAGCCGCATTCTACATGTGCTACAACAGAATGGTTGTGTAACCTGAGAGAGCTAGACCGGCCTGCCTGCAGTCCAGACCTGTCTCCCACTGAAAACATAAGGTGTATATCAGTCCCCAACTGAAGTGATGTTTAAAGGGAAGGTGATTAACGCAGTGGTAAGCATGCTCCTGTCCCAATGTTTTTGCTGCAGGCATCACGTTTGGAATGAGCATATATACACCCAAATAAATAAATAAATAAATAAATAAATAAATCAAATTATTAGTTTAACACATGTCTAACAGGATATACTAACCACTGCTTTCTGTTTGTGTTAGCACTTAAAATACGGTCTCAACTTTCTAGGAATTGAGGGTTGTACAACTTTACCTCAGACTCAAAGCACCGCTGCATGACAAGACAACTGTATAAAGTGAAGGCACTGTGTATTAGCTCAGCTGTACACTAATTACTGCTGCAGATGCTTATCATTATGTGGTATGTCAGTAATGATATACAGAATGCAGCGGGCTGACCACATTAGCCTAATGTACAGTGACAATAGGCCTTTTTCTGCTTAATGCTATTTTGCATGCTAGCCAGTAGTCCAACTGTTTAAGCGGTGGGTGAGTTTTGAGAGGCGGGGTTTAGCACAGCGGCATGACCCAGTGGGACAGTGGTATGTTTTTTGCTATGCCGCGCCATTTCATTTCCCCTGATATCTGCAGTGACTGCCAGTTGCCACATTCAGAGTATCAGACACGACTGCAATGCCCATTACTGTAGCACTAGCATTAGCAACACAGTATTTCCAATATCGTTAAAAGAGAACTAAACCAATCAACTAACGAAACCAAATCCACAAAATTGAATGTTTTAAATGTTCACAGTGATAGGGACCATACGTATGAAGACTCTGGTGCCTCTAGAAGCTTGCCTATGGCGGGGGTGGGGCACACACACATGTTAAAGACGTTAAATCAATGTTAAACTTTATTTCCATATTCCAAAACTGCAAATCTCACACCAGCAGAACCCGACACCTTAAACACTGACATACTGCAAGTCTGTGTCTGTATTATAAGAAGCGTACATGAGTCTTGCGAACTTGGTGAGTAACAAGCAGTCAAAGAATCTCCTTCAGCTTGTTTGGACTTGTGCTGTAAACTGGAGCAAACGTAACACTTCAAACACTCCACCCCTCCCCTTCTCTCCCCACCCCTCCCCTTCTCACTCTGCTTAACACGGCATGCAAATCCAGCGCTACTGAAATAAACGGCCTCTTTTAATGACGAGGGACAGATTGTATCTGACCAGGATGCTTCAGTGGCTACATATCAATTATACGCATGCTTAATAAAAGTGCTGCGTGAGTTTATGTATCTATTAATGGAGCCTCTCGAGATTCACAAATATCTCCACCGACATAAAACCATACAATACCACACAGTTTGTGCAAGTCCTCAGTGATGGCCCAAACAAATGCTCTTTTTGACTGCACTTATTTTAAAGTTCTATAAAGAGCGTTCTATAAAGAACGCTTCGAGGTCTGGAGTTATTTTTGTTGTACTATTTAATTGTAATTCTATAGTTACATCTTTAATTCTACAGTTTGAATTTGCATTTTGTATCACCAGGTTTGGCTCCGCACATCTGGCTTCTTCTGTTTGCGTAGATGTTAAACAGTGGCTAAAACTCTGGTAAAGCTGTGACCAGCCAGTCACACTTTTGAACTAATTAATTAAATAATTAATTAATTAATAAGAACTAATTAAAGGCCCATATCCTACATGTATTTACACGACTTATGACGTCTTTGTGTGTTTATGTCCCAAAACGTAACTTGTAATATGATCATATTATCTTTGACTATATAGCCTCAGTGTTAACCTCAAAACATTAATTACTTTAATTAAAAAACATTAATTAATACTGAGCCTCTCCTACTGAGCTCTACTCCTATTGGCTTGGCATGTATCGTAATTCATTCAAAAAGCAGTCAAGGCTGAAACACTCCTCCAGCAATAAGTGGGCAGGGCTACTGTTTACACGTAAAGGGGACCCATTATTGTTATTCAGGATCGGACTTTCAGGATCGGACTGATACGGCAGAACTGATGCCACTGTAAGAACAGCCACAGCGATGTGGGGGTAGAACTTGCGGCTGAATGCCACTCTGGCATGTGTTTTGGGAAAATTGAAGCATATAAAAATAAAACTATGAACAGTGAAAAAGAGCATAGGTCCCTTTAATGTACTGGTTTCCACGACCTCATAAAAAAGTGAATTGAAAGACGGGCAGTATGTGCTGATTTGTTCTCAAAAACGGACTGTATGGACTGAGGAGTGAACGGTACAGTTTGAAACAGTGGGTTCATGTAACATTAAAACTATTTTCTAGAAAATGAAGAAAATGAAGAATAAATGGCCTGCCACAAGCAATAACGATGGCTTTTAAGGGTTAATGGAAAGTTTGGTTTGGTCCAGAACAAGTCCACACTAGTTTAATGATACAAGATTACTGGTGTGCGCGTGCATGAGACTAACCTGGCTGTGGGCTGGACGGAGTGTCTGTGCCGCTGGGCGTGATGCCTCTCTCTCTTTGTTGGAACATTTCTCTGGGGTTAACAGAACGCTGAGAAATGAGAGATGCAGCCTCCTGTTGAGAACAGACACAAAGACACAAACACACACACATTTATATATACACCAAGGACTGCAATACAATAAGAGTCACAAAGCAAAAAACATATGCCACCGTTCAGAGGTTTGGAATCGCCACTGTTCTCTATAATACGCGGTATATAATATAATAAACGGTTTCATTGTAGATAAATATACAACGATGCTGCAACAACATCAGGTTTATAAAGAAAGCGAAAACGGACAAATCTAAGACATGCCAAGCATGATAAAGAGAACTGGAGATGATTCTAAAGTCTGCTTCTGAAAACGTTTCTCTCTCTGCACTTTAGCCTCACATCCACACACAAATAGTTTTCGTTGAGCGAAAACTGAGGTTTTTCTGAAAGCGCTGACATTGTGGTGCTGAAATATGACTGACGAATGGGTTTCTGTTTCTGTTCTGGGTTTGTTTCTGTGTGCTCAGCAGTTTGGGGGTTGATTTACATGTTTATAACTGAACTCTGCTTTTCTTTTTTATTAGGCTGTAATTTGCCTCTTTTCCACCAACAAGGTGCCTGTGCTGGTTCACAGGCTGCACTGAACCCGTTAAGAACGGGCCCCATTTTCCACTGACTTGAGAGCCGAGCGATTGCGTATCTGGAGGTGGGAGATCCTTAGTCCGTAAGCAGAAGTCGGTGAACAATGCATAAAAACAACATGGCGGATCATGTTCTTCAAATGCAGACTGTACTTCCTGCTTTGAGGGCGTATATATCTTACCCTCCAGAATCAAGTTCATCTGTGTGCAGCCCAGAGTGATTGTGATAGACAGCGATTATGACTCATAGTTGCATTTCCTCTTTCCGATATGAAGGTGTACTGTTATAAAGCAGCATGTTAAGTTTGGTATTAAACGGCCTATGTTTTGAATGCTTCACATTTTAGCTCATCAGAAGACGGACGCCTCCTGTTGAATGCCCCATCCAAGAGCACGTCACTGGTGGGATACGATAGTTCCTGAGTTCAGCTCAGTGCAGTTCATTCGCTTGTGTCACGGGGGTGCCAGGTTCCAGACCAGAGAGTTAACGGCTCTGGAACAGCACTGATTTTTCCGGCCGCTAAACAGTTTTGGAACAGTTCTGAGAATTTGGCACCGGCACCATGTTGGTGGAAAATGGCTAGCAGAGCCATCGGAGCACACGGCATACAGCTCTGCAAATATCACAAACACCTCCATTATTCTAACGTAAAATGACGACCATTGACCAAAGTCGGGTTTGGAGAAAAATCTTTCCTCTACGGTTCAACTGAGATGAGAAAAGCTAGAAGAACGCTGGTGGCAGAGGCGTGACAAATTAAATAAGCACACAGCAGCTTTTTAAGCTTTTATTTTCTGTCAGAAATTGGACTTTGAATCCTTGCAAGATTGCCGGTCAAAGCCTACTGGGTTTGCAATACTGAAGTCAGTTAGTTTTTCTTGAGAGGGCTGGCAAAAATCTTTGGGGAATGATACTGCGCTCTACTGGGCTAGCATGCTAATTTTTTTTTTAATGGAAATAGGGATATAGCCATAAAAACGTTTATTAATAAATAAGAAACATTTCAACACTTTAGGTTAAGCACATTAAGTTGAAGCGCATAAGAAAAAGCTACTATAAAAACATAATCATTAGGAGTGTAACATCACAGCGCACTGTACTATATTGTTCAATATAAGGTTCTCGATTACAGCAAAGAAAATAATTAATGAAATATTAAAGAAGCAGATCCTTCCTCCTCTGGAAATACCACGTTCTCTTTACCTCAGAATTGAAAGCAGGGAGTGAAGACACTCATTATGCGAAACGGAAGGCAGACTTTTAGGCAATGCTTATTTCTGCGCCATCAAATTTAGAAAACACTGTACTGTACCGTATCTGAATTCTGAACTGACCGCTGAATTGATACACACCTAAGAACATCAGCAAAATATTTTAATTTTAATTGAATAATGGTAATAATAAAGAAAATAGTGACAATATTATAAAATATCTAGAAATATCTTCTAGTTTATAAACTGAAATAAATAACATCTACATGGTGCATGCCAGGGCAGGTGATTCCAAACTTTTGAAAGGTAGAATATAAACAGGTGAGATAAAGACTGAAAGATAGAAAGACTGTTAGAGAGAGTCTGACTGAGGCACACTCAACAAAAGGCAAGAAGATTAAAGAAAGTGAAAGTAAGAGAAATACAAAAGAAGGTCAAGGAAGCAGCAGCTCTGGAGCTGTATAGAGTGAGAGAAAAGAGGTGAGAGGCTTTAGTGGACAGGAGAGTTCTGGCGTCCAGAGGCCAAGCTGGATACTGCCCACTCACGTTGGCTTTCTCCACAGACTCCGCACGCTTAAAGCTTTTGGGTTGTGCTGCCGGCTCCTCCTCCTATCAGACATGAACACAAACTTTAAACGGGCCTCTTCCACACAAACATTAATCCTGAATAAACTCAGAGCTGAGGTGAATGCTGGTACTGGATACAGCAAGAATTCAACAACTACATTCACTCCTGAACGCCTCACAACTTCTCACGATCAGTCTAAACCAGGGCACATGATCCTATATTTCAGGGAGGCTACTAGCAAGGTGGGGTACAGGGGTAGTGGAAAAGATGCAAGGAAAGGGGGGTCCCATTTCCCCCCCTCCCAAAAACAAATCTTAGCTATATTATCATGTATTAGTAAATCTTCTGTCACCACCAACGTCAACATCAACTACTTCAAACTACTGCTATTACTACTAATAACAATAATAATACTTATTAACATAATAATAATAATAATAATAAAAATTATAAATAATTATAAATAAAAATATTATTATTATTATTATTATTATTATTATTATTACTACTCCATCATATGTTACACTAGTAGTATAAATACACAAAATGATTAATAAATATTGAGATGGGGCTCCGAGACCTAGACTTCCTGTTGGTTTATTAAAAATCTGTAGTGACATGTGACCAAATAATTAGATTTAACATGATAAATTAAGGTTTTTTTTGCGATGATCATATTTACATGTTATTTATTTATTTATTTGTGTTTGATTGTTTGACATGAGCTGGATTGCTCCTTTTATGTCACGTTCTTGCAATCCAAAAAGGTTTGCTCGTTTATTTAAAATGTCATCTTGAAAAGCCAGGTGTGTCCAAACTATCTATGGGGAGTATAATGCCGCTAGAGCACAGAGGCAGTCCGGATATAAGGGGCCTGGAACATTTCTGAACTGCTACTCTGGATTTACTCAGTAAATGTGTTTCAGAGATTATCTGATGCAGTGATAGAGGTGAGGAACTGTAACTGAGGCCCTGCGATGAAGATCTCAGTCTCAAAACAAAACAAACACGGCTGAAAGAAGAAGCAGAATTAAGGGAAATCAACCGCTCATTCCACCACAGACACGTCTACGATCTGTCCACTGATACCGGACCACTATTAAACAGACACTGCCGGCTTTCTTCTACACAGCGCCTACACCGCTTTGTCCTTAAAGGC
>CM067484.1:31499532-31548556 GCA_034552555.1 Semaprochilodus insignis
GAGAGAGAGAGAGAGAGAGACAGAGAGAGAGAGAGAGAGAGAGAGAGAGAGAAATCCCTGATATCTTGCAGAATGGCTGCGGAGAAGGTTGCGTAGAGAGTGCAAAAGCAATGAAGCCGTGTACTACCGTTATGTGACCTGTTCCAGCACTACTCGAGTTGTTCTCTCCCAGGGCCACTTCCAACCCCACCGAGCACCTCATCGGAGAGGAACGTACAACCGCCAAGGACGGCGCTCCAGCTGAACGGTTGGAAGACGACAAATAAATAGCAAATAAATAAATAAATAAAAACACAAGCTACAAGGGGCACACAACTCGTGAGCTTTTCTTAGGAATAGTTTAGCGGTTAGAAAAAAAAAAAAAAAACATTTACACAAAGGAGCTCTTAACCCCTAATACAGTCAACCGGCCGGGACAAGCTTGCTTATTTAGTCTTGCACTGGAGCTGCAGGCTAATATAGCTAATGGAAGTTTATAGCTGACCTATTAAAAGGGAACTCTGGGAATTTTTCACCATCCCCGAATAAATAAACCATTAAAAATGTAAACAAAGTCAGTCGATCGCTCTCATTTGGAACGGTTCACAGTGGTGGTGATGGGAACCAGACGTCGGAAGAGTTTACTGCCTCTAAAAGCTACTCTACAGAAAGTATTACGTTAAAGGATTACAATGAATTCGCTGCCGGATGCCTGAGGCGTTGTTTTACCACAGTTTTGAGATGAGCTTTTGGCCTAAAATGTATTCCTAAAATGAAGTCATAGTGTAATGATGCTATACGGCAAAATTCAAGACACCGGCGACTACATTTTTGCGTTGTTGGTATGACCGTCAATGGTTCCCATTAGCAGCACTGTAGAGGAATCAGAGTCTGCAAGCTTCTCAACACTGAAGTCAGTCTGAATGACTAATGTTTACATCTTAATGACCAAATTATAGGAAAATAGAGAAAAAAATACATCAGAAAAATATCGGCAGAGTTTTCCTTTAAAATGCAAGTTGTCTCAATTGTCTCAAGTTGTAGCCTCAAAACAGACTTGCTACTGTGGTGTCTGACATCCTCCAGACTATGAACATGATAACATAATGACATCATAAACGCCATCAAACAACTGAATGTATCCCGAGGTTACTTTACAACCTGAAATAAGAAGCAGACTTTAGACGGTTTGAGGCTAACATAGCGACATAGCATAGCTTGCTAACAAGTAAACAAACTGACCCAAATTATTTAAGATTTCCCTCCAACGGCATCAAATAATCTCAAACACGTAGATAGCAAGCATGTATCAGTCTGCTGGCTTGATAAAGTTAGCACCCCACTGACTGTTCACCACTGGTGGTCCACCCTCGGACCACCCAGATTATTGTCCTGCACACGATGTCTAACCAGTTTTTATCTCCTTAAACTGATTTTAAATGTATATAGCTTTTAACTTTCAAAAATAAACCAAGACTAATATTACAAACCACTGAGAGAAAAATAAGGACTAGTCCTGATATGAAGTGATTTAGTTGAAATTGTTGTTGCTGACAAGTTATTTACTAAACTGACTTATGAAGGATAACAAAAAAACTAAAATGTTAAAAAATAGCCAAAAAAAAAAAGAAAAATAATAATAATAAATAAGTAGCACCGGGCTATGGACCAGCTTTGCAGTTAGTGGGCCAACAGTGGGCTGCTATCCAACTACTATCAGGGTACAGACTGTACAAGGCGGCCTATGATGTCACTGTCAAACCATGACATGGTATCTCTGAAACCACATGACATACTGTAAAAATGGCTGAAAGTGCGGCACATAGCTAAAAGCAACACTAGCCACCTTCAAAGCCACATTTATAGACAACACTAGGCCTGTCACAATCGCAATGTTCGCTGACAATTAATTGACTTATTAATAAATAATGGCGATTAGCAATTTAACCATCTTTCTGATTCACCGAATAGATCTATTCAGTACAAGCCTGAAGTGCCTGATCAGCCACTTCCTATAGCTTTGTTGGATTAGTAGCTACCACTGGTTGTGTTGCCGAAATTACAAGCACATAAATCATGCAGGGTCAAGCCGAACTACATATGAATGAACACATAAGCAATATCTCTGCTAGCATACTGGCTAAAAACATTGGAATTAGCTATCTGGTTAACAAATACGCCAACGCAGCCAGTCAGTGTTGCCCTCTAAACATTACAACACCGAGCTATTCACTTAGATTCATTCGGACCCAATTCCCATTTAGCTTGTTGCGGAAATCTAACAACTGTGGAAAAGTCCTATCTTGAATAATCGCGATTAGGTGCGCCCAGATATCAGTACGTCATACTGTACTTTATTTGTGCATGTTTGTAAGGTCAGTTTACTCCATGTACATTATGGTGTACATAATCATCTATTACTAGTTAGCCACCTGAGCCTCGCAGCACCAGTGCAAAACCAAACGAGCAAACTTCAGCCTGCGTTTGAAAGTAACTGTGTAAATGTGATTTTTCACTAAAGCACTCCTTTCACACAGCCACAGTGATGAAGAAAATGCATTCTCTGGCGCCGGCAGAACGCCATCGCGAGCAGACGAGAAAGAAAAAGCAGCAAACATCGGAGCAGCTCCGCCGCCGAGACAGGAGCTTCATTCACATCGTACATTCAAAAGCACTTCCGAACACCGTACATCAAGTGCACTAAACATCCACTAATCAGTCAACAGAAACTTCTCCAAACTGTGAAAACTGATGAAATCTGATGAACAGTTTCTGCCCAGCATAGCCGCACACCTTGAAGCACAACTTGAGGAAATTCTTAAGCTCACCGGACAAAAGAATGAATCACCCTATGAGTTTGAGGTGGTATTAACTTCGGGTTCCTGCAGATGGCGCTGCACGAGGATGATGGGGCTATAAATACCTGCGGGGTGTGAGTGACGGGATTCATAGATTGAGAAGAGGTGCTACAGTGCAGTGAATGTCTCATCCCATGTGTGGAAAATGGGTCCAAAGCAGATGTTAATGATTGGCTAAAAGGAGTGACTGCATTTGGGCGTGCCAAAGACCATAGTGTGAAGGAAGTAGCTGAATCTGCAGGTGTATGGAACAGGTTGTACGGTCATACGGGTCTACCAGCAGTGGCTAAAATCCCAGTCTACAGGGAACTCTCCTCGGAATTGTGCCAGAGAAGGCATCCACCAAATCTGGCCCAATTCTATGATGCAAGAGTGTCTGAACATTGATGTGGTCTACATCCAGAAACTTGTCCAGTACATGCCAAATCCAATTACAGCTGTTATTGGTGCTGGTGGAGGTATTACACGCTATTAGATACGTTTCAGTCACAGGTGACTCTTTTTTTTTTTTTTGTCCAGTGAGCTCATGTGGTCAATCAGCCAAGACATGTTTGCTATCTGTAGCTTGTATATTTTGTGTTGCACTGGAGCTACAAAGCTAATGCAGCTAATGGAAGTTTATGCTTGTCCAGTGCTGAAACCAGTCAAGTAATCTCAAACAGACTCGCTGACATGCTTTTCGACACCATATGACTCACTAGGCTAGGTAACCATATGACACATCATGTCATGCCATGTAGAGACTACATAAGCAAGTCTGTTTGAGATCACTGAACCCAACCTAAGAAGCAATCCTTCAAGCACTTCTTGGCTGATGGACTAAATCTGGGGTACATTTGGGCTCCCTCTAAACTACCCCCATCACCAGAGGGTTGAAACAATCAGCCCATCACAGGGAGAATAGAGTCGGGGGGAAATGTGGAATCTGAAGATCAGTGTGAAGGTACGAGTGAGGACAACTTTTTGTTTTTCCCAACACTGAAAATTTGCTAAAACCAGCTATAACCAAGTCCCCCTGGCTTTGGGCAGGTGGGTGAGGTTCAGCAACCCAACATTTAGCCATCTATTTTCCCCTCGGCTGTCCAGTCATCTACAATCTGCTTCAGAGACTCTTGTAGGTTTTTGATGTGTTTCTAGAAATCAATTCGGGAAAATCACCTCAGTCCAGAACAAGTGTTGGTCATTACATCAAATATACCATCTACAGTCAGTCACAAATCTAGTATATAATATTAGTGGCTCTAGAAACAAGAGCATCTAAGGGTTACTAAAGATTACACTCTTTCTCACAGATTTAGTAGTAGAAGAAAAGTAAAATGTCAAAAACGGTTTGCAGCATTCGTGCGGCCCAGAGACAGTAACGTGTTCTTGTTTCTTTCTTTTTTTTTTTCTGCTTTGTTGTGGAAATGGTGGAGTTTCCATACAGATTTTTGTCCCACTTTTCAATAACTTCAGATACAACATTGCTTCGACAAATTTTCCGCAAGCTGAACTGTAAAAGACACGTTATGGAAAATTGGCCTCGGTTCCTAAAGCGATATTACAATACTCACCTAAACGAATACTTATACACATCTCCAATAAACATGCACATGCAGACGATGTGGTTTTAAGCTCATCAAATCTGGCATGGAAACTCCAATCCGAGCACGCGTTGGAGGTGTGACCAAAAATAAAATTCCTTCCCCTTTTTGGCCAGAAAATGTGAGGTTGACAACCAGAAGACTACTACTGTATGACGTTCCCCTCTGATTAGTAATATGGGAGGTGGTTAACGGCGCTACCTACGGCCACCTGTGAACATTCATAGCATCAGAAAACACAGCGTGGTGCTAGAGGGAGGAACGTAAGCAAGGCCTTGCCTCATAAGACCCAATATTTGGATTCAGAATCTCTCAGTTATCTACTCTGAGTTCATATACTATCCATATAAGCTCATGATTAGGTTAACCAGGTGATGCCACCTGAATGACTGAAGTATATTCACTCCTGGAACACAGGGCCATCAAACACACATGCACCCACTCGAGACATGTAACAAAATACGGTTGTGTGGTATGAGAGTGAACAGGGCTGCACGATATGCTCTCTGTTGTATCGTTATTGCAATGCTGGCTTTCACAGTAGTGATCTCGCCAAGACTTGCACTGTAAATAAACCCTTTAAGAGCCACACGAGCAAGACAAGAAGGGGGAAAAACTCCCTTCTTCTTGAAGGTGGGTGAGGATGAGCTGGTCCTCACTGCAAACCTCTGGACTGGGTCAAACTACCAACTCGTCCTCACAAGGTGGGAGAGGCTTTGAAAACAATACAACCGTGCAAAAGTCAGCAATCACCCTTCGTTCATCAGGAGATGGTTTTGAGGACATAGATAGATAACCCGTGTGCATAAAGGGTAAAAGGTGGAAAGAAGAGGGTTTGCGAAACTGGTGTTTTGGGGAAAATGGGATTTCCAGCAACCACCTGCAAAGAATGGTAGACCACCAACATTGCCCCCATCAGATAAACAGCATTTAAAGCTTCCATCTTTTGAGAGACAGGAGAACATCAAGCTGCACTCCTGCTTCAGATCTGAAAACACCCACAGGAGTTTCTGTCCATCCTTCCACTGTGAGGAGACACATCACCGCCACGGAGGTCTGAAAGGATGTATAGCAGTCAAGAAGCTCCTTACTGAGAAAGGGAAAATCTGTAAATCGAACAAACACGCTGCTGGTGTTCTTTAGGTGTTCTCCACACGTCTGCGATTACTTGGATTGTGAGAAGCAGAAAGAGCAACCAACGTTTAAGACTGAACTTCAGAGGTGCTTTTTGTCCCCTTACATTATTTGTACTTGATGTCAGTTTTGACGGGTAATTAAATAAACGAAGGGTGGACTTTTGCACAGCACTGGATGTCACTGATATAGCTCTAATTTACTGCAGCAGTATAATCACATTACAGTACTCTGTCCATATCATGCAGCCCCAGTAACACACCGCTACTTCAAACAGGTGTGATATAACGAAATAATTACATGACTGAGGTTCAGCTGTCTGACTAAGTGTTTTTGTGTGTAGCTATATTTCACTAATGGAGATTTTCTAACATGATAAAAAAAAAGGAACAACTTAAAACATAACTTAAAATGCTGAAAAATGGAGTTTAAATTGTTTGGTGCCCTGAGTGTATAGCGTTACATGTCCAGCACACATACACACACACGCACACACACACACACACACACACACACGCACACACACACAAAACCAAAGGGTATCCACAGAAACTCAAGAGAGATGAAGATGATGTCTCTATCGGGGAGGCCGAGCCCTTCACCTTCATCCAGGAAGTGCTGGCCTGGCAGCGGCATGGGCGGCCGCCGACGAATCCGATGAGGAAAATAAGTAACAGTGGCAAAAGGAACACTGAGAAAGAGTCAATCACAAGAACAGCAGTAGTAGTACTAATAGTCACAGAAGTCTAATTTCCTGGGTTTTGTGGTAGCCTGGTGTCCCGTTTTCCCGAGAAGTTTTCCCGGAAAATTTTCCAGGCTCCTTTCAGGCTCATGTATCCAGGCACCGGTCCGGCAGCGGCTTCCGGCACGCGGCGGCCGACGATCAAGGGTGGTCTCCGGTATCTTCCTCTCCGCCTCCTCCCAGCCAAAGGTTTGGTGTTTATCTGTTCTCCACCTCGTTCTTTCTCCCCTGTGTTAAAAACGTTAAAACAGGTTCCTCTGTCCGTTTTGCTCGCTGCGGGTGTTCCAGCACATGTAGGCACTCTCACATGGCGTACTTTTGCGTCCATTCTCTCGCTAGTCTGTTGTACCTGGTAAAAAAAAAAAAGAGGTGAAACAGACAAGAAGCTGTCATACACACAGCTCATTCTGTATGCCACAAAGAGACAAGGCCTATTTGTATTTGTGTACACACGTACGTGTTATTACAGCTTTTTCCTAGTGTGACCCTTCAAACCATCCATGGTAGTCCAGGACAAAACCCAGAAACTGAATGATCCTTGTGCGATGTGTACCAATTAATGTATACACTCCAGCAGCACTGCTGTGTCTGATTCACTCGATCCAACAAAACACACTAACACACCACGTCAGTGTCACTGCAGAGCTGCTTGAGTGTATGCATTAATTGGTACACATTGCACAAGGATCATTCACTTCTAAACCCAGTTAAAAGATGTATTTTCTGGGTTTTGTCCTGGACCACTATGGACGGTCTGAAGGGTCACACTAGGAAAAAGCTGTAATAACATGTACATGTGTAGTCCATCAGTGTCTCTGTATACTTTATTACCCTGTTATTCAATGGTCAGGTCCTGTGGGGGTCCTGTGGGGGTCCTGACCATTGAAGAACAGGGCAATAAAGTATACAGAGACACTGATGGACTACAGTCTATAACTGTAGAGCTACAGAGTGCTTCTATATGGTAAGCGGAGCTGATAAAATGGACAACAAGTGTAGATACAAGGAGGTGGTTTGGATGTCCAGCTGATCAGTGTATGTATACAACAATGGCCGACTTCAGGCCTAGCGTGCGCAACCATTTCAGGCAAAAGTTTGGATGATGCTTACTGATGGCTATAAGCCAAATTGTTTGCTATACAGTATTTACCTTGAACCGTGTAAAGATTGCTTATTTCAAGTTATAAAGCAATCTCTAGTAGCCAAACACAGGAGCAGGTTTGTTTTAGGTTACATAACAACTTAAACAATTTAAAGGAGAATTCTGTATAATTTGGTCTTCAAGATGTAAACAAAGTCATTCCGAGCAATTCGGTTCATTGAGCCTGCAGCCTCAGATTTGCTTTAGTGCTGGTGACAGATACCGCCGCACCAATACCATTTCACCGGACGTCTGGTTCAAATCCTAAACGGTAAAGTATTTATATACATGTTGAACTAAGAAATTTGGAAAAACAGGTCAAAAGGCGTGGCTTATATCTCTGTGATGGCACAGCCTCGAGAAGTAGCCAGGCTGCAATGCAAACCAAAGCTTTGTATCAATATGCTTGTTCTGATCCATCATTCTAATACATTATTCACTCAAATGAAAACAAGATTTAAACATAACGCCAATTACAATATAGCGTGTGCCACATAATACCAGCAAACTGTTGATAAACTTAGCATCACAAGATAGGAGTAACCATGTGTTGCGTTTACTGTTTACAGTTGATCTGTAAACAAAATAATTCAAGTAGCCAAACTTAATTACAGTTGCACGATATTCAACATAAGAAACAGATTACAATGCGTCATCCTTGTATAACTGTTGGTAAGATGCTACAAGCAGAGCAAACTGATTCATGATGTGCGGTTACACAAAACGAATCCACTCCCGGGAGGTAACGCATCACACAAGCCTGGAGCGGATTAATTTAGTTTAAGCACGCGTCCATCGCAGCTTATCTCTTACTCAAGTCTCAACATAAACAGCTTAAGATATACTCTACTTGCATCCATTGTAACAGGTAATCTGAGAAGTGCTCCGCTATAACGCGGGACGTATTATTGGCGGGGGGGGGTCACTCACTTTTCTCTGTCAGCTTTGTACGTATGTGCGATCTCAGGCACTAGTGGGTCATCTGGGTTCGGATCACATAACAGCGAACAGATGGAGAGGAGAACTGCAAGACAAGAACAAGGTTACCTCAGTACATGTTTATACAGTGACACTTCTTTACTTCACTGTTAAAGGTCTTACAGCACCAGTTCACACCATTTCACCACTTCACCTAAAGGCACTGTCCTGTTAAGAAGTCAGTACACAGTGTTTCTGGCACCTACTGAAAGAAATTTTCCCCTTTCCTCCATGCACAATTGTTCCAACTGCGGGGGTTCTTGCACGTACAGCCCGTTTCAAATCTCCTCGTCATTTCAATGGGAACTAGGCTTCCGCTAGGCCTTTTCATAACTCTCCATTTCCTGCTTTTGAGCCATTCCGTGGTGGATTTGTTTGTATGTTTGGGCTTGTTATCCTGTCTTCCAGTTTCAGGTACCATAGAGAATTCACAGTTGATTCTACAACTGCAAGTTGGCCAGGCACTAAGGCAGTAAAGCAGCCTCAAACAACATTACACCACGAGCACCACCATGCCTTACAGCTTCTGTGAGGTTCTACTAATCAAATGCGGTCTTTTGGTTTTCACCAAACATGGTCAAACAACTCCATCTTTCACTCGTTTCAGAAGTACTGGTTTGTGCCTAGATATTGTTTATCCCATTAATCTTGTCCTGATGATCTTTGTAGACAGCAAAGGCTTCCTCCTGGCAAACCTCCCATGTAAGTCAATTTTATGTAGTCTTGTTCTAACAGTAGATGGTAGATTGAATGGTAGATTACATTTGGTGGGATGGCTTGGCCTGAAAAAATTGGTAGTAGGTTTCAAAATTTTGTCTACTTGCAGATAGTGGATGACTGAATGACATATTGGACATCTTAAACCCCCTCCCAGACTACTTTAGAGCTCTTTTGATTTAGACATATCAACCTATACAGTCTCCCTGTATAAAAGGATTTGTTCACAGTTTTTTTGGAGGTATACAGCTGTATAAGGTTGGGATATATGAAATCTAGTGAAATCTAGTACTGTCTAGCCTTTATGAGAATTAACAGGATTCGAAAGTCCTGGATAGTTTTAAAACGGCCCTAAAGCAGGGGTGCCAACATTTTAGTACTGGCCCAGCTCCGAACACAGCTGATTTAACCAATACAGTAGTCCTGAGTCGAGGTGGGTGTGTGTGTGGCTTGAAAACCCAAACATATGCAGGGCTGAGGGGTCCTGTGTGACCAGGGCTGGGAACCACTGCTTTAAAAGTGTCATTTTAACAGCCACTGTTGACTTGTAGAGAATTAACTATTCACTCTAATCTAGTTTCAGACTATGAGCACATCTCTTACACATCAAGCTCAATCC
Organism: Semaprochilodus insignis; assembly: GCA_034552555.1. Lineage (NCBI taxonomy): Eukaryota > Metazoa > Chordata > Actinopteri > Characiformes > Prochilodontidae > Semaprochilodus > Semaprochilodus insignis. The sequence continues at coordinate 31,509,284 of CM067484.1, forward strand.
ACAGCCTAGTTCTTTATTCGCAGCCAATGAACAGCAGTAAACACCGGCAAAATCTTCACCCACCTAAAGATCTTATCTGTACCAGAGAGCACTTATCTGGAGCAGAGAGCACTTACGACGTCTTAATTGCAGACAAATGACAAACATTCTCTAAGAAAGTGCACAAACCACAATCCGACTGTGCGCTAACCTAATTATTTTAAAATAAACATGCGTTTCACGCACTTAAAGCACTTTAAGTCCATCATTAGCTAAAAGAAAACTGCAGTCATGTGCCTCGCTACTCTTGCGTTTGTTGTTTTGGCGTGAAAGAGCTTTTGAGCAGAGTTATATTTCCTTCTTCATTGCTATGACAGCAGCTCCTTCTGATTACCTTAGTCTCAACAGCAGACTGTGGGTCTAGAAAAGCAGTGTGATGTTAATTACCAAGTTTGGGGTTTATGAAAAGAGCAAAACATCAGTTCCACTGATTGATATTTCCTTGAAAGATCATTCTTAAATTCCTAAACGATTATAACAATTTCACTCAAAAACCTTTACAAACTCATGGAATAAGTCAAAAGAACAAAGAAATAAAAAACTCTTTTTAGAGCAATTCAGGAGAAATTCCACAAAAAGAAAATCTTTAAATAATGACTCAGAGGCATCACTAGGCCAATTTTATATTAAATATCATCAGCCCCCTAAACAAACATGCATTATTTGATTACATCATCAATACATAGCATTTAAATCGTACATTATATTTTCCATTTTCTTAAGTTATATACATGCATATCCATTTGTTCTCTAGTCTTCATTTTGTGCTTCTTTACTCGGTACTTAGTATTTATACTGTATTTGTTAATACTTGTGGTCCAGGAGGTGGTGCAGAGTATGAATTTCATTGTTTCATGGCGGTAGTAACTTCAGGCTCCTGCAGATGGCGCTGCACGAGGATGATGGGGTGATACAGTGCAGTGAATGTCTCGTTCCATGTGTGGAAAATGGCTCCAAAGCAGATGTTAATGATTGGCTAAAAGGAGTGACTGCATTTGGGCATGCCAAAGACCATAGTGTGGAGGATGTAGCTGAATCTGCAGGTGTATGGAAGTGTACGGTCATACGGGTCTACCAGCAGTGGCTAAAATCCCAGTCTACAGGGAATTCTCCTCGGAATTGTGCCAGGGAAGGCATCCACCAAATCTGGACCAACTGCGCAATTCTTTGATGTAAGCTGTTATTTGTGCTCGTGGAGGCATTACACGCTATTAGGTACGTTTCAGTCACAGGTGATTCTCTGTCCGGTGAGTTTATCTAGGTACAATATGAACGTGCAGAAAATGATGGTAAGTATAGTCAGCTAGCAGTTGTTACCTGCTTGTTAGCAACAAACGTTACGTAATGTAAAGTGAAAAAAGATAGATTTTGTGAAATTACAAATGAGAAATAGTGCTGTTCGTTTTCTCACACACTCTGGTGCCAGTCAGCGGAGACACCTCAGGATAACATGGTCCTTACCTTTTGATACAGTGAGGGCAGGGGACCACTGGGACCGCAGGATATCGAGACAGATGCTGCCGTTGCTGTTGATGTTGGGGTGGTAGATCTTAGTTGTGAATGCGACCTGTGAATTAATGCACACGAAGGAGTTCAAAAGGGTTAAAAATGCCAGCTGGGCTAGAGATTCAGAGCACTTGGATAAGATGCAGGACTTGCCTTCGGAGGTTTGAAGGGATAGTCTGTCGGGAAGTGGATTGTGAGGAAGAAGACTCCGCCCTGGTACGGACTGTCATTCTGAAAACGTGCCAAAGAGAGTTGTTAAGTTGCATCTCAGTAATGACCATCAGTTATAGTCAGTTCTAGCAGCAGATAACAGCAATTATATGAATTTTATTTTATATGAATTATGAGCTGACTATGAAATGGCCTGCTTGTTGTCGCCAGCTCACCGACATGACTTTACGCTATGTTTACAGCTGTATGGTCAAACTGCATAATAACATTTATGCATTTATAACATGTGTTCTTCCTTCTAACGCTACAGCATTTTCTGTGCCACTGGCTGCCACTCAACCCCATGGCATTAGAAATCCACCCCATGCTTAACAACTGACAAGGAGTTCTTTCATCAAAAGCTGCTCCTTTGTTCCCAAACATACCTTCGGCAACTGTAGCCAAAGAGTTCAAAGATGGAATTTGACCCGCATGCCTAAACTTTTGAATACATCTGTATACGAGTTACAGCAACAAAAGTAATGCAGCATGTTTATTATGATCCCCAAATATGTAAACAGCATGAAATGAGGAAAGAACAGGAAACTGAGGAAAGGGAAAACAAAACAAACATGTACCTACCGGCCCCATAATCGTTGCCTGCCAGTGAAACACTGGAAAACACAAAAGGTATCATTACACTTCATGAAATAACAGAGGTACTGCATTACAGCATCTCAGTGAAGTCAGTGGTGTGGAGGTATTGGCTGCTGTTGCATCATCTGAGTACATACTAAAGGGAGAAGCCTGGAAAGACTGGACTAAGTAGCACTTTGATGCAATAATTAGTATAGGAGAAGCATTCATTCAGTCCCTAATCTGTTCCTTTGTTCAGTGCTTACAGTCTTCTCCCACTGGTCCTGCTGAACACTGGGCAGGCGGGTCCCTCTGTAGGTCTGTCAACTCCTATGGAAGGAAAAAAAAAAGTGTCAGTAAGGAAGCAAACATCTCATGCTGGCTTGTGCTTCACATTCTCTATATAGCTTTTAACCATCAGAGTTCTACGTCTCTAAAATAAATCAAGGCAAGAAACGCAAATATCCAACTGTGCTAGTCTCCATTAGGGCCCGACTGATGTATTGGTTGACCGATAATATGGTTCGATTTTGACAACCTGCAGTTTTATTAATATTAAAATGCTTAGGAACAGTCTTAAACTGATTAAATAATTAGACCAGGATTAAACAGGCAACACTAGGCCCTGCCTCCTGATAAGCCCAAAGTCTTCTGATTGGTCACCTTGCTCACTCTGTTCTGATTGATCATCCGCCAGAGTGTCACCCTGCTACAAGTTCCACTACCCTGTGTGGCTGTGGCTGTTCTTACAATGACGTCGGTTCTACTGCATCGAATCAGGTTCGAGTCTGAACCTGAAAATCCAGTAGAACAGGTTGGTAGATCCATCTTCACAAGCTAGACTGGGCTATAAGGACTTTGTTACGAGATGACATCACCATGCAACGGAGGAAAGGGCTGGAATTCCAACAAGGCACTTCAGGCAGCTGAGGGGAAAGTGTTTTCTGTGGGAGAGAGGGTCTAACTCTGGCTCTTCTTCTGTACTTTGGGCTTTGTAGACCATTTACATACCCAAGTAGCTACAACACACTACAAGAAAAAGGGGGTTGGGGGAAGCAGGATAGGTCCCCTTTAAAGGACGTATAGCAGGACTAGGGTGAAAACATTTGACCAGGACATCACTCCAAACAAAACTAGAGATCAAAAAAATAAGATCTATAAACATGCAAAAGAAAGTGTTTGGNAACACACTACAAGAAAAAGGGGGTTGGGGGAAGCAGGATAGGTCCCCTTTAAAGGACGTATAGCAGGACTAGGGTGAAAACATTTGACCAGGACATCACTCCAAACAAAACTGGCAGACCTGTACCAAACTGACATACTGGCCAATGTGACCACATGGTCATCTTTACCCAACTCGTCATCTAAACAACAGGGCTACATTGTGTGGGGTTCCACTGGAATCGTTCTGATGAAAGAACACAAAAACGCAAACCAGAACCAGAGAAGCCCCTTTCAAACTGAGATTTTCTAAAGGAGCCTGCCTTTGGACCTTTTCAGTAGATTAAAACGACCCCAGATACATAATGTAAACAATGTAACATTGGCCAGAGAGCACAACAGTAAATGCTTTGGAGTGGCCTACTTAGACTCTGACCTAATTCCTTATAGAAATATGATGAATGCAGTTAAAGACAAACAGAACCATCGACAGGACGGGTTTTGTAGGGAAACTGACCAAATGACATGACAACCTGGAAACATACGATCACTTTCCAACAGATTCAAAGCTGTTATGATAACTTACATGGTGAATGTTTACAAATTCTATATATATTTCAGCTTTGCTTGTGTGCCAAACAAGCGGTCCCGGTAGGCAAGCTTGGGCGTTTATGTACAAAAGAACACTTTTTACAACTGGCAGTTGGCCCAGTCCCACAACACCGAGTTACGATGAAAGACGTCAAATGCTCGCCAACGCCCACTCTCTATTCTCTGGCTCTACATGGTGCGTTTCTAAACAGAGTGATGTTGGAGTGGGTGCTGGGAGCGCTGCCAAAAAAATACAACCATTACACCCATTTGATAGTATTTTACAAACAGTCCGCAGAAACATACACGGTGGTGTGAACAAGTCATCACACATACCAGAATGAGCAATGTTTACACTCCGAACACAAGCATATTACACTGCATAAACAATGTCAGAATTGTTTCCATGCAGCTTTTGGAATTCCGTTTTCCATCCTTCCTCTTTTCTGAATTCCTCTGCAGTTTACTAAGCTTTTCATGGACTGTTTGTGTTATAGAGTGTCTAATGAGACTGTGAAAAACTTTAAATCAACATGCTTTAATTAAAAAGAACACCATTTTCATATGCTCACCAACTCCCAACATTCGAGGCTGTCCATCAAAAGTCTGGCTTTTCAAAACCTCTCAACACATAAGGAATCGATTCATTCAGGGATTATAACGCTTGCCAGACTTGACAACCAGGCAACTCTACACAATGTTTTCCTTATCCTAAACAGTTGATTAGCCAAGACATACCTGGCATCCCAGGTTGTTTTTTTAGCTTTGCACAGAAGCTACAAGGCAACGTTACAGCTCAGTAATAGCTCTTTTCCACCAATCTAGTGCTGGTGCCAAAATCTCAAACCTTTCTGCGCATTTCGACCAGAATATCAGTGCTGTTCCAGGCCCGTGAACTCTCTGGTCTGGAACCGTGGAACCCCTGATGCAAGTAACAAAAGGGCGTAGCGCTGTCATCACCACATTGTTGTTGACGCTGCCATTTTCCGAAACAAATAAACAACAGGAGAATCGGTGAAAACAATAAAAGCAGAACTACCCTTCAGTGGTCAGCTAAGGAAAGAACACATTCCACCATGTTGTTTTTATGCGTTGTCCACCAACTTATGCTTCTAGACTTAGGACCGTCCACATCCATATAGGTAATCGCTCAGCTCTCAAACCAGTGGATAAGAGGGCCCTAGGTTCCTGGGAACCAGCACCAACTCTGGCATGAGCACTGGCACTTAGGCACTGTTAGTGGAAAAGAGGTATGAGAGACCACTCTTTATTGATTTAACTCCCAGTCCAAGTCTTACATTTATCATGAGATAAAGGATAGTCAGTTTCCAAAAGGGAGATCAAAAAGGAATAGAGAAAATGTGATCCTAATGGCCACCTGAAAGACCTGGTAGACCACCAAATCTGTACCCTTGAGATAAACAACACTTAAAGCTTTATGAGATAGTAGAACATCAAGCTCCACTCTCGCTTCAGATCTGTCCATCCTTCCACAGTGAGAAGATAACTCAACATTATGGAGGTCTGAAAGGATGTGTAGCTGTTCAAGAAGCTCCTCACTGAGAAATGGAGACATAGAAGCTGCTGTGCAATGGGCTGACCACTCCAGAGTCCACAACCTCAACAATACAGAGCTTTTGACTTTTGCAAACTCCATCTGATACCACCATTTTAGGCTACGCTATGCTTTCACATTTTGTTTTTTTCGTTTTTTTAGTCTCGCGGCTCCATTGTAAAACCACACAATCAGTTTCTGGACACCTGACTTTGGTGGACTAATCAGTTTCTGGACATCTGGTTTTGTGGATTTACCAGTTTCTGGACCTCTGGTTTTTGTGGACCAGTCAGTGTCTGGATACCTGGTTTTGGTGGACTAATCAGTGTCTGGATGGACACCTGGTTTTGGTGGACTAATCCGTGTCTGGACACCTGGTTTTGGTGGATCAATCAGTGTCTGGACCCCTGATTTTGGTGGACTAATCAGTGTCTGGACCCCTGGTTTTGGTGGATCAATCAGTGTCTGGACCCCTGGTTTTGGTGGATCAATCAGTGTCTGGACCCCTGGTTTTGGTGGACTAATCAGTGTCTGGACCCCTGATTTTGGTGGACTGCTTCTGTTGAGAATTGTGTAATGGTTTAAAGCCATGGCAGGCTAGTTTACTCTTGCATGCTGCCTGGTGTGGTATGCAAGTAGCCTGAGTCACGCCTCCAGAAAAGGCTCCTCTAAAGTTAGCTGCTGGAGTTCAGCTGTCAGCTACAAGCACTTCCAATAACTCCAGCACGCTGGTGTAGGTTTCTCACTCAGATACAATAAATAACTTCAGCAGGGCAACTTACTCACCCTCGGCCCGAATACAGCACGCAAAATACACCCTGAGTTACAGCCAAATCACCAGATAATTAAGCCAGGGTAAGTTATATGAATGACACACAAAGTAAAACTATGGGCATTTCTAAACCTTGCAAGTCAACTGAACTCTCTGTGAACAACAGAAATGGTCTAAAACATTGTTGAATAAAATGGCATTATAATGATGCACAGTGAAAGTTAATAACGCTTCTTCTATCTCCAATAAGGCTTTGGAAAGTGGACATAAATACAGGCCACAAGCAATCTATACCTATTCTAACACTGAAAAAGTCTCAAATGCCAAATAAAACATTTACTGTGAGATTGAGATTTTGTTTCCAGTCCCAAAAAAAAGAGGCAGATCATGTTTCTAGTAGTTTCTGCGAGAGCGACGGGCGGACATGTTGCTATTTACAGCGTCCGTGTCCTTGCCTCCTCCCGGCTCTAACATTTTAAATGACCCATACATGCAACAGGTCACAGCTTGCTCAGACCCTATATAGCAACTCACACAGATCATACTCATAATCATACTCAATATTCAAACTGATCCGGGAAGTTGGAATAAACATAAATTATATCATGTGCCAAACACTTTTCCACAAGCCACATTAATATTCAATGTGTTCCCAAAAACATTAACTGTGATAAAATGTGTGGTGTGTTCTCTGTAGAGGATGTGTTGAGGCATCAAGCAAATGAATATCGCCACACTTAGCCTCTTACTATAACTGTCCTATTACTGTACTATAATAAACCCAGACCACAACTTCAGTAGGCGACGTGGCTTGAAATTTAGACAGAGAAAGGCAGCTGGTCTATGACCTGTAGTCACTAGCCTAGAGAGATGACCTTAGAGTTGGCTGGTGTTCCACAAGCACTGATTTACATGATGCGTTATAAACCGCATACTGTACTGTATTACAAGATAACGCATCATGATAATGACATACAGGCTGTATTCGAAATGGTACACTACTATACTGCACACTGCCTACTACAGCAGTATGTACTGTATACTGTATACGCCCCCTGTGTGTGGTATACAGTACAGTAACACGTTCGGACCTACAGTGTAGTATACTAATACAGTCACATGACCAGTTACCTCACATTTACCTCAGAGCTGTTATTACTGTATCCACTGTTTAGAGCTAGCTGCTGCTAACGCTGCTCAGTTCACCTGAAATACGTTTAGCCTAGCTGTTAGCTCCCCTCGGCTATTTCACTCTAAAACTGGTCCTCTAAAGCGAGTTCATCTTTTATTAATCTTCAGACCTGAATATTTAACTTTCTGAGGCTCATTCTGATGAAAACATACCCCACTACAATCACCACACCCACATTTATACTCAGAGTTGGATGCGTTTTGCTCCCAAGTGTTGCCCGCTGCCATTTTCTCTGGCTGAAGCAGGCTGAGAGCTGGTGAGGCCGCAGTGCATGATGGGATGCAGTACACCATGAAGATAGCTCCATCCGGGGATCTTCAGTACACTACAGATTTATAGTGTAGTCGCATACTGCTACATACTGCTTTTAGGCAGATTTAGTACGTGAGCAGTATGTAGTATGCCATTTCAAAAACAGCCACAGCTGTGACCTATAGCTGCAATTTAGCAACAAGCTAGTTAAAATTAGCTCAACTTCACACAAACAAACCATGACGTGAGAAGTGTGAGGCGGCGGTGGTCATTATAATAGTCACTTGTCAACAGCTTCAGCCATCGCTGTGCTTACTCTTCCTTTCATTGACTACCTGTCGTTAAATGATCTAACCAGAAACAGCACCTTGACGGATATAACATGACAGATAAGTGATTAGCATATACCACAGTAACAGTGACTCGCTATCGCCTCTTAAGGGCCAGGGCTGGCTTGTTAGCATGCTAACTTAGCAACACAGAGGTTTCTAACACACCATAAATCCAGCTGATAAAGATCTGAACTTCAGCCTATTTATAATGTCAAGCTGCCTTATGGATCTGTGGAATAATGAGAAACAAATAAACAAATGTAACCGGCTAAATGACTCACCAGACAAAAAACAGACACCTGTGACTGAAACGCACCTAACAGTGTGTAATACCTCCACAAGCACCAATAACAGCTGTGACTGGATTTGGCATTTACTGGACAAGTTTCTGGATGTAAGCCACATCAGTGTTCAGACACTCTTGCATCAAAGAATTGTGCAGTTGGGCCAGATTTGGTGGATGCCTTCCCTGGCACAATTCAGAGGAGAATTCCCTGATTTTAGCCACTGCTGGTAGACCCGTATGACCGTACGCTTCCATACACCTGCAGATTCAGCTACTTCCTTCACACTATGGTCTTTGGCACGGCCAAATGCAGTCACTCCTTTTAGCCAATCATTAACATCTGCTTTGGAGCCATTTTCCACACATGGAACGAGACATTCCCTGCACTGTATCACCTCTTCTCAATCTATGGATCCCATCACTCACATCCCGCAGGTATTTACAGCACTATCATCCTCGTGCAGCACCGTCTGCAGGAGCCTGAATTTACTACCACCTTAAACACACAAGGTGATTTATTTTTCCGGCCAGTGGGTTTATATTCACTGCACTGACTGCTATGAAGTAAGTGACCCCTCTTCTTCGGCAGGATCTCCCACCCTGTGTCAATGCTGGCTGTTTCTGTCTTGCGAATAAGACTTACTGCCTGCATTACATGTATATATTCTGCAGGAAATCTGCCTAGCCAATTACAGAACAGCTGTCTCTGTTGCACTGCGAGTTCTTCAAAAAGCTTAAAATTGCTCTATATTCTTCTATGTCCTGCTTACAGCTATTACCTAACTTACCAACCACTCACTGTCTCACCTCAGCACGGTCATCAGTTAACCACCGGTGCAGGCTGTCACACAGATTTTTAAGAAAGTGTGTCAAAATATATTCCCCTTATTTATGATTCCTTATTAAAACGTGACCCCTGTTCCTTTCTGTAAGCTCATGTACACTTTCTATAAGCTCATGTACACTTTCTATATACCTATATACATGTTCCGATTGCTCAACTTGAAGAATCTCAGTCAGCTGACGGCTCTCCTACTCATGACTCGACATGTCTTTCAGGGAGCAGTCCTAAAACAAACAGGTAGGAGGAGACTGTAGCTGTTGTGCTTCATCCTTGGGATAACTGGACCAAAGCATGTCACAGACATTTCACGAAGACCCCAGACAATTGTGTGAACGCGTGGAAAAGGCGTATATCATCTTTAAAGCCTGAAACACACAGACGTGCTTACTGCATTTGTTATACAGTCCCTCTAACATCTTTCTGAATGTGGCAGTACAGACGACTCGAGTGCTTGCTGTGTTCAAGGATAGTGATGCCTCACAGCATCTGAATATTCAACCCATATAGACCCATTTACATTGCAGGCCACAACAATAGTGATCCTGCTGTACAAGTTATGATTAATCACATGTTAATAATTGGTTATAATCACTGTTTACTAGCCATTTCTGACACCTGTCATACTGCGCACTGGCTCTGAAGAGCAGCTGCATTCCAGTAAAGTCAAGTTTCCACTTTATGGACAGCTGGCAAAACTTTTCGGGACTGTTCTGATGAACGTTAGTCTGGAGCTACTGTGTCTGCAGGTTTGCATTCCAAAGTAGCTGTAGCACACCTGATTCTGGTCTCAGTCCTCAAACCACTGATCATGTGAGGTCCTGATCTGTTGGAATAACAACCTGCAGCCGCTTTGTGAATAAGGCTGCTCGAGTGGTTTACTCTACTTACCATTTAAATGGTTTTGAATACATGCAGTTTTCTCGGCTTTCTACTGAAATCTGCAGTTGCTGTCATTTTCTCATAAACTAGTATTCCCATGTGAAGGAAAGACAATTAGAATGACTGAAAACTGCATTTGGTTCCATCAGTATCATATACAGGCATGAATGCGTTAAACTGACAGCATAAAGTACAGGTGAACATAATCCTCAATCAGAGTCACACTGAGGTCTGAATTACAGCATTATTCAATGAGTATGTCAAATACGTGAACCTAATGGATATGTCTGCATCCATGAAACGCCCTCTGATTAGGACATCATCGGCTTACCTGAAGAGATTTAAAGAGGAATTCCACAGTTTCTCCAAATGTCTGCATAACTAAACAGCTAGGATGCAAACAACATCATTCAAAATCATATATAGATATATATATACACACTGCACAAAGCAGGACTACATGCATGCAGACCGTTACGTCGACGTCACCAAAGACTGTCGTGCCAGACTGTCATGGAGTGACTCTGAATGGCAGCGGGTCATCTTCAGTGACGAGTCACACTTTTGTTTTGGTGGAGACAACCAACGAATCCGTGTGTGGAGGCACCGTGGTCAGCACCAAGATTAACGATTTGTTGTCACACGTCACAAGTCCAGAAGGCCTGGTGTCACTCCACCTCCACCCCTACCGCAACATCAGCAGGAGCCGCGTGAGAATATTCAAGCTGCATGGGATGGATTATCACAGGACACCATTAGGACCTTTACAACTCCATGCTGAGAAGTCTGGCATTAGCACGTCTGGCGTTAGCAAACATGGCAGCCCAAAGCCACACTGAGAGACACTACTTCTGTATGTGTAGCTCAATCATTTTTGCCCATTTCAGTCTAAATTTATCATCATTTATTGTTCCCATTGAGTGTATAGGAACTATTCCACTGGCTAACTGTCCTCAAGTGATCTAACCAGGATGAGGACGTTCCACAAGATTAACAAGAGGTTAGAATATGCCGTCAGAGCAGCAGCAGCGGCGCTACTTATTCATCTTCTCGATGCTAGTGACTCGCTATCGCCTCTTAATGTACAAAGTGGTACTTTAAGACATGATGGGCCAGGGCTAGCTGGTTAGCATGCTAACTTCAGTAGATATCTCTGCAACACGACACAAGGAAGTCTCTGATGTACCACCAAAACGGTTACTTCTTTACATTCTGTTGATCACTGCATTCTGTTGATCACAAAAATCTTACATATCGCTCCTTTAATTGGTATTTTTGGACAGTAATACAAAGGCTATATTAGTGTCGCAGATACCATGACTACTGTGACCCCTGGGTTCCCATCACCACCACTGTAAAGAAACCACGAGATGCACCATTTCACACCAAACCACTACAGTTGACTCGGTGTTGAAATCATGTTGAAATTTTGAACTGATCAGTGGACTTCCCCTTTGGAAGTGGACGCAATTCTGCACTGAAAGGTGGTAGCTGTGAGGCATCGTGGTAAATCTGTTAAAAATACCCTCCACTGTCCCAGTGCCCTATTTGCCAAGCCATATATGGCCACACTGACATTCAGTGTTTGGCAGCCTTAGAGCAGCTGCTGCTGCTGCTGTTGCTGCATTCCAGGTTCACCACGACCGAGAAGAAGAAGAAGAAGAAGAAGAAGAAGAAGAAGAAGAAGAAGAAGAAGAAGAAGAAGAAGAGCAGCAAACAGGCTCAGCAGCAGCTTCGTAGAAGTTGAAGTGCATGGTCCACACAAACCACAACACCTACCTGAAAGCACAGACAGAGGAAAAGCAGCTGCCCAACTCCACCAAACCCCCCCTCCCATGTTTGTTTTCTGCGTGCTTGAGGCTCAAGTTGGCTTCGTTTCCGAATTTCCCGTTCCACCTTAAACGGTGCAGCAGTTACATTCTGGCGCCTCAGGCGCCAGAATGTAACTGCTGCACCATTTAAGGTGGAACGGACAATTAAAATAAGCCTGACAAATAAGAAGACAAGCCTCATATATGAGTCAGCCAAGATTATAACTCGACCCAAAAGGCAAAAACACACATTTCAGAGCAAAATAAAGACTTATACCGCGAATTAGACCATAAATACAGAAAATAAACAAACCACGGCGATGGAAGGCTAGCATTTCAGCCACCACCGTCCGTCTTTGTCCTCAGACGAGGATCTTTTTCAAAACAGACTCGGACAAAAACAGCATAAAAAGGGGGAGAAAGGACATAAAGACTACAGAAGTCGGTGAAAAAGGAAAAGCGAGGTTTGACAGTCGTCGTACAGACGATAAACCAGCCTCCTTCGCTCACCTTTTGGATCCTTTTCAACGCCATTTGCTCGCGCTGTGTTGCAGCAGCCTGTATCACTGTATTCACTCTACACGGCCTAATGCAGTTTGAATGGGAGAAAGCTGCTGCTGCCGTTGCCGCCGCTGCTGCCGTTTATCCTTGTTTTGACTTCCAGCTCTCAAACCGACACCGGCGCAAAACCCAGGCCTGAAACATTCACACTCTCGTTTGAGCGACAGGGCTGTGATTTCGCTAATTCTGGCCCCGCTCTGCCCTCACTGACAGCTTTTTTGGTGGGGTACACAAGAGCAATGAGCTACTCTCGCGATACTACGCGACCAACAAGGCCTCCGAGATCTTGCGGATGGGATTTGAGCGGGGTCGCTGGGAAATGTAGTTGTTTTTTATTTATTTACGGGAAGTAAATTACTCAGAGATTAACACGGCAGGTTCGCAAGCGTGCCAATTTGGTGTGGTTCCACATCCATATCCGCTGCAAACAACATAAGGATTAATTACGCAGCCAGAACTAAGTATATACACTACGCTATCTGTAACATGTAGCACATGTTTATGTTTAGTATGTAGTTGTAAGGTAAGGTAGGACGATTGGTTTTGGTTTTACTCTAATCCATGATTTAAATACATATAAAAAAGAGTATTAAAAACGAGTAAATCAAAACTGCGAAGATTTTAGTGAAGAAAATGCAAAAAAAAAAAAAGTTAAAGGAGCAATATGCAAGATAGATAATGTAGTTAGCATGCTAACCAGCTAGCCCCAGCACATGTTGTCTTGTAATACCACTTTGTTCCTCAAGAGGTGATAGTTAGTCACTGTCAACTCCCATTAGGAAACCACATTCGGCAGCAAACATAAGTAGTGATATAAATTAAGGAGTTAACAATGGAGCTGCTTTCCACCACTAGAGGTGCTCTTGAAAAGTAAAGAGATGAAGTTTGATGCTGAAATCAGTGTTTCTTCTAGATTGGTAAGGAGTAAAGAGGGAGAAGGAGGGACTGTGCATTTTCTGGTGATATGTAGCCCCATATTGTGTGAAGTATGAATTTGACAGCTTGTGTCATCTTACAAATTGCTCCTTTCAACTTGTCAAGATGTTGGTCGTTGGTTAATATGGTATCCCACACAGTTAACAGGGTGTTCCATCATCTAGATATAAGCTGGGGACCATATACCTCTTCACCCCATTCATTCCTAAATGGGGAAAAGGACCACTAGTTAAATGACGTTTAAAGCCAAATGCATGAAAACCGTACGTCAGATTAAAAAGCTGTATACAAGCACTCTCTTCCCGATCAGACAGGAATTCCAGAGTTGCATTGACATTTATGACATTTAGCAGATTCCCTTATATGGACTGATCTCCAAAAGTGCTTTGTGTTCATTCAGATCATATGTATCATAGCTAGTTAAATACAGCATAAACGCAATACCAAGTAATACCTATCCAGTGCTCTTACCTAGAGAAGAGATACTGAGTTTGGCACAGTTTTAAGTACAATACAATGCAGTTCAATAAGTACTTAGATTAGCATGTGTGCCAGAGAGAGCCAGCTGTTCGGACAGACAGTTGAAACAGTGTTGATATCTGAAAAGTTATAGCATGAGTGATCAGACCAAATCCAGCAAATAAATAAATAAATAAATAAATAAATAAAAATAAGAAATACAAGAAGCACATGATCTGGATAACAGTAGTGATGTGCATCGCAAAGAATTCCCTAATTAAACAAAGAAATAATAAGATAATTTGCTAATAAACAATTAAAAAGTTGCTAATAATTAGCTAATAAAGAGGAAAACAATTTGGGAAAACAAGCCTGATAAATAAGAAGACAAGACTTACACAGCGAATTTGACATAAATACAGAAAATAAAGCTAGCATTTCAGCCACCACCGTCCGTCTTTGTCCTCAGACGAGGCTCTTTTTCAAAACAGATTTGGACAAAAACACCATAAAAAGGAGCATAAAGGACATAAAGAGTAAAGAAGTCGGTGAAAGTGGCAAACCAAGGTATTAAAAAGTTGCTAATAATTAGCTAATAAAGAGGAAAAGCACCGAAAAGTTACAACCGAAAAAACTATGCTAAACAAGACACCACATGGGGTATATGGGGTATTTACTGGGCAGGGTTACACACAGGACACAGGTGAAGGATGTGAAAAGGGTTAAGGAGGAGCAGGAAACCAAAACAAACAAAGGTACATGGCAGAGACAGGAGGGCGAGAGAGGGTATTGAGAGAGACAGGGTCTGAAACTTTGAGGGTGTAAGGGTCCAGGGCAGGAACAGTAATGGGAACATAAACAGAGGACTGGACAGGAACACACATGGGGACCAGAACGGGGCTAAGAAAGGAATATGGGAGCTGGCTCAGCAGCAAAGGCAGGATGAGCAGGAGGCTGGACGATCGGCACAAGCACAGGATGGGGAGCCAGCATGGTGTTGGGAGCTGGCACAGGAAAACCAACTCTGAGCACACGAACAGGAGCGATCTGGAAAGCAGGAACCAGAACTACCCAGTAAGCAGGAACTGGAATGATCCGGGGTCAGTAACAGGAGAGAGCTCCAATTGTGGTTGCTGCCCCAGGAGAGGCACCTAGAGGTAAAGTCTGCACTGCACTGTAAAACCTTCACAGGTGTCGTCTTCACTACTGTACTCATAAAGGGTCGCCATCAGGGAGGGAAGGAGAGGAGATCCCCCTGCCTGGAGAGTGGAGAGTAGATCCTGAAGATATGTAATGTCCCCTTTGCTGACTCCTCATTAGGTAAAGCTCGTAGGCAAGAAGGGTCTGGGTTCGATTCCCCGGCAGGCGACCAGGTTCCTTTCTGTGTGGAGTTTGCATATTCTCCCCATGTCTGTGTGGGTTTCCTCCGGGTGCTCTGGTTTCCTCCCCCAGTCCAAAGACATGCAGTCAGTCAGGCGAGTTGGAGATCTTTCCCCTAGGTGTGAGTGTGTGTTCACCCTGTCCAGGGTGTTTCCTGCTTTCCGCCCAATGAAACTACCAGGCCAGCGAAGCTACAACTGAACAAACAATGCCAAGCAAGATACTGAGGAACACAAGCAAGAAACAGCTGGGAGTCATTACTGGGCGGGGGCTACATACAGGACACAGGTGAGGGGTGTGTTACAAGGGCAGAGTTAAGGAGGAGCAGGAAACCAAAACAAACAAAGGCACGTGGCGGAGATGTGAAGGAGGGAAAACAGGAAGAGGAAGACAGACACAAGACTGGATGCTTCTCATGCTCCCAACTTTGTGGGAACAGTCTGGGGATGGCCCCTTCCTGTTCCAACATGACTGCACACCAGTGCACAAAGCAAGGTCCATAAAGACATGGATGAGCGAGTTTGGTGTGGAAGAACTGGACTGGCCTGCACAGAATCCTGACCTCAACCCGATAGAACACCTTTGGGATGAATTAGAGTGGAGACTGCGAGCCAGGCCTTCTCGTCCAACACCAGTGTCTGACCTCACAAATGCAATTCTGCAAGAATGGTCTTAAATTCACATAAACACATTCCTAAACCTTGTGAAAAGCCTTCCCAGAAAAGCTGAAGCTGTTACAGCTGCAAATGGTGGGCCGACATCATATTAAACCCAGTGGATTAAGAATGGGCTGTCACTCAAGTTCATACGCGTTCATATGTCCATATGTATCAGCACTGGGCCTTGCTTGGGCAGCGTCTGAGCTCAGGGGGAGTTTTGACTCTAACCTATTTGTACAAGCTAGGATACATACTCTGACTGAACACGAAATGCTGTAAATGTAAATGTTTCTGATAGCATTTTAACTGTGACAGTGTTGGTGGATATACAGCAGTCACTGAGCACTTCATCAGGAACACCTCCTTTGTCCATCAGCTCTATTCACCATAGAGGAGCACTTTGTAGTTCTACAGTTACAGACTGTAGTCCATCTGTTTCTCTGTATACTTTATTACCCTGTTCTTCAATGGTCAGGACCCCCACAGGACCACCACAGAGCAGGTATTATGTGGGTGGTGGATCATTCTCAGCATTACAGTGACACTGGCGTGGTGGTGGTGTGTTAGTGTGTGTTGCGCTGGTGCGAGTGGATCACTATAAATGACTTTTGGTTGTGTCTGTTGAATTATACAGAACTAGAGAAAAATCACTGGGGTTAGCGCAGAGAAAACCAAACATCAGCATATACTGAACCTGCAAGTGAGAGAATATTTTTGACTGCCAGTGTTATTATTATTATTATTATTATTATTATTATTAATGTTGTTGTTGTTTATTAGCGCGTGCTGAGAGGAGCAGAGTGTAGACGAGTGTGAGTTAACCTCTGGTCCGCTAGATGTCGCTGTCGGCCGAAGGATCACTCAGCCCAGCCGCAGCGCTCAGCGCTCTGAACACGCGAAGCGCTCACTGTACAGAAAGAGCCCTGTATATCGATCTCTCTGCCTTCAGTGGTCTCTGATACCTGGAACTCAAACTCGCTTATATACAAAAATCATTCTGTCTTATGTATTTATTTATTTATTTATTATTCATTTATTTATTTATTTATTTAATATAATTTAGGAATAATAAATTATAATCGCACTCTGTATTATAGGGTACAAAAGATACATTGTGCTGGCGTTCCTTCAAGTCGTGTTCATTATTATTATTATTATTATTAATAGTAGTAGTAGTAGTACTAATGGTAGTGAGACATATGTGTGTGCGTGCGTGCGTGCGTGTTTGTTTGTTTTTTAATTACATGGGATTTATGAATAATAAATAATAAACTCACTCTATACTGTAGGTTATTAGTATATACAGTAACAAGGGTACAAAAGATACATGGATTGTCCAGCAAAAGAAACATGTTCATTACTGTTATTATTAGTTAGAATAAAAGTGAAGACATCAAACTATAAAATAGCCCTCATGGAATTATACAGTCCACCTTAAAAACCCTCCAGAATGGAACTTTACAGGAGGATAAACCAGCTTTCTTAACCTGCAGTGGAGGCTGATAGAACAAGGTTTATTTCTAAGCAGTTTTGGAGCAATTCTATTGGTCTGTCCATCATGAATATTCACTAAACTGAAAGAGGAACTAGAGCTTTTACACTGTGCTAAATAAATATTAGAGTTGGAGATATGGAGAAATATAATACTGTGATACATCAACAGTATATGTGGTATATCAGGATATGTACCATTTCATCTCATCAGTTGGAGCTGGTAAGTGTAAGTTGATGGAGTCTTTAAGATCACCAACAACACCCACGTTAAAGTCAGCAAATAAGAAGAAACTGTGCACAAAATTGTGCACAAAAATAGTAAAACTTGCATGTTCAATTTTTATAATTTAAGGTGCTACTGTAATTCCAATAATAATGCTAAAGACAGACAGATAGATAGACAGATACACAGACAGCCAGACAGTATTAATAGTTTTATATAATAGTTATTATTATTATTATTATTATTATTATTATTATTATTGTAATCATAGGCCTGTGTTTAAAATAGCCTGATGTGTCATCTAGTGCCATAAGATTTAATACAAGTAAACAATAAACTATCAAAATAATAATAATAACCAACAACAGCAATAATAATAACAAATAATAATAATAATAATATCTAACGTCTCTCTAATGAAAGATATATCTTAGCCGGGAGGTGAATGTTTATGTAATTACTCAGTAACCGAGAGCTGAACACAGACAATAAGAAGGCGTCTTATTCAGAGCTGCTGAAGCTGATGCTGGCTGATAAGGCCTGTAGATGAAGAGATAGTACGACACTGAGCTCCTGTTCAGTCCGCTGCACTAACTTACTGCAGAGCAACAAGTCCTTACACAGCACTCAGACTGCAGCAGAGCCTTCACTCCTCTTCTCCCCCCACCCGGACCTCTTTAATTCTCCCTCTTATCACATACATGAATATCAAGTGGCTCAGGCTGATCCTCTGTTTTTGTAATGCAATACACAGCTGCAGTACACGCCTCTTTGTGTCTGGATTTACCTACAAATACCTGAGGTGCCCGGTGTGACTCTCCCTCTCCTGCTTTGCCCTAAAGCAGGACTCATGATGGATCTGAATGAACTCCAGGTGCTGCTGCTATCGCTGGCGTGTCCCTCTCAGGTAAACAGAGCAGAGGATCATTGTTTTCTGGCTTAAAGAGAGCAAGACGTATGAGTTCAGGCCCTAAGGTGCATTAGTAATACACCTGCTATCTTAAAGCTGCAGGGACGGCATGCGTCATTACTGTTATTAAATAAATAAGGTTCTAGACTTGAATGCACTGTTCTAGGTAAAAAAAAAAAACCTTTAACTGGTATATAAACTTATTAACAATGTCTTTAATACCCATAAATCCAGCCTGTTGATCCACCTATCCACTTACCATTGGCATTTCTCAATGACGTTGTTGCATGGGCCAAATAAGTCTAGCACACCCCAGTATGGCTGACCCCCGGCTTATCCTCCAACCATCCTCATGCACTGGTCTTTTATGGTTTGGTGAAAAATCCAATTTACACGATTCACCACTCATCCCGGATCAGCCAGGGCATGTTTGGTGCAGGTTTTGCTTTTCTACTTCAGTACTGGGCCTACAAAGCTAAAGTGTGCTAACAAACACTACAAGTCAATAGTCACCCAAATCCCTTCTGTAGATGCACTCTCAAAACTCCTCTTATCCCGCTCAGACTGCATCCAGATCTTCGTTAAGGCTCCACAGACTTCACAATGTGGTTTAGATCAGGGGTTCCCACCCTTTTCAAGCCCAAAGCCCACCTGATCATAACCACAAACCATAGTGGCCCACCAAACATGTCCTGGCTGATTGTCTACATTCGATTTTTTTGGTGAGACATTTCTTCAGACTGTCCACTGGGGCTGGACCTGAATATTCAGCTATTCAGACGTTCGTTCTTTGGGTTTTTTAATTAAAGCATTTCTTCTCTTTTAATAAAACTCTGTTAATAAAAATGTATGCCCCTCGTACCTCGAGTTAGACCACTTCTGTGAAGCACTGGTTAACCTGTGTGTGTACTGTGGTATTACTCCCTAGCCCCCCGCGCTCTGCGAGTAGGGCAGCTAGCCTGGAGCCATCGGATTTTACAGCACATGAAGCTGCGGATGAGCCTTCAACACTGGTGTAGGACGCAAGCTTTCTGAACGACTTTCTCTGCACCCCCACTGAACTCCTCGGGGCGAAGCTTTGAATAATCGCTGTTGACTGCTGCCGAAGCTCCAGCCCAAAAAATGGGATCCAGGACAGCCCTGCCGTCCCTACTGTCATGGCCCCTAAATGGAGCTCTCGTCACCCATCTCTTCAATGCCAAACTACTGAAGGAAATCAACAATAAGGGGTTTAATAGAGAAGGGAATTGTTTTCTGAATGCGTTTGCTCAGAAACTCACAGTGCAATTACTGTTCAACAATATACATTCAATATTCAGTCCATTCAACAATAAAGGCAGCCTGGAGCTTCTTTTATACAGTGATAGGAAACACAGCAGCACACAGGAAGCTTTAAATCCACTGTATTCTACATGTTTCTTGTGCACATTTCACATCTCACTCTTACATATCTCACCCTTGCACATCTCACTCTGACACACCTCACCCTTACACATCTCACCCTCACAAATCTCTCTTTCACAACTCAACTTTACATATCTCACACTTACACCGCTCACTCCTACACATCTCACAGTTATACATCTCATTTACATAAACAGTTCATTAAAGACACATTACCAGGTTCTTCAGGGCATCTGAACGGGTCAAAGTACCCTTCCTGTCACCCTTTGTAAGTGTGTAACAGTCAGTGGAACAGAGTTAAAGGCCCTTTTTTCAAACAAGCAATTTAATGTTCTATGCAGCGAGCAGCAAATCAGCTGACATGATCTCCTCAGCCATTACCACATTTCAGTTTAATCTGATTTTACAAAGGCTGGTCTCAGGGATCAGCACATTTGTGAATAAGGTTTTTAAAATCAAGTGCTGCTGACTTGAATGTGTGTGTGAGTGTGTGTGCGTGTTTGTTTTCATACATTTTCAGGACCAAAATGCTGAATATATATACACATGTTTTAAAAGGATGGTTCTTCAAGCAAAGAAAAGGGTTCTGTATAGAACCATGAACTCTTGCATGATTAAAGGGTTCTTTCTATCATGAATGGCGTTCTTTGGATGTTCGTTGTTTTATACAGTTTTATTGTTCATATGTATGTATAGATATGTATACATATATATAATGAAAAACATCTCAGTTTGGCCATTTTTTACTTTTATGCATCATGTGATCACATGAGCTGCTGTTTACACTGTGTGTAAATGTCATGATGAATGGACCAACAGAAATGGCCCAAACTTGCATGGGAAGACGTCTGGTTCCATTGACTTACATTATAATTGAATAAGGTTTTTGGCCACTCCTGTAAAGTTGCCATTTTGGAGAAACATGTTTTAGTTTTCTTTGGACAGTGACGATATATATAGACAGATAGATAGATAGAAAGAGAGAGAGAGAGTAGAAATAAATATTCAGTATGTATGTGTGTGTGTGTATGTGTCTATATATATATATATATATATATGTATATATACATACACACACATACATCACCCTTTACGTTTAAAGTAAGTCAATGTAACCCGTCTTTTTGGAACCATGTCTTTTGGTCAGTACATTGTGAAATTTACTCACAGGTAAAGAGCAAAAGGTACTTAGACCAAAACCTGAAAAACAAAAAGCAACAACAATGAAGACACACAAATGGAGACATACAGATCCTGAGTCCATGTCCTGACACTGCATAAAAAACAAGCATGTGTGTGTGTGCATGCCAGCCATTAGCCTGCGAGGTCGGTTGATGCTCCCGTCTCTTCATTTCATTATCTATTTATCGGTGTGGAGTGGTCTGGGCCAATAAAGCGGGAGGATTGTGCTGGCCAGCGTTTTTCCCATTGTGCCTCACTCTATTCATGTGCGAGTCAGCTGGCTGCTCGGGTTTCTGCGGGCCCTTGTCCGCCGCGCTCCTCACGAGCTTCCCCCCTTTTTCTACGTCTTAAACAAGGGGAGGAAGAGAGAGAGACAGAGAGAGAGAGAGGGAGAGAGAGGCCATTCTGCTTGCGGGCGCTCATGAATGGCCGCCACTGTTCGCTGCTCTTAAATGGCTCACTTCAGTGTCAGGTTGGTGGAGCTTTCTCATCAGCGTGACACTGAGAAAAGGAGCATTTTCCCTTTGGAAGACCTAGAGATTCCTGCGGATAATATGCTATTGTTGGTGGTGGGGGGTGGCGGGTGAACATCTCTGCTATTTCAATAGACCCCACTGTCCTGCAGAGGAGGGGAAACACAAGGCCTAGAGAAGCCTGGGACTCGCCTGGGGACAGCGCCCACTTAAGTGGCTCGATTGCAGGCGTTTAGTGCAGCCGGGATACTTAAAATGATAGATTGCGGAAAATCTGAGGTTTGCTTCTTCTGGAGCTACGAGGCTGAACAAGTAATGGAAACTCAGAGTCACTAATTAGCAAGTTCGTGATCAGCAGCTAGGTCTGATCTTGAATAAACTTGCTTTAGTGGTTTCGGATGTCTGTATGACGCGCTGTTAGCACATAACAAAAGCACTTTGCTTGGCTACAAGGAGTCGTAGCTTGGACTTTGCCTGTACTTTAGTCCACTTTTATTGATAACAGGATATAATGCAGTGTCAGAAACCACGTTAGCAAGCCTATTTGAGATTACTTAACAACTTCATGTGGTTAAATATCTATAAGGTCCCTTTTTAGATACATTGTCCTCGTACCTCTAATGCAAAACTAAAGTAGCGAACTTCAGAGACCAAACACATCTCGTCTGCTTGACTACGGCATCATTTCAATTGGTTCTAACATGCCTTCGCTCACTTCGACTCACCACACAGGTTTGTGTCACAAATGTCCACTTGCAGTAAAAGTGGAGGAAGTGGGGAGCGCACTGTTCCAAGGGAACACACTTGCCCTCAGCGGATCAGCCCTAATCAGCTAACCATGAGCTAATCAGCTAGCCATGCAAACTTTTCAATACCTTGCAATACTTCTGTTCTTTGGGAGGTTTGAGCAAACGATAAATACAGTTTGAGAGTAACTGCTTTGTCTGGCTAAACATGATGTAGAAATGGAGGCCAGGAAGACTGTTACATCATTCATTCATTCATTCATTCCTCCCGACCAATCGCCAGCCTACAGCTGACTTTAAAATAGCTCTCGTAAATCTTCTGCGGCTTTCAGACTGATGTTTCCTTCCTTTCCACCACCACCACTTTGGTTCCTGCCCGGTTATGCGAGGGTCCTGATCCAGTAGGATCTGTGAGGGTCTTGATGCTCCAAAAACCCGGACCAAGGACGAGGCCTACGCCAAAGACTCATTTCAAAATAACTGTTAACATGTAAAATCATATAGACAATAAAAAAGAACTGTCATCCTTCACTCCTGAGAACCTTTTGTTTTTGTTCTTGTTAGCTGTGTAACCTTTAGCCGTTTAAATTTGCTTTTAATGTAAGTCAATGTAACCTGACTACTTTTCCGGTTTTGGGCCAATTTTGGGCCAATTCTTTTGGTCTGTTTATCATGAAATTTACATTTAAAGTAAAACGCAACAGATACTTTCAGTTAGGAACCTTTGTTTTTGTTCTTGTTAGCTGTGTAGCTTTTAGCATGCTAACTAGCCAAGTAACAGTAATGAAGGTCTATGAGCAGTAATGTTTAATACATAGAGTAGTTTATAACCCAAAGCTCAGCAAATTGAATGTTATTGGTTTATAACATGAAGTACTTCATTGCTATGGCTTATAAACAGTTTTGGCCACCATTATTTTGGGGTTTGAAAAGGGAACTGCATCAGATTGCAATGGTTTCTGGGTACGTTCTGCTGCTGTTCACTCGTACCCGTCCAAAGCTCATGTGAAACCCTTTATTCAGGCTTATACAGTAATGGATCAGACTTTGAGACCGTGCTGGGGATTCCCCCCGCAAAGGAATCAACAAGGCTGAGTGGATGAGGGCTTGTTAAATCTGGTTTTACATTTATTACAAACGTATCAGAAGCGACACCTAAACACAATAACATACATTCACTAGAAACTTCATTAGATGAGAGTCAACCACCCACAAACACCCAGCTAAGAGCAGCTCTGTGGTCAGACACTAACCCTTGGTCTGGATGATGCCAGGCCTACAGTCTCAGCAGTGTGAGGTGCAGGAGAGTTGTTTCTAATAAAGTGGCCATGAGTTTATATGAATGCTACTTAACACACTGACTGCAGCTCTACCCGTAACATCAGGCAGATGACTCTTTATGTAACAAAAAATGTGATTAGCAGTGAGTTGCGTGATAGCAGGGAAATGCCTTGGAAAAAAGGCCTACGGGATCAAAAAGAAGGTATTGATAAATAACACACCATGATGATCTACTTGCAGTCAGGTGATCTATCTCATGATCTGAAATGTGAGACTTTTTGGATAATAATTTCATTTTAATTTCATGCTTGATGTCAGACAGATATGTGGGTCCAAACGGCAGTTAAAAAAATCTTATTAAAAAGTAAATTACATGAATTTTATTTGCATTTTATATCTTAAATATACAGTAGTTGGTGTTATCAGAGCTTCTACTTCCTATTTCAGTAAACTGTTCTGGTCTGGTTGCAACATTTGACTTGCTGATTGTGCACCCTTTGTGCACCCTCGTGTCCTTTCTTTTTGGTTGTGCCACCTGGCATTTAAGAAAGTAAGAACTTGAGGATCTTAAGAGTTGCCCAATATATGTTTTTTAGTTTTTAGTTTTTTAGTTTTTAAAATCATAATAAAACATACCAAACTATTTTATTTAGAGTTTTACAATTTTATGCGCTGCGTTTTATAATTTTACATAATTTTATAATTTTATAGAAATCTATAAGTGGCTATGCCACTTTAGTAGATTACTTGATAAGCCTATAGGGTTGGACGGTTGCACCATCTGACATTTTTAGACTTTTGGGGGCAAAACAAACTAAAATGAATTTTATATGAATGCACTTAAAATTCTTTCACATAAAAGAGGCAAATATGAATACTTTGATATTATGATATATGCACGTATTGCATTTTTTCAATATATAAATTGTGGACTTTGACATATCATGTTAAGGATCCATGTAACTGACTGAGAATTAGATTTAAAATTAAAAAAAAAAAAATGTACAGCTTCTGAAAATGAACTGAAAATCATTACGGTACTATATTAGCATTTTCATGCAACACAATTGCATTTACATGAAAATTGATTCTAAGATTTTGCATGGAAGGTGGTGCTGGAGTAGTGTAGTAAATGTAGTAATGTGAAAAGTGATTATTCAAGCTGTATTTTGGGCTGCATATGAATATATTGTCCCGGGCAACCTCTAAATATTGTGACTTCACAGAAGAAGGAAATCAGCTTCTTAATTTTGAATGGAAGTTAATGGAACCAGATTCTCTCCAAGTCACTTTAGGGTATGTCTATTGATCCAATTAATACATCAACGGTGGCATGCAAAAGCTTAACACATCTGGCCAAATTGTGTTTGCTGAAATGTCAAATGTTGAAATGTCCTTTAGAGAATCAGATTTTAGTGCACAGTTTCTTTATTTGATGAGTTTAACACATTGGTGGGGGAGCAAAGTAAAACAACGTGCCATAACTTTTGCACGGGCTGCATTTTACATCGTTTATAGCCTAATATTTCTGTTATTTATTTATCCAGTTGTTCATTAAAATGTGCACAAGAAATCAAACAAAGCATAAGTTGATCAGGGTGCCCAAATTTTTGCAGACCGCTGTGCATCTGAGCACATAATCTGCACCGTGTGAAGCTTACGTTTGGTAAGTGGTCACACTATCTCGAAACTCAGAGCCTGTTGCGCAACAGATTTAGCCTGGTTTAAAGAAGGGGAATTTTGCAGTTCTGCTGCTCAGCGACTTCAGCAGCGCCTCAGGCCCCTCAAACAGGCTGGATCCATGTGTGTGTGTGTGAATGTGTGTTGGGGGTTGAGGGCAGTAAAATTAGAGAGGCTCTCTCACACACTTTTCCCCCTCGGTGTTGGATTACCACAGGACGAGCATGTTGCGGTATTTTCAGGTGTCAACTTTCACCAGCCGGGCCGTGATGGGTGCCCCCAGGTCCTGCAGTGATGTATGGGTGTTAGTGTTAGCGTAGCCCTGGAGTGACATCTGGCCGAAAAGGGCCCTATCTATTGTGGCGAAAAGCAACCTCGGCTTTCGCACTAACACCACTGACCTACTTATGTGCGTGTATGCGTCCAGTCTTGTTTTTATTGCATCAGTTTTAAAAATGCTGAAAGTAAGCGACGCTAATCAAGTTGCTAGCGCTTTGTCTCAGACAAAGCTCTATCCCAGTAAACATTTGAACCGCTTGAACTGTTGAAATAATGTTGAAATCACATATTTGACTATATTTAAACATATTTTTGACGTCCACGGACGACCATTGTTTACTGGGATATTTAGTGCATTAGCCAGCATCTAAAGTGAGTGACTTTTACTTTTTGGGCCATGAATATCAAAACATGGTCAAAAAAGGGCATTAAAAACTCCTTTATGATAATGCTAAGCTCGCTAGCGTTCCTGAGGGATTCTAGTAGCACATAGCACTAAGCTAATGATGATATCTAAACTTTTTGGTGAAGGCTAGCGACGCTAATCAAGTTGCTAACACTTTGTCTCAGATTGGGTAGCTCTATATTGAGTACGTTAGTCATCACCTAAAGTCAGTGACTATTACAATATGGAGCCATGAATATTAAAACAGGGTCAAAAATGCGGATATAAAAGACCTTTGTTATAATGCTAAGCCTGCTAGCATCCTGTGGGATTCTAGTAGTATGTTAACACTAAGCTAATTAAGATATATGTACGTTTTTTTGTGAAGGCCAGCGACGCAAATCAAGTTGCTAGCGCTTTGTCTCAGATTGGGTAGCTCTAAATTTAGTACATTAGCCAGCATCTAAAGTCAGAGGCTATTACAATTCTGGGCCATGAATTTCAAAACATGGTCAAAAAAGGCAGATAAAAAAAACACCTTTGTGATAATGCTAAGCCTGTTAGCGTTCCTGGGCTAAGCTAATGATGATATTTATTTATTATTAAATTTGGTGAGGATTAGCAACGCAATTCAAGTTGCTAGCGCTTTGGCCATAAAACCACCTTCGAGCAAGCAGTAACACAGTAGGTAATGAAGAAGAAGGAAGAAGTTCACACCACCTCGGCATGCAACTTGAATATGAATATTATTGTTTATTTGATGTTTCATGTTGATGAAAAGCATGGCTTGCCAACTATCACAGGAAATGCTTTACAGGTGAAAAGACAATAAGTCTGTCACTGTACCTTTAAGACTGATATATGTAAAGGGCTGTTCTGATTGGCTGCCCTGTGTTGCACCTCGTTCATGTTAGGCAGATACAGCTAATGGCTGTAGTGAACTTACCTCATTTCTTCAACTGGAGTCTTATAATTTCTCTTTCTGTTTGGATCTGGAGAAACAAAAGAGGTGGGAAGAAACACTATTCGGCTTGCTCCATATAGCTGTCAGCTTGTGTTTCCAGCAGCCTGCGTTTACACCTCTTTAAACAGCGCACACATGTTCACAATCATCTCAAATGGCCTCTGCTGGCAACGCTGGCCAATGATCCAATTAAAGGCCTTTACAGCACAGACATTGTGTTGAACTCCGCTTGGTGTGTAGCTCGGTTCTGCACTCAGCAAACCACACCGTCCATCACCTCAGCCGCCGGCACGGAGCAAACGATTAGCGTCAGAGTTTCAACACAACAACACAACGTGTTTGAGTCAGCTAGTTTCTCTGTGGTCATGAGTCCAAACATCGTGAATTTAAAGGGCCCATATCTAACATCTTTCTTTTTCGCCTAGAACATTCGGGCGCTGGAACCAAAAATGGTCATTTTCCATCCTCTCTTTACCCCTTAAAATTAAACTGCATGGCATGGAGTCTCAGCATGGAGGTGTAGAGGTTCCTAATGGTGTCCTGTGATGATCCATCCCATGCAGTTTGAATATTCTCACACAGTATCTGCAGATGGTGTGGTAGGGGTGGAGGTGGAGTGACACCAGGCCTTCTGGACGTGTGATGTGTGACAACAAACCGTTCATCTTGGTGCTGACCACGGTGCCTCCACACACGGATCCGTTGGTCGTCTCCACGGGACTCGTCACTGAAGATGACCCGATGCCATTCTGCGTTGCTCCATGACAGTCTGGCACGACACCATTGCAGTCTTTGGTGACGTTCACGTGGTGTTAAGGACAGTCGTTGTAACGGTCTGCGTGCATGTAGTCCTGTGTGGTGCAGCCGTCTGCCAATGGTGCTGGCACTAGCAGGATGACTCATGGAGGGCACCACTTCTCGCTGAATGTCCACAAACGTGACTGTTGGGTCAGTCAGGTACAGTGATAAGACCCGTCCTTGCTTACATCACATGAGTATGAAACGTCAATCATTCACATGTCTCACGATGTCAAACCTTCATTCCTGTTAGCTGATTCCTTCTGGGTGCAGCTATTTGTGCAACTAGTTTGAGTGTAATCTATGAGTGTATGTAAATGAGTTGGTTCCACAGAAAACATGAATTCAAAACAGGCTGTTTTGAAGCTTAGTTTCCATATATGGGCTTATAGACAAAAATATATCACCAAGTATATAAAAATCAGGTTTCAAAATCATTACAAAAATGAGCAGTCCTGTTCTGGATTCAGGTGGGTCGGCTGAAGCACTGCCTGAGGCTTGCCGGGTGAAATGTAGCCACTAGGCACTGACCTAGCTCAAATAGCCCAAAGGTGCTATAGTAGGCCGGCTGGCTGATAGCGTCTTAGTGCTGTAGTAGAGCACCTGCGGGCTGCGACGGGCCATTTCCCAGTGAAATGTTTCCATTGGCCACTGACCTAGCTCTAGCGCAGCTAGAAGGGGCTCGAGTAGCCAACACTGCCTTAGCTTAGCTCAGTTAGCGTGGCTAGTACTATAGAGGAGGTTCTGGTGAGCCATGACATTAGCCAGCGCCTTTTCATGTAGCAGCAAAACTCAGCTTATGCCATTTACCCTGGATGCTAAAATTTGTAGAACAGCTCTCCAGGCCTCCAAATACAGCAACTTCATGTATGCTACGCCACTGTCTGCTATGTCAGCCACCCTGTCCAACTTTAACCCTGTTCTGCACATGCATTTGCAGGACGAAGGCTTGGCTAACTAGCAAACTGTAGGCTGTAACAGGTATAGTTACTCATTAGCGAGTGAGACAACCCCTGATGCTAACGTGCTCGATGGAAGGGGTCATGCTAAGTATGGCTCCAGTGAGTCATCAAATGGTGATTTCAGGCCCATTCAAAAAGTCCTGAATAGAAAAAATTATGCAAAGCAGTTTAACGGTCTAACTACGAACGTCAAGTCCTACATAATTCACAGTCATTTCATATGTATTCAGCAGTTATAGTTTATAATGCATTTATAATGCATTTAGAAACAAATCTCAGAATTTGCTTTACCCAGATACTAACAATATTCACTGTATTACTTCAAACTCATTTAAAACGGTCAGTTTTCCATGATATCATGGCCATCTACAGCTGTACATTGGTGAAAAATCATCTTTATGCAGTTTTCCTCTTATTGTAAATATTTAAATATAGTCATTTAGCCAAGAATTTGTGTCTAGGTTATTTCAGGATCGTCCTAGATTTGGCCCCTCTACCCCATGAAAAAGGAATTCAACTGTTGTACACACAATGTCCCGGAATCTAGGCTTTTTATATACTAGCATTTTTTTCTTATGAAGTCTAAACTACTTCTGGTGTTTGGAAATTGCATTGTTCAGGCAATTCTTCATGAAAATGGTCACCACTCCCAATTAGGCCGATGACTGGGTGTCCAAGAATCTTTCAGGACTGAGGTGGCGATCTTAGCCGAGACATGTTTGGTGTCTGATGTTTGCTTCTTTAGTTTTTCAGTGGCGCTACGAAGCTAATGTAGCTAACAAGTGTTGGAAGGTGACCTACCAAGAAACCTACAAGCCTAAATCATCCCACAAAATCCATGTTGAGTTGTGCTCTTAAAATGATTTGCTTTTGTGGTCTCTGTCACGGTTTGATCCCAGCAAAAAATACTCTTGGACAACTTTGCCATGATTGTAGGCAAATTTTGACAATGTTATGCCACTGTAAACCCGCGGCTAGACAATAAACAAGAAAGATACTGACAAAACTCAGGCTTCAAGATGGCTGCCCAGCTAATGACTCGTGGCATGGCCATATTCATATTCACATGGCATTCGTGGCATGGCCATGGCCTTATTCACAGACTCTCGGGATTTGTACGGCTGCGGTATGTGAGAGACCTAAATATTGGAAATAGGTTGTGCTGTTACTCTGAAATGTGGTGTATGTGTTGGGTTGTGGGATAGTTAGATGGGTACTGTGGCTACCATGGACTAGAGTCATGTAATAGAGCCTTTGATGACCTGCCTGCTTCTCAGCTGTTTCAGCCAGTACTGAGCGGCAGTTCTCTCAGGCTGTTATGTTTAATAAAAGAGCATTAATCCTCAAACATGCTTTCTCCCATGTTTTGTTCTATGCTGAGGCTATACTAGTGTCAGTGCAACAAGGATGGGTGGTGAGGATTGTGGAGCAAGCAACACAACGCAGCTAAGGAGCAGAGCCCAGCTGGAGGATGGTAGGGAAGATGCCTGGACAACATCCACTGAGGACTCCTGGATGACGGCTGGCTGCGAGGACCTGAACCATCTGAACAGCATGGTGGCCTAGTAGCATTGACCAAAGCCCACCAGCATTCCTTTCGGCCAGCAGTGAGGCTGTTTCCCGAGGAGCGGGCGAGATGTTGGTGAAGCTAGGTGTGATGTTTTAGCGAGGCAATACCGTATTGTTTCAGCCAGCACAGAGCGGCAGTTCACCCATGCTGCTGTGTGTAGTAAAAGACCATTCGCCTCCAAAGCGCTTTTTACTGTGTATTGTTATATTCCGATGCCATACTAGTGTCAGCACAACAAGGAGCAGCAGAGCCCAGCTGGAGGATGGCAGCAAGGACACCTGGACAACAGCGTAGCTGACCAGCCATGAGGACCTGCCAGCTGAGCAGTACAGTGGCCTGGCAATATTCACCAACGCCCCCCAGCAAAGTTTCAGGCCAGCGGTGTGGCTGCTTCCTGAGAAGCGGCTAAACTGGTAATGGAGGTAGAGTAAGGTTCCGGCTGCTGTGTCTAGTAAAGGACATTCGCCTCAAAGGGACGTTTTCCTGTGTCTATGTGCTCTATGGCGATGCTATACTAGTGTCAGTGCGACAAGCTCAGCAACGGAAGCCAGCTGGAGGATGGCAAAAGAAGCAGCAGCACTGACACATGGACGACGGCTGGTGAAGACGCCAGCTGAGCAGGTGACAGTTCAAGCCAGTGGTGTGGTGGACCAGGTGGCTGCTCTCTGAGGAATGGGCAAGCTGGCGGTGGAGCTAGGTGCGAGGGCAGTGCCTGACTGTTTTAGCCAGCGCTGAGCGGTGGCTCTTCCCTGCTCCTGCCTTTAATTCAAAGACTTCAGCAGTGCTATATTCCCCACGTATTGTTCAACACCAACCATCCATTGACAGTATCCAGTATCAGAAAGCACATAAACAGCGTATTTAAGTTAACTTAAATGATGATGTAGGCACACATGTTGCACAATGCTAACTAGCTATTAGCATTATTAGCATTGTAGCACCAGGGCAAAACTAAAGAGGTAAACTTCAGATCCAAAGCATGTCTTGACTGATCACCTACATGTGGGGAAAGATGGGCAAACTTCTCTTGATGACTGCTAGTCTCTGCTGTGGAGATAACGCTACGTTAGCATGCTTTTTGGAACTCAGGCCTTTTTGTCCATCACTGGGACACAGTGCTCCTTCAGACTGCCTTCGGAGCGGAGAAGTGGAGCGTCCGCAGCTCTTCCCTGATTAGATTATGGGCTAGAGAGAAAGAAGCAGTGGTTCTCATGTTTATGATGTGGTCAGCAAGTCTTAGCACAATCTCAGCCTGTCTGGGGGCCAAGCTAATGAAGAGAGGCTATTATCCAAACAGCAGTCATGCCTTCATGACCCATTTCCTTTAGCACTGATTTAATTCTGTTTGCAAAAGTGTGTGTGTGTGCGTGCGTGTGTGTGCCAGTCTGTGTATGCAGAGAGAGTTCATGAACCTTTTGTCAAAGGGTGGACTGATGTAGAGCGCTAGTCTCAGACGGATGGCATTCCCGCACAACACACCCACACACGCAAAAAAGTGATCTAATAGACGTTTCTGTTGTCTCCGCATCACGTCTACAAAAGCAGGATACATAAGTGATCCTAATCAGAGTTATTATAATCGGTCAGCTGAGCTTCATTAATAGCTCGTCAGGCCTGGACTGCTTTAATGAACGTCAATGGCGGCTTTAACTGTTTTCACGATTTGTGCATTCGGCAGGCTGATAACCATCGAGCTACCCTCAGCTGCTTCGGGGGGGGGGGAGTTTTGCAGACGCAGACGAAGGCCAGCCTGAGAAGGATTTGTAAAGGAGAGTGTACACAGACGGTGGTGTTTCACTTCATTTCAAAAGTCTTCAGCCCAAATCCGCCACTAAGCCTTCGGTTATGTAACAAGAATCCAGCTCCTGAAACTCAGCACTTGGAGTGTGTGAGTATTCCCGGACCTGACTGTTGACTTTATAGCTGAAGTGGAAACAGCAGTTCTTTTAGACATCCTCTGCTTTATTCAGGGGATTTAGCCAACCGGACTGATCAATAAGAAGCTGCCAGTTAGACTAGCGTAGCATGACAGACCCAGCTAGCTACTCCACCCTCTGTCTTTCCCTCTCTGCTCTTTCTTTTTGTTCTCCGGCACAATTAAAGTCAATAGCAAGTGAAAAAAGAAGGAGTATAGCGGGCGGTGCAGGGTCATTTTGTGTTATGTCAATGGTAAGTAGCGTTTTTGCAGCATGATAGTGCTGAATCTTTGGTTGTACACTCACCATCCACTTATAACTACCTGGTACTTCCATTTAGTGGCCACTTTATGAGGTTCACCTATCTTACAGGTCCACCAAGTGCACAATTATAGAAATCTAACATGGGAGTGACACGGACATGATAGTGGTATAGTAGTGTAGGTGGTGCTGGTATGAGCCATTTTGACGATTGGGGTGCCATTTGTGTTCCACTGATATTGCATTCACAAATCCAAACCAGCATATGTTGGGTTTTGCTGGGTTGACTGTCAGCAGCAATGGAAATTAAGTAGTTATGTACCATCGGTGTAGAAGAAGATGGTGAAAGCATTGTGCATACACCCAAATGCTGCACTTCACTGTGGAAGCTTTACAAAGACCAGAAATTCCCAGGTCAGCGCTATTCCCAACATGAAACACAGGTAGGGATTAATACAGGGAGACACTACATTAAAGGAGAGTGGACACTTGCAACACAGAGCTGCAAGCCGTGTCCACCTTCCTGCTCCAATAAACACAGCTACCACCAATCCACACAACAGCAACAGCAGTCCGTCTTCATGCTGGGAAACTGGCACCTCCCGAGAGCCACTTCATAGGGTCACACCGTCTTAGCTCCTCACACAGTGCCCATGCCTCCCTCAGGGCAAACGCCACACAGGGCCGCCCTCAAGTGTTGTTTGAGGCTGTGTCCTTGGTGCAGTGGTGCTTGGTGCAGTTTGGGCTGTGTGGGTCATTTTGATGGTTGCTGACAGCCCTCCAGATCAATCCATCCATTTTCAAGTGCCTGCATTTGCTCCTACAGGCATGGTTTTCTGCTTCTTCTTCTACGTTAATGCTATGCTGGTAGTGGCGTGTAGCCTGTCAAGTATATAATTTCTA
Source organism: Semaprochilodus insignis (assembly GCA_034552555.1). Classification (NCBI taxonomy): domain Eukaryota; kingdom Metazoa; phylum Chordata; class Actinopteri; order Characiformes; family Prochilodontidae; genus Semaprochilodus; species Semaprochilodus insignis. Next base: position 31,542,716 of record CM067484.1, read on the forward strand.
ATCAATTCCTTAAGGTCTTAACAGCGTCAGCATAGACACTTACTTTCACACCTGTAACTCATTTAAGCCAATGTCTGTAAAGAAACTTTCTAAAGCAAGAAATAGATCCTGATAGGCCATTTCCTCCAACGTGGAATGGAACACAATTTCATAATTAATATACAGGTTTGGAACCCAACAATTTCATTACCAGCTGGAACCAAAGAATGGTAGGTTCTTCAGCACGAACTGTGACAGCATCCATGGACGTGGCCGTTGTTGAGGAAAAAGAAGGCAACAATGGCGACACCCAGTGGTCTGCTTAAGAACCTCTTCTATGTCTTCTTATCACCAGTAGTTGGTCCGTGCTTGCTTTCTGGATATCATCTGGAATAACAACACAAACACTCGCAGGTAATCTATACGCGCCGCCATCTTGTTGCTACTGTTTACTGGCTTCCTGGTTAGCACCAAGGTTCTAAGAAGCCTGGACGGAACCAGATCAAGAACCAGGGTTCTTTTGGTCGCAAAGGGTTATGAGATGAATTCAGTGTTAAAGTTACAAGGGCTAAATAGCACCCCAGTCCTGGAATCAGCCACTAAAACATCTAGACTAGAGAACAACGAATTGTGCATCAACAGATGAGCTACAGGTTCTCACTGTACACCAGCACAGTGGAGCTACCAGGGACGAGTCTATAATGAAGAGGATGCTGAGTACAAAGTGGGTTTTCATTTGAACATGGATTCAGCAAAGGGCTCTAAAACCAAAAGCCTTGCGTCTGAGGTTAGTTACAGTTCAAGAAGGATAAAACCTTAAGACATGTCAATTACAAAGCCCCATTCAATCAAAATACCACCACGGTCTTTACTGCATTAGCCTAAAAGCTAGTATTACAGCTAATTTGATTGTGCATCACCCCATGTGGTGGTTATTTCTTTACTTATTTACTGTTCTCTTGCTGAGAGTTTTGGAGTGAATCAGCAGATGAGTAAGTCCTATAAAGAGCGAGCAGCCTGGGGCGACGCGCCAGCATAAACAGCATTGTTTAGCCTTAACAGCCACCGAGCCTCACTCTCTCGCGGCACTTAATTGTCTTAATTGGGTCTTCGTTAAGTCTTGGGTCTGATTTAGTAGCGGGGGTCCTGCTCTAATAAGTCCTCATTTCCCTCATTTGCCTGATTTACGTGCTTTATGAGGCCGGAGCTCAGCGAGCTCCTACACGGATGCCGCGTCATGAATGCTAGCACTATGGAACAAGCCCTTAGCCAGGAATCTGACCTCTGCGCTTAATGTACGACTTTGTGGCTGGTAATGGTAATTGCGGAGCTGGTTATGCATCATAGTTTCCCAAGCTTATTGCGTGTAATTAAATGTACGGGAGCCACTTTGAGTGGAAAAAGGGGCACATTTGGACCAACAAGACTGTGACTGACCTTGTTAAGGGCTATAATGTAACTAGGCCAATTATATTTCATTCTAATTCGAGGATGACCTTAAGTCAAAGACAGATTGCTCCCTGTAATCGAAAGCAATTGACAGATTGGGGTTTTTTTTTCGTGCACAGTGGTTACAGTAAGCCTCCTGAAATTGAAAGTTCTTCCCTTTCTGGCGGTTTCCCGCTCGCTCCCCGAAATCAAACAGATGATCTGTCCTTGGCCTCGGTTTTCAGACAGCAGTATTGGCTTCTGCTGCACAAACGGACTCCACTCTCCTCTTTAAATGGAGTGTTTTTTCCGCTGGGATTAGGAGATCATGTTGTCAGTCGAGTGGTTTTGGGATTATTATTGGCTTGTACAATGCAGAACCAGACTCTGCTTCATTCAGTTCCGCAGCGGGGCTGCCAGCACGTCCGTCAGCGTAAAACTTGTGCATTCAATTTAGTTCAAACATGTAAAGTCATGTAAAAGTCAGAGTCAGCTTTACACTCTTTCCGTCTCTCCACAGATGGTTTGAGTGGGGAATGAAACTCCAACACTCCAACACACAATGCGTTACACAGCTTTAACACAGCATTGCAGCATACGACTGTACAAACAGACAATAGACGCAAACCTCAATCCAACGAATGTGAAACGCTAGGAAATACTCATTCTGTGAATTCTGTTTGACCTGCATTAAGCTGAAAACAGTACAAAAATATGATATTTCATGTTTTACTTCATAAACTCTTACCCTATGTTCTCACTAGCAGTCGCTTAAGTTACCCCAACCTTGTCTCTTGTGGGTGCGTTCAAGACCGGTCAAGTTTTCGTGTTGGCATATACAAGGTCCAGGAAAGCTAGCTAGTTTATAAAGCACATATTATTATAGACCCAACTGCTTGCATTCATGGCTAGCTTTATTTGCTGGCTAGCATGCTGGCTAACCTCGCTAGCTTTCAAGTGACCTTACTCCCCAGACACACCAACAATATGTGGTACTTTTTTACATTTTCCTCAAATGTATATGTGCAAAGATGCATCACATAAACTGGGAAAAGAAGAAACAGCGGTTATGAGCTTGTCTTCCATGTTTACCACCACCCTGCTGAGAACTGGAACCAAATGCTGGTAGAAACTAAAAGTTCAGAGAGCAGAAGATTGGGACCTCGGACTGCCATGTCTACAATTGGGACAAAGAATTTGTTGGAGTCAGTCATTTACAATGTCGATGAACCACGTCATAATTCATTTGCATAAAGTTCAGAAAATCTCAACTTGATTTGTCGCCGTGTTGCTTGTCGCTAAATCGTGGCTACTGATCGTGTGCTCCCATAGAAAATGGCTGGCTGCTAGTGTGAACGTAGGGTCAATAATTCACATCACACAATAATCCACCAAACTCTTGGGCCAAGTTCTCAGAGGTCCACTGGGGATTGTCACAGTTGCCAGGCTATGAAGGACCAACTGGGTGAACCAGTTTGCTACATCGCCACCCTGAGTTGGTCAAGTATACCAAAAACAGAAGCTTACTGTTTTTGTGGGTGAAGCAGCTAAAAAATAGGTTTTCCATGAACGTGTATATGAGCATCTAGTTTACCCCCTAATGGACAGTATTACATCATAATACGGTAGTTTCCAGGCAGCCCCCTAGAATTTCGTTTCATGGGGTCCAGGAAAAAGGTAAATTAGGTATTTTGCACCTTGGCCATGGGGCCTAACATAGGAGGAGTTTGGAGAGTCCATGGAAAAAGACTTTCGGTTGGCTCCAAAGAGGTTCTGAACAACCAGCCCAGTAAACTCAGGAGCAGTCTGAGAAACTCTGACTTCTAATGAGGGTATTGTTGGTTGGTGGAAGGAGCACTTTGAGGAACTCCTGAACCCGAGGAAACTGGAGGTTTCTAGGGTGTCAGACTCCACATCCTGGGTGGAGGATACTGAGGTATTTGGCAGGCTCCTCGGTAGCAAGGCACCAGCAGTGCGTGGTTTTGAAGGCTGTGTTTTGCAGTTGCTACTGTTTGTATTTCTACTCATTGTTCAAAAACCTAAACCACGCTCGTCGGCAAATCACCAGTCTAGATTTTGGAACAAGCATGCTTACTGCCTCAGTGACACCGTTTGCTGAGAAGTTGAAATTTGAATGTTTTCAGAGCTCAGCGTTGGGGTTGGACAGACTTTACTGCTCGGCGATATTGTTTTAAGACTGATGGCAGCTAGTCCCTGATGATCACTGGCGACTTGGAGACCTCAGAGAAGACAGCTTGCCAAGAGCCTGGTGATTTGGGGGTTTGTATCTCCGGTTCCTGAAGGCTAGCCATGCTTGTTGGAAAGGACACCCCATGCTATACTGACCTGTGGGGTCTGACTTCATTCTAACATTACTCCAGTGATCTACAATGCTGCAAAGATTAGATCCTGAACTTTGTTATTTCTAGTTTAAAAGTCATGTGTGCAGTTGGAGTTGCAGTGCCTTACATTTCCCTGGATCTCCACCGCGTGTGAGTTTCTTGGGCAAGGCCGCCTAGAGTGCACCTAAGTTGGATACAAATTGATGAGATTCCGGGTTCCGTATCTGTGGCTCCCTGAGGGGTAGCAGTGAGATCCGGGGCTCATGGGAAAGGGCACATCATGCTCTATGTGTGTCATCAGGGATCAGTCGACGTTGTATAACCCCTATTCGGTGGTTGACACTCTAAATGCACTGATTTTTGAAACCCAGCTCTATGTGGAACTGATGCACAATTCACATATTTTTTCAATTCTGTGTTTTGTAAAGTTGGACAGCTTTGACTGAAATGTAGCTCCCTTTATTAGTGGGATGGGAATTTGTTTATCCAATTTTCTCTCCAATTTAGTCATGGCCATTCGCAACTTAGGTCTCCCTAAGAGGGTGAAGGCTAGCACATGTCAGGCCATCGTTATAAACAGCATCTACACGCTTGGAGGAGAGCAATAACTGCCAATATGGCATTCCTGAGGGTAGATATTGTAAGATGCTGTAGGAAAACATCAAACAACACATTTAAAGTATGGAACCGAATGAAGGTATAACAGTGTTACTGTCAGCAGGCACACAGAGCCTGGACGTGTTTGGAGAGGAACGGTGTCGCTTATTTACCCAGCTAAATCCAGTGTTTCCATGTGAGTATAATTTTTCACTGATTTCACTGAAGTTGCATGGATTTATAACAGCCTGTAAAAACCAGCCGCAGCTAAACGAGCCATTAGCAGCCAGACGTTCTGCAGGCTAAGCAAAATAGTCCTGACCTGTAAAGTGAGGAGGCGAGAGTTAAGTGAAGAGTAAATGGAAGTCGTGTGTGTTTGTGTGTTTGTGTGTTTACTCATGAGGCGCCAGCAGCAGAGGTGCTAAAAGGAGAGAGGGAGCAGAGAGAAAGAAGGAGGGAGACAGGGAGAGAGAAAGAAGGAGGGAGAGAGAGAGAGAGAGAGAGAGAGAGAAATGGGATAAAGGGGAAGAGAGTGTGAAGAAAATCAGAAAAAGAAGCCAGAAAAGGAAAAGTGTAAGAGAACAAAGTGAGAGATGGGAAAGAGGGGAAAATAAAAGGAGAGGAAAGAGAAAGAAAGAAAACAGGGAGAGAGACTGACAGAGACAGAAAGGGAGAGAAGGATTAGAGGAGTTGAAAGAGAGAGATAAAGAATGAGTGGCAGGAGATAGAAGAAAGGTGAGAGAAAAAGTGAGAGAGAAGGAGGGAAGAAAAGAAAAGAGAAATAAAGAAAGGGGAAGACAAAGAGAAGAGGAAAGAAATAGAAAAGAGACAATAATAGAAATGAGAGGAAAGCAGCAGAGGGGAGAGGGAGAAAAGCAAATAAGGGGAGAGAAAGAATAAAGAAAGACAGTAGAGAAAGCGAGTAAGTGGAGAGAGATAAGAAGGCCAGAAAGAAAATGACAGAGGAGAGAAATGAGAGACAAAAAAGAGATCCTGAGAAGAAAGGAGAGATGGAGAAAAAGGGAGGAAAATTGAGAAATGAGAGGAAGAAAGAGATTGAGAGAGGAAGAAAAGAAAGAGATAATAAAAAAGTGAAAAGAAAGGCAGAAAAAGAAGGGAGAGTGAGAGAAATAAGTGAGAGGGGATGGGAGAGAGGAAAGAAAAGATCAGATAAAGGAGAGAAATATAGAGAAAAAGTAACAAGAGAGAGATACAGAAGAGAAATAAACAGAAAAGTAAAGGTAAGATAAAAATAGAGAGGGAGAGAGAAAGAGTAAGATAAAAAAGAGAGGGTGAGAGAGAGACAGAGAAGATAAAAAGAGAAAGGGAGAGAGTAAGATAAAAAGACAGAGGAAGCGAGAGAAAGGGACAAGGAGAGAGGAAGGTAGAGAGAGAAGGAAGAGGAAGGGGAGAAAAGAGAGAGAGAGAGGGAGAGAGGGAGAGATTGAGAGGGAGAGGGAGAAAGAGAGAGAGAGAGAGAGAGAGAGAGAGAGAG